>CM062289.1:31762552-32276816 GCA_031216915.1 Pictodentalium vernedei
ACGAAAGTGTTTTCGTACCTACGAAAAAGTTTTCGTACTTACGAAAGTGTTTTCGTACTTACGAAAAAGTTTTCGTACTTACGAAAATGTTTTCGTAGTTACGAAACTTCAATTTTATTTTTTTAGCGTGGCAGCAATACGCTTCCGTAACTTTCAGCGGTCTATGCAAAATAAATTAAACAGAGAAGACAGTTCCTTACAAAAGACTCCACAAAATTTCTAGTTCATGGCTTTGTAACTTCACATTTGGATTATGGTAATGCCTTACTGTTCAATCTTCTACAATATCAGGTGTCTCGCCTGTAGAAAGTATTGAACGATCAGCCCGAATGGTATGTAGAATATGACGATCTTAACACATTACTCCTGTTGTGGTGGATCTGCACCCGCTGCCAGTAAAGTACAGAATAATTGTCAAAACTTTATTATTAGATTTTAAGGCACAAAATATGTCACCAACCTACTTAGAGGAACTCGTCAATATCAAGAATGTGTGTCAATACAGCCTGGGGTGTGATGGTAAAATGCTACTGCATGTTCCAAAAAAGATATGTGTAAGACATTTAGAGATAGATTTCTAGTCCTCACTTGTAGAATAATTTACCTGATCATCTAAAAAGACTGTCAAATGTCAACACTTTCAAGAAAGATCTGAAACCATCTCTATTTCAAAAAGCCTATAAGTGATGTTTTGGACTGTAAAATAATGTATATATTGTTTGTATATTTGTATGAGTAACGCATTAGAATATGGTTCTTTATCCACTGAACTATAATCTTTTGCGCTATACATTTATTATATTATTATTATTATTATTATTATTATTATTATTATTATTATTATTATTACTGAAAGCGATTTTCCTGCAAACGATCAATCGGTATCATATTTCGTCATTATTGTATGCTTCTTCCACATATATCAGGTTCTTTGACCGTCACGTGGCCCATACCACTCTTTATATTTCTCACGGCCGCGCCCGTTATATACAGAACCACTGTTATGTTTGAATGGGTTAACGATTACTGGACGAGAGCGAGTGGCGCAGGGATACCACGAGAGCCGGTAGGCTCGAGTGGTTATCCCAGTGCCACACGCTCGAGTCCAGTAATCGTTAGCCCATTCAAACATAAGTGTGGTTCTGTTTTTATTACACACCCAACCATGAAAAAGAATTCACTGTAATTAATCGCTAATTTAATTAAATAGTCGACCATTTGAACGGTTGAAGAAATTTTAGAGAGAAACGGGCAATTTTGTCAGAGAGAAACGGGCAATTTTGTCAGAGAACCAGTCTTAAGTCTTTGACCTTCCCACCTGTAGAATCGCTGTTGATTCATTTTATTCGCAAAGAAATGTCGATCCGAACACTCAAAACTCAAAAGGTTGCGTTCAGCATATCAGACGTCACAAATTATGAGGTCTCAAATGTGTTTTCAAAATTGTGTGTGCAGGCATCATTATATCTGGAGGATGGAAAATGTTTTAATTTGAATACGGTGCGAACTGGCCGCTCTGTTTAAATTTCGTGCTTTTTAAACTGAAACTAAAAATATAAGTTTGAACTCGGCTTGACGATACATCCACTACTGCCACAAGGGCAAGGCTATCGCAGGTGGACATCGGTCATTTCTGTTCTGCACTGTAACAAACGTACACGCTGGACGAGAAAAGACATTTTGTGCAATAATTAACCTTCCGGGCCGGGGGTATTCATTCGATCGTTTGGAGTAACTGAGCCTGAGGCAGTTTGAGATTCCATTCTGACTCTGAGTGAATTCTGCAGTCTTGGTAAGTTTGCACTTTATTTTTCTATAAAGTTTCTGACTTGAAATTTAGCCTTCTTTTTATTTTACCTCAAGTCTTGATAACCTTTGTTTGAAATGGTCTGCGCTTACAAATAAAAGCTTTAGGTTGTCCACATTATACTACACTTTACACAGATATACAAAGGGAGAAATATATTGCATGATAACTGCAAGAAAATGTCATGTCTTGTCTCCACAACTTCACAAGTAATTTAGTTTGTACACCATTTTTACAACCCCCCCCCCCCCCCCCCCCCACCCACACACACACACACCCATCTATAACCTGACACACTTTCTTGAAAGCTCACGAAATGAGTATCCAACAGTCTTAGTCAGAGACTGAAAGAGAAATAAGGGGGAGGGGAGGGGGGGGTTGTTCTCACCAGTAAGCTCCAACTTGTTTTGGTTAATAATATTTTCAAAGATTGATTAATGGTTATTAGTACATTATTTTGTACTAGTAGTACTATACTTCACCAGTTAGTTATCTGAACGACTCTGTCAATATTTTTTTTTTTTTTGGTATCTGGTTCAAAACAAAATAATTTTTTATGTGTCTGCTCCAATATCTTGTCAGTCTTAAATTTGGAATTTGGTATGAATTCTGAATTTGCATTCAGTAAGTAGTTTTAAAGAGGACTGATAGAATGTGGCTAAAATGATAGGCTTTTGGAGAACATTTTCTTGGGGATGGGGGCTAACCAATCAATTGCAAACTGCCCTGAACTTTTGTTTCAAAATTAAAATGCAGGCCCTTGCCTCGAATTTGCCTATGAAAATGCTCTTCCCACTACCCTGATATTTGCCAAAATTATAAAAATACCCCCTCCCTCTGAACAATCTGTTCTGAAAATACCAGTCCCTTTCAATGAAAACTGCAAAATTAACTGCTTATTGGTGAAGGGGGTGAGAGTGCCTTAACCCCCTCCCCATCTCATACACCCATGGAGCTAAATCACATAGGTGGCATTCGATTTAAGTTTTGTTGCTGAGAATAAAAGCAAAATAATAAATATCCTTGTATAAAACAGAAATACTAGCAAAAATCCTAAATTAGTCATTTAAAAATACACATCAATCTGTGTCTGTAAAATATTGTCATATTGTCTATGTTTTGAATATTCTAATAATTATTTTTGAATTTCATGGAATTCATCTCATAAAACTGACAATATATTGCATTCATCAGACCACGTGTATTTACCACCCCCCCCCCCCCCCCCCCCCTTCATGGTCTCATTCCCACCCTACTCGAGACTTTTCAGAATTTCTGGAGTGGGTAGCTGGAAACATTTTTAAATTTCCCCAGTACAAACTCCAGAAAGTCATATTTTAGCAATACTATACCCCCCCCCCCCACCCAAAAAAAAGCTCTTCCCCCCTGCCCCCACAAAAAAAAATAAAATAAAATAAACCTGTTGCCCCAACACCCACTAGCACGTAAAAACATTGGTTCCACAAATGTAAAATACCGAGTTTTTCTTATAAAACCAGGCTTTTCATTCTTCCGAATTTACTTTCTTTATTCAGCTAGCGAGGGGTGGGGGGGAGGGGAGGGGTGGGGGTGGTCATCTAGTAAGGGTGGAATTGGAGATAGTTAATTAGTAACTGCATGCACTAGCTGTCAAACATCTTCAGACGCTGTCGGCGTGTCGCCGTCTGAACGTGCTGCTTCATTGTCGAAGTGTGAATCAAATAGGATTACACAGTAGACCTCGTAGTCCTATCGACTCGTCGGCAGCACACAACGGTGAGGGCAACATTGTAACAAAGTTTTTTTAGAACTGTTCTAGTGGCTGGCTGCAATATCGAACCCAGTTGGACTTTTTTGCATTAAATTTAATTCAGTTTTCCTCGATTTTCAATAACGAAAGCAAAGGTTGAGTTTCGCTGTTCAATTTCTTGGCAGAGATCATGTGTCTTTCATGACTTTCAACATTTTTTAGCATAGTTGTGCATCAAACATTTTGTAATGAGAATCGGTAATTCCGACCGGTAAATATAGCCGATGGCTCTCATTGGTTATATTCCACTGAACGCTGCAAACCATAGAAATCGGATCTTTTTATATCCGATTTCTATGCTGCAAACTAAAAGAACCAGTCTAACGAGAGAACTTGTGCACGCGAAAGGTACTTTTTATCGGATTGCTCAAGAGCTTTCTGGTTAAAATTACCGCATGCCCCTAAAACCCATGTGATCGTGACAAATACAGTTACGAGTGTGTAATAAAACATAGTCACTCCATGACATTTCGGTCAAACATTGTTGTATTGTAAGTCGGAAAAAAACTCCTTTCCATTCTCCTTAATCTCCTATGCGGAGAGTGAAGTTGTCGTGAGAGAGACCAATATGCAAGGGCATTTGCACTACTACGTGCTTCCAAAGGAAAGAAAACAAACAAGAATAAAAAATATTTGATAAAGTGATTTCAAAAGAAGTTGTTTATCATTAATTTGCTGCTGATATATCGAATTGTCCTCTATGTGGACTTCCAATGAACATTTCGGTATACCAGCAGTCTATGTAATTAGATCCGTTTCGGCCAGTCCGTCTCTGTCTCGCGTAGTGATACATTTATACTTCGGTATCGTCTACTCTTTCCCAAAACGTTCGGTGGTGATGACTCATGAATTCCATATAGATCTTACCGATGCTATTGAAAACTAGACGATTGTTGTGTCTGGTGCCATTTTACTTACTAAGCCGCTCAATAAAGCGGACCCTTTCACTCATTATTAATGAAATATGTAAAAAAAAATAGGCTAAACATTAAAGTGACGTAACCCGTCAAAAAGGCAGCAAATCGAAAAAGTAGAAAAACAGCTATCTCTTGAATATTTTTAGACCTACATCATACCAAAATTTCAGAAAAATCCGACGTATTTTAATTTTCTACCATATGCCCCATCTGTCACGTGATCTCGCCGTTCGGGTATAACGGTTGAGAATTTCTACAGGACGGCACAACGTTTTTAGAAATGATTTTTGGCGGAAATGAGTTTGAAAATAAAAGGTATAGAAATAAACGTACAGTTGGCATCGCTGGCATCGGGTTTGTCAAATTAATTGATATAACAAAACAATTATGGGTAACAAGTAAATATGATCATAAATAGGTGAGATACGTTTTCCAACTGTATCCTGTATTAATAGGGCGCAATAGGACGCAAGAACGTAGGGCTTTTAATTAAGAATAGAGAAAATTGGCTAAAATTCAGAGAGATGTACAAACGTCACAATGACACCAAATTTAAAACAAAATGCAGCTACCTCCTAATTTGTTTTGGCTCTGCAACACAGTAAAATTTAACCCATTACGCAACGTAACGCCAAAACCGGCCTGCGCTTTTCACGATAATCGCCAATTAATTTTCATTATTTTTTCATTTTTTGTCTCAAAAACATAGGTTATAACCTCTCTTTGGAACGAGCTCGACGAGCTCGTTCCAAAGCGGGTTATAACCTATGTTTTTGAGACAAAAACTGAAAAAAAATAGTTATTCAATAATTTTGTTTGCAAGTGTCGTCTGCTTTTCATGTTATGTAAATGATAAATAAAAAACCGCAAAATTGGCATCGCTGACATCGGGTATGTCAAACTGAAATGAAAAATTACGGTTAACAAGAATATATGATCCTAATTAGGTGTGGTAAGTTTCGTAAGTATATCCTGTATTAATAGGGCGCAATAGGACTCAAGAACGTAGGGCTTTTAATTAAGCATAGAGAAAATAGGTTAAACTTCAATATTACTCTTGTAACTATGGAGGGCTATGGGGTTGGAATGGCGTTAAATCAAAAACAAAAAACTGAGCTATCTCCTAATTTGTACAGCCCTAGGACATACTAAAATTTCAGAAACATCCGACATATTTTAATTTTTGACCACATGACCCACTCTGATGTTACCCCAGCGTTCGGGTATAAGGGTTGAGAATTTCCTAGGATGGAAACATTTTTTTAGATATGGTTTCTGGCGGAGATTATATTTCCAAATTTCTCAGAGATAGATTTAAGAACGGGCTGGAATTCAAAATCTTAAAAGAACACTTAAAATCCGGCTCCTTCCAATGAAATATTGGCAATCTGAAAAGTAAAACCGATTGGGTCAGCTTCAGATAACCAGGAATGGATGAGCAATGTCTGAAAATTGTATCTTTTAGAAGTATGGAGGTATGCTTTGGAAACAATCAGCGGTTTTAATTTTAAAAAATGCTAAAATTTGATCTGACGTAAAGACGTCAAAAATAGCGCAATCTAAAAACAAAAAAAACACGTGTCTCCTATTTTTTGCTTCTCTATAATATATTAAAATTTCACGAAAAACGAACAAAGTTGATTTTTTTCAACTTATGACCCTCTATGTCGTCACGTGATGGATGCAGAATTTTCCAGGAATGAACAGATTTTTAGGTATTTTTCTTATTGGAGATAGGATATTCAAAGTTTGAATGACGGGGGAAATACGCAAAATTTTGGTCCCACGAAAAAGAAAGAAAAAACGCCAGCGATGGCAATAAGTCATTCCAGTTTTTTTCGGATTTCTTAATTAGTTATTCCAACTTCGTTGGATGACTTAATTACATATACACTACTCGCAATTCCGTTTGATGTCTTGATAAGTTAGTCCAACTTAGTTGGATGTCTTAATAAGTTAGTCCAACTTAGTTGTATGTCTTAATAAGTTATTCCAACTTCGTTGGATGACTTACGTGTACACGCTAAAAACTAAAGTGTTAAAAACTACACTTGAAGTGCTGCATTCAACACTTACTAAGTGCTGAACTAGCACTTTGTTCAAGTGTAGATATCCCAGAACTTGACAGGGGTGTTACAATAATACCACTTGACAAGTGCAATGTCGAGACACTTAAAAGGAAACAACGCAGATGACGCGGATCAGGCTCGAACTCTCGAGCCTGATCCGCGTCATCTGCGTTGTGTCTTTTTAATTATGTATCCACCAAGCGCAAATCAAATTATGGACGATTCTGGAAGAACCACCAATGCTAGACACATGGGAAGTGCCATCCATTCAAGTTTCAGATGTCTGACGATTGTAATGTCTAAGTGCTTAAAGCATTGCACTTTGAGTGTTAAAATCAAACCCCAAGAGTCAGAATGGGTTTAACATCTTGAAAGTGGTAGTTTTAACACTTTAGTTTTTAGTGTGTAATTACAAAAAAACTACTCGCAGTTTGTTAAGAATCACCTCTACTCATAGCTATATTTGTACATAAAGTGTAAATGTGTGATTCTAATCACTCCCCATAACTAGTTCAAGTTAGCTCTTCCATGGCATTTTTATTTGTTGTCGCATGTATGCACGCATCCTATTCGGTCAATCGCGGGCTGTAAATGTGTGCCATCCCCTTTCTGTGGATGTCAACCTCATTTAGGCTCGTTTTCTGTTTAGCGTTGAAGTCTCTATAACTTTATCATCCAGATTTTCAATATTACTCAGTTTCTCTTATGTCTTCAAAACGTCCTTTTAGTCACAAAACACCGGAGGTATGTCAGTTAGGCATGTCAGAGTTACAGACTGCTGCAACACTTGGCTGAGAAAGGGTGTATAGGCTAGCATTTTCACACAGATAAACCCTTGTATGTGGACTGAACAATCTGCGACATCTGACAATCCGAAATTGACCCTCAAAATGAGGAGACGCGGTCTAAAAATGTTGAATGCCAGAGGGGGGTTGGGCGAGCATAATAATTGACTATTCAATGCTACTTGTGGAACGCTGATTCTGATGATTTGAAACGCGTATTTTCAAGAGAGAGGGTAAATTTCAGCGTGAACTGGTGAGTTGGGGTAAATTCAGTTACTTACCTCGTGCTTTGCATTTTATCAGTTGATTCGATATCTCCACAGGCAACACAAATCCAATCTCCCCGAGGGCAGGGTGTGCAACTGGGAGAAATAGACCGTGTACTGAAACTATCAGTAAACCGAAAGTAGGCTGAGTTTTGAGTAAAATGTTTTTCGCCAACAGTAGCATCCCCTGACATCATATTTCTTTTGTAACTGTAGAGGGAGTTGTCATTGTATTTTAAACAGCAATTTTGCACTCGTTTTGTTCACATTTTCCAGTTTGAACACTTTTCTTTTGACGAACATATTTCCTACGTTTTTGACTAGAAAGTTATTCATTATTTATATAATGAAATAGGTAAAATGTATTTTTGGTAGGACTGGGGTTCGTTTTGGGTATGATGATGATAATTATTTGAATTTTGTATTAGAGTTATCCGCCTTGAAGTGCTGCACTCGGAAATGCTGCAATCTCTGAAACTAAGTACTCTTGAAGAAAAAAGTGTTTTAAAAACCCTTTGAAGCATTGTAACATTGCTGAATATTGCAGAGAAAAACAGATTGGTGATTTGATGAATTTTGGGGCCTAAAAATACAGTTGACTATTGGTGTGTTTCCATTGGAATTCCCCGAAAAAAATCTGCCCATGACCTGACCGTAAGATTCTTTCCTGGCAATTTTTCTCTCTCATTTGTTACATGATCCATAGTTTTGAGGTGAGAAAAAAGGTATACTTAACAAAGATATTTGAATGTCCAAATTAAAATGATGCGATCATATTTTTTTCACATGAACGTTATAATGGGTGAAAATATTTAACCCTTTACCTAACATGAAAAGCAGACGACACTTGCAAAAAGAATTCTTGAATAACTAATTTTTTTCATTTTTTGTCTCCAAAACATAGGTTATGACCCCTCGTTGGAACGAGCTCGACGAGCTCGTTCCAACGAGGGGTCATAACCTATGTTTTTGAGACAAAAAATGAAAATATTTTGAAAATTAATTGGCGATTTTTGAGAATAGCGCTGGCCGGTTTTGGCCGTTACGTTGGGTAAAGGGTTAACACTGTTATGACATTTGTGGACTGTTTTGACACGTACTTCCCGGAAGGTCGATGTTTAAGTGCGTTTTTATGCTTTGTGTTCGAGTCCAGAAGCGACGTTTTCCCTGAAGTCTCCTTAGAGGAGAATGTGCGAAAAATGACTTAATTTTGGTGGGTTTTTTTTGTTTTTTTTTTTTTTTTTTGAGGGGAGGGGGTGGGGGGGGGGGGGGGGGCTTGAAATAAATATTTCTTGATGCACATTGTCATGATTTAAAATTATGGGTTGATTTGGACACGCCATTCTCGATTATAATGGGAATTTTAAGTTACGCCAGTTTCTGAAATGTTAGTTGCACTATGACAAAATAACAGTAAGATGGTTTTTAAAGGCATTACTTTTCATTGCAGATTTGTTGAGTATCCTAAGTGCCACTTATGACTGTTGGAACCAGTGTTCACACTGGACCGAATCTAATGCCATGTTTTTAGCCATTCATAGATATTATAGTACCCAACAGAGTTTTTTGATAGTAGTAAGGGATGGCACTCTGGCGTAAAATGTTTTACACTGAAATTTCCATAGACGACTCTGGATGCAAGCTAGCGTTAATTTTTTAACACTGAATTTCCCATTAACTGGCCGAACTTACTGTTTCACATGATAAGGTTTTGTTGGAATATTTTTGAGAAATTTGAAAAAATAAATCGTCGCATGAGAGCTAGAATGTTCTATGTCCCATAGAACACTTAACCCCTTACCCCTAACCCTGCACACAATATCAACAATTCGTCGCACTAATGCGACGAATTGTTGATATTGTGTGCAGGGTTAGGGGTAAGGGGTTAAGTGATAGAGTTCTAAATTATATTTCAAATGGGATTTGTAACGAGTATTTTTTTAAAGATACCATTCTGTCTGCAATGGGAGTCATAGTTCAGGCAGAGTTTGTTCATAACTAGTTGATTTGTTACAATTAGTTGGAAAGTGCCTGCTGGCACCCTCCAATGAACTGCAACAAAATGATTTTATTTAATATATTTTTCCTACTATTTATCAAGCAACAAGCTAATGAATGTTGTGTAAAGCCACCAGTGTGGCCTTTGGCACTTTTCAGTGGAGCTATTATGGAGGCTTCTGGGGCTTAACAAGTTGATAATGGCAGGGTTTTTATATTCACACCATTAATCGGCAAAATAAGTGTTATATATAGAAGTAAGAGGCATGAAAGATTTAGTTAGTGCTTCATGTCTAAAAATTATGTTTTGCAATGTAATATGATTTTTGCAAATACATTTGTTTGGAGTGTTACCTGTTGGATTTTAGTTGGTGGGTTTGCAGAATTTTACCTGTAAATGGGAGTATGGGCGTCACCAGGATTTTTCAGTAGGGGTTCAACGTTGATGAAAAAGGCATATGCCACGATTGCCGAAGGCACAAGCATACTTGAGAAGGTGGATGCCCCTCCCTTCCGAGAAACGTTTTAAATTTACTATCAAGTGGGGCTCTCAGGTGGCCTTTTGGGGATTTCTTTGCATGCTCCGTTCTTGAAAGAAACGTAAAAGGGGTTGTCTCCCCCATCCCAACAACTCCGATGAATGGGAGACCTACTGGATGTGCCCTCTCGATCGCAATATGCCAATAAGCCTCTTTTGGAAAAATAGACGCGATAATGGTTATGTAGGGTTAATTTGATGTGTAATGAATAACAAAGTACGTTTATGTACTTTTGATGGTTTATTCTTGTGAGGAATTACAGTTGCTCTTAGTTCTTCTCCAACAGTAGCATGAATACAGTACGTGGACGTGGACAGTGTATTACCACAAAATCACCAACAGAGTGGAGATTCCACCCAAGCAATAATTGCAAATTTGTTGCGAAGCATAACAAGCACAAGCAAAGTTCCAGCCAATGGACCTCCGGGTCAAAACCCGGAGGTCCATTGGCTGTACCATTGCTTGTGTTGTTTTTTCCACAAAATTTGAAAGTGATACTTTGGGTGATAACTCCACTCCACGGGTGATTTAATTACAATCCACTCTCCACTTATTTATTATTATTTATTTATTGATGTTTAAGGTCACATATTTATGCACAATGGCTAATCATGACCGTGACAGTTTTACGGGTGGAGGAAGCCGGAGTACCCGGAGAGAACCACCGAGCAACGACGAGCAGCTGCCAGCTCCCGAACATCGTAACTCCGCACTGCAGCACAGGCAGGGTTAGATTGGTTGAAGACATGCGTACCATCGACGTGCAGTACGCCTTAGTACACGGCGTCATCGTGCCCCCACATGGGCAATGGGGGTGAAGTGTCTTGCCCAAGGACACAACGCGGTTGCCGCAGGTGGGATTCGAACCGAGGACCTCTCGGCTTGCAGCCTGCACCTCTACCTACTCAGCCACCGCGCCCCCACTCTCCACTTACTGTACACTGGTGTCCAAGAGTAAGAGAAAACAACTTATGTTACTTATAGACAAATCAGACAGATTTAACAAATTAATCACTATCAACTTGATGCATGGGATAAAAGGGTTTAACCCTTTGATACTTCTGTACGTATTATGACGTACGAAATTAAACAGCGCGTTGATACTTTGTGGTCATTTGTGTTGTTATTATTTTTTGATTTTTTAAAGTTTTAACCTCAAATTTCTATTTTCTCCCGAATAGTGCTCGGTGACAACCGTTGAGCCAAATGTTCTCGCAGCTTAAAATACTAATATAATCCTTCTGTCAAGACTTCTTAACTGGTTGAGTGCTAGAAGCCACTATCAGGTCTTTCGAAAAATGAGGATACCAGAGCAAAAGCCAACACTTTTCTTGCTTATATTTCATATTCATTCAAACACAAATAATATTTTGTTTATATAAATTTGTTTTATTACAATTATTGGATAGTGCCTGTGGGCACTCTCCAATAATTTGTAATCAAACAAGTTTTGAATTACAAATTCAGACCACCGAAAATAATCTATCCCTCAACCAGTTAATAGTGAAAAATGTTATTTGTACTTTCCGACGTTTGACGTCGTATTTTGAAAAACGTGGAAGAAACTGAATTCTCAGTGACGTTTGAACGTCAGGATAACTGAAGTCTCAAAGGGTTAATTTGCAAGGAGTCTGTTAATATATTTCATTTTCAGTTCAACTATGACTTTGCAGTGCATTCTACATAAGAGAAGATCATAGTTTCTTTCCAAACCACCACACTGACACATACATCTTTACATGGGGAGATACTCTTTTGTCCTTCCATATTTCTTCTGGTGGACTCCTTTTAGTTGACGTTTGTTGAACAACCCCCAAATCAAAACATAAACAGAAGAAAATGGCAGCCTTCAATCAGTGAACACACCACTCATAACATTTGGTCTCAATCTTTATCCCTTTCAAGAATTAGGAACAGATTTCTTCGAGTACGTACCTGAATGTTTCTAGAATTCAGCTGTTATTTTATTTAAAGGTATTGTATTATAAACATTTTGTTCTTTTACTTATGGCAAAGCAGACTTTCAGGCAGTGATATCTACCACATGGCAGCAGTTCCATGACAAATTTCAGTTTCTACATGGTCTATGTTTCATTCCAAGCATTTTGGTATATAATCTATTTGGGTTATTAATCTTGGGCCTTTTTGGACTAACTTACCTGAAATTTGACCAAAGTTAGGTGTGCGACCCCTTAACCTTATTCCCGAAGGTCATCGGTGGGGTAAATTTCGTAACACAGTCAGCAAGAGACCGGACACGGGATGGTACCTTGTCGCCTCAGCTGGTATAAAACCTACAGACCAGGTACCATCTCGTACCCGGTCTCATGCTGCCTCTGCAACTAATAATATCGGACTCTATGTAGAAAACGATATGTGTACTAGGCTATTGCGCATCGCCACACTTCCATATGAAGCCAACTGGTTGTATCTGAGTGTACACATCCTATACTAAATACGGCCCGGTATACAAGGACGGATTTTGAACTGGAAGGCCGACGGTTTCATCCTGACCAGCGATAAATGCGCCGAGTCCTTGTGCAAGACACTCAATTCCAATTACGTATTACACAGCGATGGTGCACTTGCCTTCAACAGCAACTTACTCTACTTGTGTCGGGTTGGTATGTTGGAGAGTCTAACAGTTGCTAGCCTCTGAGAGGTGGTTCTCTGCGTGTACTCCTGCTTTCTGCACCCGTAAGTCTGTCCGAGACGATGTAACATGGAAGTTGAAGTACTCGTTAGGCCAATAAATAAATAAACAAAAAAGTCATAGAGAGCTTTTTCTTTTTAGAGTCGAGACCATAAATTGTCCAACAGAAACTATAGATGAAAAACATTACTGTGTGTCTTATATGGCAGATGTCGATACTTTGCATCTCGAATGTCTGTTTTGTAATCTCGAGCCCCTCATGGAGATGAATTGTTAGTCTCGTGGTCTCTTCGTGACCTCTGACCTAAACCCATTATTGAACACAGCCAGAAGACGATAACTGCCCAAATATTTCTTGATTTCTGAACATTTTCTCTTTTGTCTCAGAAATATAGCTCATGTCCTTCGTGCCCCTCAAGGGTCAAAAGCTGTGATTTGATGTGAAAGAGTGAAAAATAAACATACAAACAAACTTAAACACTTACGTATTAGACCAAATAAAGTTTGAAGATATACAAGGGAAGGGTATTTGCAGATGAGCTGTCACGGATATTCGACTAGATCGATCGTTCAAGGTAAAATCGATCAGTATTTACACTGGTCGAACAATCGAAAAAATTGTACTCCCTTTAACCCTTTACCCAACGTAACGGCCAAAACCGACCAGAGCTATTCTCAAAAATCGCCTATTAATTTTAATTATTTTTTCATTTTTTGTCTCAAAAACATAGGTTATGACCCCTCATTGGAACGAGCTCGTCGAGCGCGTTCCAATGAGTGGTCATAACCTATGTTTTTGAGACAAAAAATGAAAAAAAATAGTTATTCAAGAATTTTTTTGCAAGTGTCGTCTGCTTTTCATATTCTCGGTTTGAGGTCCAATTGGTATATTGGAGTCTAACAGTTGCTAGCCTCTGAGTGTGGTTCTCTCCGTTTTCTCCAGCAATCTGCACCCGAAATCTGCCCAGACGGCGTAACCCTAGAGGTTGACAGGCTCCTCAAACTCCAACAAACAAACAGATATAGAGATCTTATTCCTTTTGAAATTGTGACCAGAAAATGTCCAACAGAAACTACAGATGAAAAACTTTGTTGCGTGTCATATGGCACGTGTCGATGATGATTTGCAGCTCGAATGTCTGTTTTATAATCTCGAACCCCAAATGAAGAGGACTTGTTACCCTCATGGCCTCTTCGTGACCGTTCTGAACTAAACCCATTATTGAACATATCTAGAAGAAGACAGCTGCCAAATCATTTCTTGAATTTTTGAACATTTTCTCTATGTCTCAGAAATATAGCTAACCTCGAGGGGTCAAAAGCTGTGATTTGATGTGAAAGAGTGAAAAATAAATATACAAACAAACTTAAACACTTACCTGTTAGACCAAATAAAGTTTGAAGATACGCAAGGGAAGGGTATTTGCAGAAGAGCTGTCACAGATATTCGATTATTCACTGACTTGATCGATCGTTCACGGCATAATCGACTAGTATTTACATTTGTCGAATAATCGGAACAATGTTACTCCCTTTAAATGCTTATAAATTGAACGTACGTCTACATTTCTAGAAAAAGTTGGGGGGTACGCACTCCGTGTGCCCCGGGTACATACGTGCCTGTAAGTAACAGATAAACTGTCAGAAATATGGTGCGAACGGCACAAGGTGGACCTTTCGTGATGTTGGTTTTCCTTCTTGGTATGTTTGTTTTCTTTATCTTCTTGAGGGGTCACCTGGGTACGAAAGGTCGATTATAATCGATTATCTCCTGCGATTAATCGATTAGGAAATTCAATAATCGTGACATTCCTAATTTGCAGTCCTTAGCCTGCCGAGTAGTTTACCCAGCAGTCCATGCGAGGCAAAATTGCTCATATGCATAGGTTTCCAATGTACAATGGATTGGTTGGACTTGAGTTTAATGTTGTTCGAATATTCGATTATTCCACTATCGATCGTTCACAGCATAATCGATTACTCCCTAGTCAAACAATCGGTAAAATTGTTACTCCCTTAAATTTATCGAACGTACCTCCAATCCAACATCAGTTGAGTTGAAAATCAATCCTAACCAGCTGGGTTGAATGAATATGAACCCAATTTGGATTCGTATTTACTCAACCCAGTTGATTTGGGTTAATTTTAACCCAACTGATTTCTGAGTAGATCTACATTGAGGAAAACACATATTTTTGGCTTCATAGTTAACAAATGTTCGGTTCGATGAGGAAATTTATTAAATATGGGGCCAAAAATATGCATTTTTCTCGACTTTAGAGGCCATAGTAGAGACAAACCATATAGGGTGCACAGAACAGTCGCCGTGGTATGGTCGTAATCCACGCGTGGACAATGATGTCCGCGCATGCGTTTACCAGGTAATTAAAATCCTCACGAGAAAAATTTTAATCAATGAAGCGCCGGGTTGTACCCGGTGCTTCATTAATTAAATGTTTGATGATTATTCCTATAATTAGTGTTTGGAATGTAAAATTGGAAATATTTCCAATCCGTGGAAAGTGACCAGTCCACGGAGGCCGTACTGTAGAGCAACATGCCGGGGGAATCTTCTGCTGTCACATTACATAATTAAAAGTATAGTTCTCTCTCTCTCTCTCTCTCTCTCTCTCTCTCTCTCTCTCTCTCTCTCTCTCTCTCTCTCTCGTTGTCTCGTTCTCCCCATCTCTCTCTCTCTCTCTCTCTCTCTCTCTCTCTCTCTCTCTCTCTGTCTCTCTCCCTCTCTCTCTCTCTCTCCTCTTCTCTTCTCTCCTCTCTTCCTCCCCTATCTCCCTCCTTTCATTCTCCCTCTCTCTCGCCCTTTGTCTCTCTCGTGTTCACCCGAGCTCCTACGTCCCTGTCATTTCAACAAGCTTACTTTCCCGAATCCAACGAGGACCATTCATGATGTTCGTTTTTGTTCGGGTTATGTTTGTTTCCTGAAAAGTCTAAAGGAGTCACCTAGAAATGATTAGTCAATTCTAATCGATTATCTCGGTGATTAATCGATCAGAAAAACCTATAATCGTAATACCCCTACTTGAGTTCACACTTCTGTTGGGATACAGAGATGGTTGCAGGAACGGCCTTAAACATCAATAAACATACAAACAAACAAACGGGGTAATTAGTAAAAAATACAGCAGTGATGGAGCCGGCAGAATGAAGGCTGGGGTGAGAGAAAATATTTTACTGCTGCAAATGACAACGGAATAATACCCCCCCCCCCCCCAAACACACACACACACACTCACACACACACACACACACACACACACACACACACACACACACACACACACACACACACACACACACACACACACACACACACACACACACGCACACTTCATTCTACTTCGTGTTGGATTAAGAGTCTGTATCCCTAACTGGTAAGGTTTCGCGGCGGCCCAGCGGTTACGGCACTGAGCTTCAAACCGTGAGGTTGACGGTAGATCCAGGGTTAACTGCGTTGTTTCGTTCGGCACTTAATCCTATAGGTGTGTGTGTGGGAGGGGGGGGGGGGGGGCACGGTGGCGTTGTGTACTAAGGCGTAATGCGCGTCAATGGTGCACCTGTCTTCAACCAATGCTAACCCTGCTTGTGTGTAGTTAGTACGTTGGGGTGTCTGACAGTTGCTAGTCGTTGCTCGGTGGTTCTGTCCATGTACTCCGGCTTCCTCCACCCATAAAAGTGTCCGATACGAGGTGATCCTGGCTGTCTAAAGTGTCGTTAAACACCAATAAATAAATAATCCCCTATTGGTAAAGATCTGGGGTCTATCACTACAAAAAATAACTTTCCATGCCAACTGGGCCACCCCCAAATCATGAGTTGATATTTTTCAGAAAAAATGTCAGAGAAGAGTCTCCTTTCCCCGTTACCACGCTGCTTGGATAAAGCTGGATGTTCAGCTGTTAGTGTAGTAGCTGCGGGGGTGGGCCTAGTCCTCTAAAATAACCATTGATTCAATGCAACTTTCACACAACATAGAGCCCCAAAATTGTCTCCAACAGAGGGACAGCGTCCTACAAATGCCTCAGATTCTCTCTCAAAGCACTAAATTTTGCAAAGTTTTCTATAGGGGAGGGCTATAGGACGCTCGGGTCGTTGCCTCTCCCCTTCCCTTCAGGGAAGTAGGAGGAGAGGACAACGGCCAGATGGTCCTATTTAGGACTAGGGGAGGCCCCCGAAACACCACACAGCGACCTTTCAATTATTATCTTTACCCCCCCCCCCCCCCCCACCACCACCACCATCAAAATAAAATGGTATGGGCGCCCCTATCATAGAATCCTGGCTACCTGTCTGCAGGTGGTTGAATACTCCACCACTCTATGCGTTTTTTTCTCCATAGAGAAGCAATGGTATCATATAAAAGTGTACTTACTCTGAAGTGCCCACATATCTAAATTTATCACCCCATGCAGGAAACTGTCCAAACTATATAAGCATGCATGTGTAACATTGGGGGTGTTCAGCAAACGTGGTTCCACTAGTTTATCGACAGCCATATTGGCGATTCGCTGGACCAGAGCTAACTTGTCCGTTTTTGCAAACAACTGAGTAAACTCAGACATCAAGACATGAATTGAGTTCTTAGTCGCCCCATCCATGAGCAATGGCATCCCTTTGGTGAATATTTCTTGAACGAGTGGTTGTAATGTGCTGGAGAAATTTACCGTGAGTTCCGCAAGCAATTGTTTCAGTGTGCTTCCTTTTGCAAACAACTTCAAACCTTCCTGCACTAATTCCAATAATCTCTCGTCCCCAATAGGATTAAGCGTTGTTGTTGTTTTGGGTTTTTCTGTTGATGCTATAGTCGAGACAGAAGGAGACAAATTTTTATAATCAATGTCTACGCCTTGACTCGACGCTGAAGTGTTTGAAATCTCTGGTGCCATATCCGTTACGGAAAAACATAGCAAGAGAGAGCATACTGCTAAAATGGTGAGCTTCATAGTGGGAGTTGCTGTCTCTTCCCAATGTGGGTATCAGAATATGAAACGAAAGGCATGTAGATACGGATTCAAAATCTCTGTCTCATCATATTTTAATTATAACTTGACAGTAGTTTGTTTTAACACTTCATCAGCCACGAGTACAGTACGTGGAGAGTGTATTATCACTAAATTTGTTGCAAAGCATAACCAGCACCAGCAAGTTTCAGCCAATGGACCTCCGGGTTAAACCCGGAGGTCCATTGGCGGAAACATTGCTTGTGTATTTTGTCGATATGTACAAAATTTGAAAGTTATAGCTTGGGTGGCAACTCCACTCCGCGGGTGATTTAGTTACAACCCACTCTCCACGTACTGTAGGTGTTCTGTAATGCGGACTGTATTGTTTTAGGTTATGACCGTCCCGTGAAACATTTCATTGACATCTCCGACGACCACAAAAAATGTCAAATAAACTAACATGTCGTCGCCTGAGTGCTAGAATGTCCTATGTCCCATATGGGACATAGGACATTCTAGCACCCAGGCGACGATGTGACGAATCGTTTTCGAATTAATCGGCAGCAATGGAGATAATCCGATTCTATTCCCCTCAAGCGGGTTAACCAGAGGATTATTATCTAACATCTATCAAAGAGTAAACTTACATAAAAGGTACCTAAACTTTGGTTTGTTGAAGACGACAAGATAACATTGAAAAGGACAATCAGATTAGAAATGTAATGTATTGGCTGATTTGATAAGCTTTGCCTGTGGTTGTGGAGTACAAAAAGTTAACTCGAAGAAATGAATATATCATAAAATGACGTTGCAGGAGAAGACTCAGAAAAAAACTTTCATTTTTTCATTCAGCGACAAAAGCGAGCCCAGGGACGTGGCGACAGGGGTGTATGTGTGTGTGTGTGTGGGGGGGGGGGGGGGGGGGTATCCCCCCCCCCCCCCCAATCTTGGTCAAAACTTCCTATAGTTGGAAATTCGGAGGGCAAGTCATGAGTAGTTGGAAATTCCATCTATCTCGATTTTAGAGCTTCTTTGGAGATGCTGATGTCTCCTTTACTTCCCAAAATCCCAACTCGGTTTGAAAACGGCACAAATTCCAACTGTTACTATTTACAACTACAGTGTACGCAATATCGAGCTTCATAATAATGCATGATGTCAGTCGGAACGAAATTTCTATAGTACGTTTACTTATCGTAATAAAAAAATCCTCGAAATGCACTTCAAGAAAATCACATCATGTAAAATCGTTATCCTGAATTAATTCCATCATTCACAGTTACAAAATGATGGAACAACGAAAATTGATCATTCCTGCATAAGATCTGATTTAATGTTAGGACAGTGTGAATCGTTAAAATTTCCAAGCTTGAGCATTTGTTTAGCACATATTCAATTCCCAGAAGAATACCAAATAATAATAACAACCAGATAATTCTCTCATAAATGTGTTGGTATTTTAATTACTAGAATCAATGTTATGCCTCCTTTCATGGCTTCTTTCTTGGAAGTGAATTTCCAACTACGGGGAAGGACCAGGAGGGGGTTCCCCCTCCCAATTCCTCCACTAAGTTTGTAAGTCAGTATCCTACCCCCCCCCCCCCCCCCCCATTGGAAACCACTAGACACGTCCCTGATCGAGCCGGGCATTGATTCTCGGAAAATGTATGAGACATATATCTGGTTAGATTAATAGCGATCATATAAAGGGGTGGCTGCTCTCCGAACAAGGATTCTATGTTATATTTTGAGTTCTCTCGGCAACTGTAATTGCAATTGCAACGGCAATCACAGCAATTACAGTTTAAAATATCAAGATGCTAAGTTCTTTTCAGTGATATTTCCCAATCTGTCGGGTTACGACAGTCATCTGTTCATGAAGAAGTCAGCGAAGGATATATAAAGTGCATCGCGAAAGGCCATTTTATACTGGAGGCGATCGCGGTGGTCGCATTTGTTTTATTAACACCAATTTTAATGGCGTCGTTCATACTAAAGGCGAATGCGGCCCAATTTTTGTTCGCGCGGAAAACCTCGGAGATTGCCCCCAGAGCGAATTTGGGGGAATTGTTCGCGCGAACAATTCTATTCAGCCAATCAGATGACGAGGTCAAAGGGCGTACTATGACCTATCTGGGGGATTGTTTATTTACACTGCGAATTTCCGCGCGAATCACTGCTTTCAGTATGAACGATAATTCGCGCGGAAAGTCGCGCGGAAATTAGCAATGGTCGCGTTCGCCTACAGTATAAAATGACCTGAAGAGCGATGAACGATACATTTCTTTCGCGAAATAAATAGTCGTAGACAAAAAGAAGAAAATGTAGATGGAGAAATGTCAGTAGTCGATATCAAGATAGAAATACGTTTCATGTGTAGTTTTAAATTCATATCGACTAGTCTCGAGAAACTAGTCGGCAGTTTAGGGAAGGAGAAATTCGAAATCACGACCGAACACTTTCGAGATGAGCGCCAATTGGAGAACGTATTGAGTAAAGGAGTCTATCCCTATGATTACATGGACGGTTTGCATAGATTCGACGAGTCGAAGCTACCTTCCAAAGAGAAGTTTTAATCGAAATTATATGATGCTGACATTTCCGATGTCGACTATGAACACGCTCAAAAAGTATGGAAAATATTCTACGTTAAATCTATGTGAGATTATCACGATCTGTATCTGGAAACTGACGTCCTTCTTTTGGCAGGCGTGTTCGAAAAGAAAAGAAAAACATTAAATATAACAATAGATCCAGTGATGATGCCCCCCCCCCCCCCCCCCAAGTCTAAATTAACATCTTGGTTACTGCCACTAGGCACAGGTTTTCACTTCTGAGGATGTTCACACAACAGTTTCGACCTCCATTGCAAATGGAGTATCGGGTATGTAATTACTGAATTTGTCACAACTGAGGTCACTTCAACCAGTTCGTGGTTTTGTGTAAATGATGTTTTATTAACTTGTTCCGGTTGAAAAGTATGGCGGAGGCTTATACAGAGGCGGTAAAATGGATTTCTTGAATTCCGCAAGCGACGTACTATTTTGTACCGTCTCCGGGAGGGTATTCCAAATTTGGACGCACGAAGGGAAAAACGACCGTTTGAACAGCTTTGTTCGACAGGAATAGGGAACAACATCAGACGCATTTCGTAGATTATACTAGGATATATCAAACACGTAGCGATATCAGGTCATGGAGAAAACTCGGAGCAGTGCCAGTAACAATTTTGTAAAAATTACATAGTTTCTTGACATACCGCCTGCTTTCCAAGCTGTTCCAACCAACTTCCAAAAGAAGTCGGTCCCGTGGAACAGATCGTGTCAACCTGCTAACTATTCGGGCTGCCTCGCAGTGAACATCTTCCAAAAGTTAGTTAGTTAGTTAGTTAGTTAGTTAGTTAGTTAGTTAGTTAGTTAGCCAGGCAGGCAGGCAGGCAGGCATTTTATTCACTAGTATACTAAGAAAATACAAAACTAACAAATGTGTGTAAATCTACAATATCCAACTTACAATAATAAAGCACATACACAATCAGAAATAATATTAATTTTTAAAATGTATACTGGCAGGGAAAGGCATAGCCATATTGGCTGTCTTCCTGCCTTTCTTTATAGAAAAAAAGGAAAGAAGAGTGAGACAGAACAAGGAAGATAAAGGTGGGGAGAAACAAGGCATGTACAACATTGTGCTTTCTCAGTACTGTTTAAATTAACCTTTCACCGTGTCCTAGGTGCTAACGTCCATTATAACATCTGAGTGTGTGCACGTGATGGCCGGACTTCAAGGATAATCGCGCGCCGCTGAAATGGCCTCATTCAAACACCAATTTTCAACAGACTAATATAATGGTGTATATGTTTGACAGGGACCAAGGCAAGAGGCTGCCTTGGACAAGCTCCAGACTGATTTAGGTCGAGAACGGTAATGCACAAAGGATAGTCTAACAAAAAACGTCCACTGTATATTATATCCTAGTTATCCACTAAGAAATAACAGACACTGGACTGGATCGCCGATGCTACGCATAAAAATGAAGGTAGGGCTAGACAGCACAGTCGGGACAATACGGATTTGAGCAGGAGATGTTATTCACGGAAGAGGAAATAAGTTTAGCTGTTAACTTGCTTTTGAATTCTACCCTGTTGTTAAGTTTCCGAAGGCCAACGTCTAATTCGTTCCATAATTTAGGGAATGCAAAGACTGGGAAGGTATCAAGCGTTTTGGTTCTCGTCTATGGGTACGAATCTGACCTGTCTGGCGAGTATTCATAAAAAGTGTCGTTGTTCACGTTTGAAAAACATTCATCAAATGATCCTGGGAGATTTCCATTGTGCCAATCAAACAAGAACAGGGAAGCATGTAATTTATATAAATATTTATTCTTCAGTGTATTATCTTTGATAAATAAGGGGTCAGTGCGGGCATTATATTTTGGGTTGTTTATAATTCTTATTGATCACTTCTGTAATTTACAGAAACTATTACAGGATTTTGAGGCCCCCCATGATGGAATTCCATTGGTGTTGGTAAAGAATATCATATTTCTTTAGAAATTTTACAAGTCTTACAGACATGGGTTTTTCAAGGATTTTGGAAAATACGGGAAGAATGCTGATCGGCCTGTAGTTTGTAAACTCCTTCTCGTCTCCCAATTTAAAGACAGGTATTACTTTGGCAATTTTCACACTATCCGGAACTTTTCCCTTACTGAAAGAAGTATTCATAATATGAGCAAGTAGGACCGCAACCAAGTTTATTGAGTGTTTAAGGGTGGTGGACGTAAGATTTCCTCAGTCGTGACTTAACTTAGGCCTCATGTCCTTTACTATCCTTGTGATTTCAAAGGACGACGTGGGTGTGATGAATAGGGTATCGCGGTGTGGATCATCCAGGGACTCAGTAAATAACTTACGCGGTTTAGTTGATACTGTGGAGCTCCACTCCACACCGAACTACCATATTCTAAAATCGGTAGTGTGAATGCGTGATACATTTTTTCAAGAATTTTCTTGTTAAAAATATACTTCAATTTCCTTAACTGAGATAATCTCGAACATGCCTTTTTACAAATTTAATCAATGTGATCTGCCCAAGTCAAGTTTGATTGCAAGGTTAAACCCAAATGCTTATGAGATTTACAAAAATCGATTATTTCACTATTAAACAAAATGTTTAACGGCGACATATTTTTGCTGAGTGTGGAAACGACTGCTTTTGTCTTTTTAGTATTAAATGAGACCAGCCATGTGTTAGCCCATTCGTTTACCTTCTTGTGTTCCAAATTCATCTTTGCTTGGATATTGCCAGGGTCGTCCGGCGATTCAGTCAGACAAGTATCGTCAGCAAAGAGGCGAGTAATTGAATCAATTTTGTCGACGATGTCATTGATATAAATAAGAAACAGAAGCGGCCCAAGAACTTAGCCCTGCGGGACCCCGGCCTTGGATTCCCTGTTACTGGAGTTATAACAGTTTGTTTTTACTCTCCATTTTTTATCTGTTAACCCTTTACCCAACGTAACGGCCAAAACCGGCCAGCGCTATTCTAAAAAATCGCCAATTAATTGTCACTATTTTTTTCATTTTTTGTCTCAAAAACATAGGTTATGACCCCTCGTTGGAACGAGCTCGTCGAGCTCGTTCCAACGAGGGGTCATAACCTATGTTTTTGAGACAAAAAATGAAAAAAATTAGTTATTCAAGAATTTTTTTTGCAAGTGTCGTCTGCTTTTCACGTTAGGTAAAGGGTTAAGTAGCTGTAAAACCAGCGGAGTAAAGGACCGGAGATACCTTACTGTTTTAATTTAAATATGAGGCCTTGGTGCCATACTCTATCAAATGCCTTCGAAATATCACAGAAAATACCACATGTGTGTGTGTTTTGTCTACTGCGCCACAGAGGTTGTGATAAGCCTCTAACAACTGGAAGACGGTGCTGTTGTTTGGAAGGAAGCCAGACTGTAAAACATAAAATAGGTTGTTATCTTTAAAATATTTGTAGACTTCCTTAAAAACATAATTTTACCTATACAACACAGTAAAGAGATGGGTCGATAGTTCTGGGGATCCTGATGATCCCCTTTTTTAAATAAAGGAATCACAGCAGCACAATTCCACTCTATGGGAAATTCAGACAATTCCAGTGATTTAGAATAAAGCAGAAATAACGGTTTACTGACACTGGATTTGGTTTCTTTCAACATTCTATGTTCGACACTGTCATGACCGCTACTTTTATTAGTTTTGAGAGATTTGAGAATGTAAATGATGTCTTCCTGAGTAAAATAAATTTCGCTAATTGATAGCGTACACCTACGTTTAAAGGGGGGAAGTTGTTTGCTTTTTTGAGTTCAACATGCTATTTTGAATAAATGTCTCATTCAGCAGGTCGGCCTTTTCATTGTCAGTTTCGAAAAAAATCGGACTTGTAATAGAATTACGTATAAGCGTTGGTATTCCTGGATCTGAAGCAAAGTTTGTTTGAAACAACTTAACAATATGCCAAAATTGTCGCTGGTCGTTGTTTTCGAATATTGAGTCATCGATCTTTTCCAAATACTGTGCCTTGAAAAATTTTTTCATATTGTTAACTTTGTTTCTGGCTGTTTTATACTTTGTACATGTGTTTGGATTATTACTTTTTATTGCTAATTTACGTAGTCGATTGCGAAGACGAATAGTACTTCTGATAGCGCTATCAAACCAAGGTTTATCAAGACTTCCTGATTATGACTTTTGTGTGTGGAATACTTTTTTCAGCAATTTTCAAGAACGTGGAAACGAAATTTGACCATTTCTCCCATTCTGTTTCTTTAATGAGGGCATTCATTTTTATAAAATCTGCTTTTCTGTATTTCCAGACCTCACGAGTGACGGTAGACTAGTTAGGGTGGGTGCAGGCTATATGGGCGTTTACTGCAAGGTGATCTGATAGACCAAGCTCTAGAGTGCCCGAGTGAGCGACTGTAACTGTGTCGCTAATAATTACATGGCCAAGCGGGGTTCGATGTGATTGAGATTCTTCAGATCTTGCAGAAACAGACACAGAAAATTTGCGTTCTCTCTTATGGTCTGTCTCGCCAATCTGAAATAATTTTGAGACAGATAGAAACAGTCCACATTGCTGTATCATCCCCGAACGTCGTAAGATTTGCACCGATTCTGTTTCTCCAACTTCAAGTCATCGAAGATCATGAGATTTCTGTGCTCCGAATTCAAGTCAGTCACGAGGATCGGGTACGTCGTTCGCATTTTCATAAAATTAACATTCCACATTCATTGTTTTATTATTTCCGAGTTCAATCGACGTTCTTGCAAGATCATTGTGAGCGATGGATCGCATTTTTCTCACTGTGGCGTCCTTCGGTAAGCTTGTACTCAGAGCTTTTCAAAATAATTCTTATTGAAAGAGACTCGTGCCAAACGCGAATAATTTGTCGTAATCCTACCACCCAGGTCGCAATGTACAACCGATTCATTAACCCTTTACCTAACATGAAAAGCAGACGATACTTGCAAACAAAATTCTTGAATAACTAATTTTGTTCATTTTTTGTCTCAAAAACAAATGTTATGACCCCTCATTGGAACGAGCTCGTTCCAAAGAGGGGTCAAAACCTATGTTTTTGAGACAAAAAATAAAAAAATAATGAAAATTAATTGGCGATTTTTGTGAATAGCCCTGGCCGGTGTTGCCGTTACGTTGGGAAAGGGTTAACAGATTCATCTTTCCACAATTCGATTTTCCAACAATCAATCCTCTTATGCTTTGGGGAAAGAGTTTGTGATTCAATGTTTCAGTCTTTGGTGCATTTTCATGATAAATCTTTGATTTCCATTCTCATCGCGATCTTCTTTCCAACCTTCACGGCGCTGGCATCTACCATCGTGTTGCCGATCGTGCTCGCAGTAGCCTCCGATCCAAATCAGTCTCATTTCTGTCTATCTCGGAAGGACTCGACGGAAAGTGCTGATACTGATACTGTGTATGCAGGAGACGGTGGTGTGTAAATAAGTTGGCCAAAGTGTGTGTAACTATAAGTCGGATCATAAGTTTCGTAAATAGAAGCTCTGTAACTAGATGTCCTTCTTTCTCTCAAGGGTTTAACCCTTTACCCAACGCAGACGATATCGAAATTTATTATTTTAAATATCATTTTTTCAAATTTTTCAAACAATTTCAACAAAACCATATCATGTGACCCCTCGTTGGAACGAGCTCAACGAGCACGTTCCAACGAGGGGTCACATGATATGGTTTTGTTGAATTGTTTTGAAAAATAATATTTTTTCAACTGCTGAATTTGCATATTACGCGGGCGGATGCGGGCGATTCGTTGGGTTAAGGGTTAAATTCTTCGACGATTTTTTTTTTCATTTCTTCCTGAGTTTATGTCACAGGTTTGAACAACTTGGTCGTCTCTCGTTTCATCTCGATGTCACCCATTCGTTTAGCCATATTGCTCTCTCGAATATTCCTCTTCAATTTCTAGAAGTCGACAAACTGTCTCTTCTTGGGTAGACGACTTACATAAGCTGTAAGCGTTCTGTCGAATCCCTTTTCTACTCAGAAACCCGTTTTCTTATATTTATTGCCTTTCTGTATACTACTGTATCATGTACATTGACGATTTACTTCTTTGAACAATTATTGTGAAGTGTATACATTGAAACAAATGCTTTAATAAATACTGTTTAAACTAAACTGTCTCTTCTCTCAACTTAGGGTCTTCGATTTTTAAAAATGTTTTTCTAAATATTCTTATTTTGTCATTTGGGGGGGGGGGGGGTAAATAAATTTTAGTTATTTACTTTTTTAAATAATTTTTGTTTTCTATACAATAGGAAGAAAAGAAAAAATTAAAAATAAATTTAAAAAAACTTTACACTCTAGTCGTTGACAATGATTAATGAGAGTAGCCTTAAAGGTTGTTAGCTATCGTTGAACCTTCTACAAGAGCAAACCGTCTAGGAGATATACGGGATCCTAATTCGCTAGGCGGAACACGCTCTATCACATACCCATCACAAACAAACCACGAGAAGCCACATCCGCAGCGTCCGAAAGATTAATATATCTGTTTAAACAATCGCCCAGTCGAGTAGATTCACACCAGCTCTTGTTCGTGGGAAAATGCTACTTGTCAAAAAATGCCTATCGCTTAGAGGGAAAAAATAGCTCAAAGTATGGGGAATAAATAAATAAAAACCCACTTTGTTTTAGTCGTTGACACTAAATACACAGACCGACACCCGTTTATGCCATATCGATTAACTCACTCACACACTCGTATCGTTCTGTGTTTATTACACGCCTTCACGTCTATAAAAACCATTATTAAAAGGACACTCAGCAATTCATTTGACAACAGTTACTATCAACAAAAACAACCCATTTTATCGCCATCCAAACTTGCGAGGGTAGCCCGTGTTACTATTTCGCCCCCTGAGTTCCAATGTGTTCTGTGTGCCTACTGGCGTGCCTACTGCCTACTGGCACATAGAACACATCGGAACTCGGGGGACGATTTTAGCTATCGCTAGCGATTCAAACTGTAATTGCGGTACACGATTTGTAGAAAATTCCAGTGAAATTCTCTTCTATTTAAAAATAGTCCGTCAACGATTACCCGTTCCTCACATATGTGCGGAACAGATTTTCATTTTTCACATGGTTTAGTGTTGCCGTAGATGGTGATTTGATAGAACAGGCGTACAATAAATAAAAGACACAGCTTTCGAACGAATACTATCGGAATATCCTTTTTAACAAGAACCCCCATTGGGTTCTTTTAAAATAAATAAAAACTGCTGTGAAAAGATTAAATAGAAAGGATTTCAATTTTTTCTGTCACGCTCAATTCTGTATTTACAGAAAATAGCGATAATAATAAATTATTAAATATTTCATCAAAGCTACACTATATACGTTAAATAGATCAAAAGATTCAAATAGTATGTAACACTTCAGTGCATTGAACATTAAAATTGAAATTGTTTAACCCTTTGAACCCTGGTGGTATCGTCCATATTAGTTTAATGACATCAGCTGGAAGAGTCCATGTTCATTAATTGGGGGTAGATTAATTAATATTTTCAACGTGCAGCCTTGGGCCTGCACGTTGAAAATATTGATTGGTCTACCACACACATGCACTTAGCATCCATGCTATTTAATGAAATTATGACGTATCATGTTTCTGGCCGGAAAGGCGTCCGCTAGGGTTCAATGGGTTAACGACAGCAGATTCATTATTCTCATTTAAAAGTATTTTCTATGTTGCAATACAATTTTCAAGTAGAGATTATTTTATTTTTGTCAGAATGAGGGGAAATCTCCTTTGCTCATTCCCGTTTGTGATACTTTATAGCGTTCCATATACGAGTTAGCCAAAATCGCTTAAAAAACTTAGGAGTTTTGGTATCTTCACTGTTATCACTGTCATCTTGGGGGAAAATGCAATGAATGCCCGGATTGAGCTCGAAGTGGTCGATCTCGGAATTTTCTCAGATTTGCTAATATTTTCTAAGATTATATTTTTGCTCGATCTCCGAGATTCCACCGAAGGGACTGGACAGATCCTCGTAGTATCTGTATCGGCGATTCGATTTCCCATCCGATTTCTGACTGAAAAATGTCGCGTAGCGCCTCATGGTATACTGAACCACTTTGTGAGAAGTTTAGTCGATTTCTCGAGAAAATAAACTCGAAAATCGCGAGAAATTACCTAAGTCAAAAACTTGGTTAAGTGGCTCAGAATCCCCAATTATACTCTACTCTCGGTGGATACCCAGCACTTCTTCTATCTAACACCAGGGTGAATGTGGGCCGGCCCTTGGCGTTCATGTCTTTTGAATATGGTTTGAGAATGGGCTGGAGAGCGTTAGTGGGATTGAACAGGCATGGTGGGCCTCTATAAAAAGTTCTTTTTCTCTCGCTCTTTACATGTCATGTTAGTCATTGCGATATTAGCTCTATATTCAGGGGGGGGGGGGGGGCGCGGTGGCTCAGTTGGTAGAGGTGCAGGCTGCAAGCCGAGAGGTCCTCGGTCCGAATCCCACCTGCGGCGACCGCGTTGTGTCCTTGGGCAAGACACTTCACCCCGATTGCCAACATGGGGGCACGATGACGCTGTGTACTGAGGCGTGCTGCACGTCGATGGTGCGCATGTCTTCAACCAATCTAACCCTGCCTGTGCTGTAGTGCAGAGTTCAGAGTTACGATGTTGGAGAGCTGACAGCTGCTCGTCGTTGCTCGGTGGTTCTCCCCGGGTACTCCGGCTTCCTCCACCCGTAAAACTGTCACGGTCACGATTAGCCATTGTGCATAAGTATGTGACCTTAAACACCAATAAATAAATAAATAAATAAATAGCTCTATATTCAGACATTTAGAAAATACTTCTCAAGAAATAAAATTCCTAGCTTTTTCAGATAAGAAGGGGTCTTCAATGAATCCCCAGGTCCTAATTTTAATTAACTTAACTTGATAAAGTCAAGATAAGCTATTGCCATCACGCGTGCGATGGCATGTGAGCCTATAAGTCTTTGAATCTGTTATCCTGTGAGTCTGAATGTCTGTTCACATTTTCTTTATCGAAGGCTACATCCCACAGGTCTTGTTCGATCATCACTAAATGCCATGTGCAGGTTCGGAATTATGTATGGATGAGAACGTCCCATTTTGGTCATGATCGGTCAACTGTGACAGCAGCACGAGTTCGAAGCCCTAAAACCTTTAGCACAGGCTACATGTATTTATGAAAAGATTTCACAGTAACTTGGTAGGATGACCCCGCATAATGTCTAGATGAGAACATACCATTGTAGTTTCGATCAGTCAAACGTGACAGTTTTTTTTCAAAATGTATCACCAGTTAGCGCCTTCTTATATTGCCAACAAAATTCCACCTCCCGTATATCCTCGACAAACTCATCACTCAATATTCGAACGTACCAAAACCACTGAGTTCCATTATATCGTACACAGTTATATCAGTCCTCTTTCATTCCCAATTCAACTGACCAGTGGAATAAACTGCCGCTACCCATTCGTGAGAACTCGTCATTGAGCTTGTTCAAAACCTTCTTAAACGATGGCAACCTCCGATCTCCACTCTTTTACAATGGGGCTAAATCTCGTGCGGCCCGAATTTACAACTGTAGATTGCGGTTACGTTGTAATAGCCTTAACGTGCACTTATATGAAAATCATCTAACACTAAGTCCACTTTGTCAGTGTGGCGAACGCGAGACTCCTGAACACTTTCTTCTTCATTGTCCAATCTCCCTTAACGCACGCAATACTACGATCCATCTACTCCCCTTTACCATATACAAATCCACATTTCTCTTTGGCTTAGAATTTCTTAGTAAGGAGGAGAACAGCCTAATCTTTGATGTAGTTCACGACTTTATTCTACAGTATGGCAGGTTCCGATGGCATCAAGCTGGTTTTCTAAGATACTTCCCCTTCCCTCAAAACTCTTCCATCAATGTCAGTTCCTTCAAGGACAAACTCTCCAAACTAAATATCATTATTGAATCAGTTGTTCAATTATAAGGAGTATCTCATCTTGTCCACATGCAATGCATCATGTATTCGAGATGGTTACTTCTTCTTCTTGCTCTCTTCCCGCTTTCTGTTGTTTATTTCTTTTCCGTCTTCTTTCACTACTACTTCCATCTGTATGTGTAGTTTCAACAATTTGGCTGAGGGGAGGGGCCTTTGATCAACATGTTCTATGTTTGAAAAAAAACATAGCGAATGTCTCCTCCGAATTTGTCCATGCCCCTCAGGCTGTGATATACGAGCTCCACTACTGACCAATGTTATCGTATTTATCTATTTATGAAATGCGAGACGACTCATATAAGCCCAAGGCTTTCTATGGAATCCTTGACTACTTACTCAATTCATTTATTATTATCATTTTATTGTTTAGAACTATATTAACTGTCACTGTCCTGTTATGCTGTTATGCACTATATAAATATGACAAATCTTCTTGAATAAATATTGTTAAACTAAAATGAACATACATTAGTCCAGCGTGCAACTGTACTACCTTTAGTAGTATCTACCGAATCTGTAGAGGTTGTGTTGTTAAATGCCTTAGAGAAGAAAATAACGTCGCCTGAGTGCTAGAATGTTCTATGTCCCATAGGGACATAGAACATTCTAGCACTCAGACGACGAATTATTTGCTCTTATTTGATATTCTAGCACTAAGGCGACGATAAGTGATGCCGATTTAGAGCATGACACATTCAGTTTTGTAACTCTGGGACTGAACAGTGGGTAGAAAATAATCGTGATGTTTGTTAATACTGACGGACCAATATAAGTTATCTCCCCAACATGTATGGTATATGGAGATTTATTACCTGTATGTCGGTCTTTAAACACTGAGCCGCAGGCGAGGTGTTTAAATGAGACATCCAGGTATTAAATCTCCATATACTATACATGTTGGCGGAGATAACGTTTTGTCCCGTTTGGAACACAATACAAACATATGTGGAAATAAATTTGTGGACGCATTTCTCAGCTCCACAATCACATGGACCAAATTCGTGATAATTATTTTGTTTTTATAATCGCAGAAGACAACAGATACATTTCCATCCCTTGGGTCGTTAAGGAAACGAGTAAACAATATTGTGTTGACATATCGTCCCCTGAGTTCCAATGTGTTCTGTGTGCCTACTGGCATCCTACTGGCACATAGAACACATTGGTACCTAGGGGACGAATTATTTGCTCTTATTTTATTTTTATGATTGAATGATCGGAAATATGATGATATTTGTGACTATTTCCGGATTTTTTGGTTCGATTTTTATTACGAGGCCAGCAAAAGCGGAAAGGTTTCGTTTAAACTATATACCCCCGATGTTGCATGCTCTCATATACCTTGGATGTTGGTGCATCCTTTGCCATGGCTATTTGTCCAAGGCATTCTGACCAATCAAAATACAGAAATTATCTGGATATAGGGACAAGAACCACTAACCATCTGGAGGGGTGACATAATAAGCTTAAGAGGCAGGTTAAGCAGGTACACCCGAAATTTACTCTTTGTTGAGAACACTGAAGCAGGTATTTTCGACATATGAGATTTCACTGATTCAGTGTGCAGCAGGTGGGTGTCACAATGCGAAAAGACGAAAGTATCGCCATATTTACAATAGACTAACAATACCTTGAACAGAGGTTACGGATGAGCTGTATGTAATAGACGACGCAGTTGGTGCTTCTCGTGAACTACACTTTTCAACTGAATGTATATTGTGTTATATTGTGTTTCATTCATTCATTTCATTCATTTATCTCATTCATTCATTCACTCATTTGAATTCATTTATTTCATTCATTCCTTCATGTACATATTGTTTATATATATAAGTTTACATCAAAATCATTATTTTATATAAATTGTTCGAATAAATGTTGTAGAAAATTATATTAGTATTTGTATTTAACTCAATAAAGGGTATTCTGTATTATTGGAAAAGAATGAAGAACAGACTATAGTCCCAGCCCGGCTAAATACCTATTGTTCTCCTTAAGTACCCATTTCTTAACTGTCCAACATTAACATCTTCAATTTACCTCTACTACAACAATAAATGTTGGACAGTTGAGAATAAATCCTAATTATTATGCGTAACTTTCACTAAACTGTTACTTTCACTCGTTGAGGCGGTTTATTCTCTGAATGTCGGTGTGACAGGAATGGAAGTCCGTAGGAACGTTAGTCCCTCTGGACTATTATTCCGCGGAATTATAGTCCTAGGTCTAACATTTCTAGGAATAGTAGTCCGCCGGACTACTATTCCTAGAAATGTTAGACCTAGGACTATAATTCCGCGGAATAATAGTCCAGAGGGACTAATTTTCCTACGGACTTCCATTCCTTTTACACCGGCACAGGTCATTGTTAATTAGGTATAGTTTGTTTCACCTAACTGCTCACACTAGCACAACAAAATTCACACCAGTGTCAATTTGTGTTTCTATAAGAAACAGTATTAGCTGTGATCGGATAATGAGTGTTCTGTTTGTCGGCTGAGTAAAATTACATTATTTCAAGTTATTTATTTGTTTTATTGTCTTTCTTTTATTCCTTTGAAAACTATTAAGCAAACATGAGGCAGTGTTCTAATAAATATCGACTTTGAAACTGCTGCTGAAAATGCTATTCGGAATGTGTTCAAATGTGAATTTATTTATTTATTTATTTATTTATTTATTCATGTTTAAGGTCACATATTTATGCACAATGGCTAATCATGACCGTGACAGTTTTACGGGTGGAGGAAGCCGGAGTACCCGGCGAGAACCACCGAGCAACGACGAGCAGCTGCCAGCTCCCCAACATCGTAACTCCTCACTGCAGCACAGGCAGGGTTAGATTGGTTGAAGACATGTGTTCCATCGACGTGCAGTACGCCTTAGTACACGGCGTCATCGTGCCCCCACGCGGGCAATGGGGATGAAGTGTCTTGCCCAAGGACACAACGCGGTTGCTGCAGGTGGGATTCGAACCGAGGACCTCTCGGCTTGCAGCCTGCACATCTACCTACTGAGCCATCGCGCTCCCTCAAATGTGAATTAAAGGGTTGCTTATTCCATTTCAGTATGGTGTCGCTGTGTCCCATCTTGTAGGACTATAAAACGTGTGCTTGTTCTGAAATATTTATGTATTTTTTATCTTGTAATATAAATACATTCTTGTATTCAAAATTAAGTGATAAAATCAATTTTTCTTCCAAATGATCTGTTATGATCCAAAATTTAATTTTGAATCATAACATATGATTTGGAAGAAAAATTTATTTTTTACATAATTAAGTGAAAAAATCAATTTTTCTTCCAAATCATATTTATGTATTATTTATTATCTAATGTGTGTAAAGAATATCCTTGAAAATCCCCCATTAAAATTAATCGAAATGTGAACTGAGTTTCTGTTAATTACAACTCCGGCTAAATTGCCCTCAAATATGAATCGAAACTGGCGATCAGGGGTTAGCGTGAAAAGATCACTGCAGGGCTTACAATATAAAGAAAAGCCAGCTTTTGAGAAGTACCTAGATGGCACCTTTGGAGGGTCACTGCTGTTCAAACTGAGATCAAGATCACTGGAGCTTCGGGGAAAAATTGGGAGAGATGGAGAAAAGGGATGCCAAATGTGCCACTCTGGAGTAGTGGAGACCCTGGAACATTTTCTCTTGGAATGCCCACAGTATATACCTCATAGAATAAAATTTACTGGAAGAATAATGCAGAAGTGGGGTGAAGAAACAAAGGATAGATGGCTGAAGGGGGACACGAGGGAGAGGGTAGGAATGCTTATTGAAGAAATTGAAAAAGAGGAAGTGAGGGACACTATTAAGCAGTTTATATCTGAATGCTGGGAGGAGAGGAGAGGAGGGGAAGAGGGGGTGGGGTGCAGGGGGAATGATGGCCTTCTCTTATGAGGACCGCGACAAATCAGCGGCTGGCCAAAGAGTTATTATTATGAAGTAGGTTATAGGTGATTAATTAGATTATCACACCTCACTGGTCGAATATATGAGAATAATAGATGTCGGCATTCTGGGAAGACCCCATTGAGGTGTATTTAGTACTTTACCCTCATATGAAATATTATTGAATTATCAGAAATAAGCATTACTCCAAATACGCGTGTTAAGGCCGGCTGATTGTTAGAGCTGAAACGGTTAACCGATTAACCGATTAATCAATGATCAACATCTTGATCGATCCAAAAAAGTAATTGATCGATTAACCGTTACTTTTGAACTACTGTATTATATGGGTTAACAAAGGAACTAACTTGCTCCAAAACAGGTAAACATTTTTACCTGACTCACATCAATTATATGAGACAGATTAAAGCATGCAAGTTACTTACTGACATACTTGTTTACTTGCATGATCATCATACTATAGCAGCAGCTGGAAATGGTCATTCTTAACCTTTTACGCATTGCGGGTATCAGACGATACTTGCAAAATAAATTCATGAATTACTAAATATTTTCAATTTGTGTTTCAAAAACACAGCTTATGACCCCTCATTGGAACGAGCTAAATGAGCTCGTTCCAATGAGGGGTCATAAGCTATATTTTTGAGACAAAAATTGAAAACATAATAAATTTGAATCTAGATTTTTGTATTTTGGCCTAGTCATTTTTGTCTGTTACGTTGGGTAAAGGGTAAATCATCAATGGTATGGCAATTATTCAAATATCTATTTGGACAAGTGATTAATCGATTAACCAAGGTTAATCCACGTGATTAATCGATCAAGAAAACCCCATAACCGTTTCAGCTCTACTGATTGTGCGCGAATACAAATCACTCCGAGAAGGCTCTGTCTCTGGGATATGTTTACAGGAAATGTACTTATAATAACAAAACTAGGCAATCCGGGAACACAGAAGACCAAGGCTTGGTATTTAATGTTAAGGTCAAATTAAAAGTTATTGAAGTGTATTGACGGTAACAAGGTCTGAGGTTTGCGGCTCGGAGTTTGTGTTAAACCGAGACGCGGAACTCCAAGCCGCAAACCCCAGACCACCTGCACTCACTGCCCAAAACTCACAACTTTAAAATGAACAACGTTTGACAATAACAAATTTCGTAAATAACCTCTCGTGTACCCCAAAACTTCACTGGACAAATAATGAATAAATCGGATAAAGGTCTAGGTCGCTCCATCTCAGTTCAAATCCAATACTTATTTGTAATTAAATCCTAAACTGGTTTGTAATTTAAACAACACGGAAGAAAAATGAAGCGGTTTGCAAGTCACAACTTTGATGAAATAAATTACGAAACGGTGACTGTTGTATAGTAAAGGTTAACGCCCAGTTGTGATCTGATTGGTTGATCCTCATCCGGGTAACCTGTGTGTTACTTGGTGAGTTTGGGAAGAATTTGTTCCTTCTACTTCAACTGCTTTCATAACAGTAACGTCATTTCATATAATTTAAAATCAACTAAGACATTGTGGCAAAATTACATAAAAACATCAACCCTGTAAAAACCGGGTCCAGACAATATTCCAAATAGAGTACTGAAACAGTGAGCAGAGTCTGCAGACCACTTTGCTCCAGCAATGTCAATCATATTTCAGAACTCGATACACCAAGGTACGACTGGTTCAAAGCAAACATATTCTGCATATTGAAAAAGGGAGATAAATACGCAGCAGAACACGATAGGCCGGTATCCCTGATCTCAGTTCCATGTAAGCTGCCCGTACACATAATCTGTAGACATAATAGTGCTGAAACTCCTGGAGAAGCACAAAGTACTAACATCATTACCCTTTACCCAACTAATCGGCCACACCCGCCCGCGTAATGTGCAAATTCAGCAGTTGAAAAAATTATATTTTTCAAAACATTTCAACAAAGCCATATCATGTGACCCCTCTTTGGAACGAGCTCGTAGAGCTCGTTCCAATGAGGGGTCACATATGGTTTTGTTGAACTTTTTTGAAAAATTTTAAAAAATGGTGTTTAAAATAATAAATTTTGATATCGTCTGCGTTGGGTGAAGGGTTAAATCATGGATTCGGAGCGGGTTACTCCTGCGAAACACAGCTTGCAATCATAACCCACGGCATATTACAATCATTCGACCCAGGCACACAAGTCAACATATCCATACTGAACGTCTCCAAAGCATCCAGCACAGTGCCACACGACAGACTCCCCATAAAACAGAGCAATACGGATTCAGAGGACCGCTACATACATGGCTCACGACGTTCATCACAGAACGGAAAATGCGAGTAGCTCTAGAGAGGAATTCTCGGATTAAGCAACCGAACTGCTTCCATCTCAGGAACAAGATTAGAACTAGTTTTGGTTCTAAAGAGAACCTATATTTTTTGCAGTGTATGAGGGTTTTGAAGGACGTCATTCCAACAGGATTCATCTTTCCCCTATTTTGTCACTTTTACCAAGGCTGGCACGTTCACTGGAGTATCTTGTCCATGATGTGTCAGTCGAAGGGTTTCATGAAACTTGTTATTCCTCTCTTTAGTTTATTTACTTCGTTATATATTCGTTATATATTAATTACCTTCAGTCTGTTACTTTGATTAGTCGGTTGTAATTAGCATACGGTTTTTGGATAATAATGCGATCAGAATGGGAAATATTGATCTTTTGTCTTCTGAACTCCCTAAAATCGACATTTGTTTATAACCTCGGCTGCGTTCTAGAATTGATTCTTTCGAAGAGATGTTTTAATGATTATTGGGTTTGTGTGGTCATCATGCTATTATACCACTTTCTCTTCGCCATGAACATCGGATTTCTAGAGGTATATTATTATTTTCCATCAGAATCAGATCTATTACTATTATCATCTCATCCAACTGGCGTTTTAGCTTCTGAAATCCAAACATAGATTGTGATGGTACCCAATTTCACAACACGGATTAACCCTTTACCCAACGCAGACGATATCAAAATTTATTATTTTAAATATCATTTTTTCAAATTTTTCAAAAAATTTCAACAAAACAATATCATGTGACCCCTCGTTGGAACGAGCTCGACGAGCTCGTTCCAACGAGGGGTCACATGATATGGTTTTGTTGAAATTTTTTGAAAAATAATATTTTTTCAACTGCTGAATTTGCATATTACGCAGGCGGATGCGAGCGATTCGTTGGGTAAAGGGTTAACCCTTTGAACTTGAGAGGCCGCTTTTCCGGCCCGAGGACATCATACGTCATAATTTCATTAAGTAGGATGACTGTTGAGTGAATGCAAGCCCCATGGCTGCACGTTGACAATATAAATTGGTCTACCCCAAAATAATGAATATGGACTCTTCCAATTGCTGCTGTTGAATTGACGTGGAATCTACCACTAGTTAGGGCTGTCACGATTATTCGATTAATCGATTGATGATCGATCATGCCGAAACCGATTAATATTTTTCGTTGTCGAAGAATCGGTAAATTTTACCCCCTTTTAGACGTTTAATAATTAAAAAAAAATTAAAAAAAAACTATTGTTTCTTAAGGTAAAAGATCAAGAACGTCGACGTCAAATCTCAAGAAGCCATTAGAAGCATTTGCCTTTTAGGTACATTCAAAGCTTTGATGTTCTGAACTTTTGAACCGTCAGTGTAATAATCAAGACCGGTCGGCAGTTGCGAACTTGCAAAGTTCGCAACTGACGACCGGTCTTGATTATTACACTGACGGTTCAAAAGTTCAGAACATCAAACCTTTGAATGTACCTAAAAGAGGATCGTCTTCGTTGTTTACTTGAGGAAGGTCAACTGACTTGAACTTCATTTTTAACAACTTAAAGAGAGGGAAATGTGGGGACGGGGTCATCTGAGTACGATTAATCGATTATAATCGATTATTTGCGACGATTAATCGATTCCTAAATTCAAAAATCGTGACAGCCCTACCACTAGTGTTCAAAGGGTTAATCCGAGTCATATATCCTGCTCCTTACAAACCCTGTTTCAACGATCTCCTGGCGATTTCTAATGTGACGATATCAGTCATGTGTCATGTGGCGTCGTGTAGGTTGTCATGTTAATGCGAGTGAGTGGCCACGTTGTAACTCCATTACCATGATGACACTTGATGCAAAGATGTGTTCCCGTCGACCATTTTGCTTTGATGGGGCAGCAGACGTGAATTTCTATGGTAAAACGTTTCCGTAATAGGATAGAGACACTTCCAACAGAGTGAGGTTTTGCTCGGGTGAGCGGGAGTATTGTGGTATGGTAGGTGGGATAGTCTATACCCATTTTTGACATTTTTAGGGATAGGAAATGGCCGTATTCCTAAATTCCTACACTACATAACCATACAAGAGTCTCGTTGTAGCGTAATTTCTAGAGATTTGTTCAATTGAACGAGATTAGTTCTGCTGTCTTATATATTGCTAACATGCTACGTACGCTGGTGACCGCCATTCTAGCCTATTGCGAAGCACATACTTTTGTGGACCTGATCACACGATTTAACGGTACTGATCTGAAGTTTGATTTGGTAAAGAGTAACTTTACTTTCTGTTGTTGTTAGGTTTTATAGAATGCTCCCAAACTTGTTCTGACCACAAGTATTATATGCTTCTACCACTACTGATTGCAGAGATTGCCACAAACAAAAATTCTGTTGTCAAACTAATTCATCATTATCCTCTCGTAGTATTAGCGATACCAATGGTTTCCAATGGGTAACTGCTATTGGCTATTTCGCCGTTTCTGCGGCCTTTTACCATTAAGCTTCAAGCTTCTGCCAATGTTGGCGCTTTCTTAATGTACTGACACTACTGCGGCTAACATTCCTAAGAGGGTCTTTATATTTCATCCCCCTCGGTGTCGGGGTTAGGAATAACCCACAACACCTCCTGCCACCAGTAAAAGTTCGTGTAAATGGGGCGCCTTGTTCTCCCAGGATGCACAGCTATTTTGTCACTGATCTATCTTCATGGGGTTGGTTTTTATGTTTTCCGAACACTGATCGGGGCAGATAGTAGCCGCTTTGTCCGTCCGTCCGTCCGTCCGTGCGTCCGTCCGTCGGTCGGTCGGTCCGTCCGTTCTGACTGTGTTCAGTCCTTAAAAACTAATCAAAGGACGTATCGTGTTCATACTTCACACAAAAATTGCTAATGTTCAGGGTTGTGTCATTACCTTGACACAAGATCATACCTTGAGGGTCAAGGTCACAGAGCATTAGTTTGTTTGTTCCTCCATTCTTACTTTGTCCATAAAAAATATTTAACCTACCAATCTTGTTCATACTTCACACAATGATTGCTTATGACTCACTGTTGTGTAATGACTTTAACGAAGGTCATACCTCTAAGGCCACAGACCATTAGTTTGTTTTCTCAATTCCAACTTTGTCAGACCTATAAAAATTATTCAATTGATCGATGTTGTTCATACTTCACATAATTATTCCTTGTGCCTCAAAAGTATGTCATGACCTTGAGGTCATACCTCCAAGTTCAAGGTCACAGACAATTCGTTTGTATGTTCATCCATTTTAACTTTGTCTGGTCCATAAAATTATTCAGTGACCAATTTTGTTTATACTTCACACAGTGATTGCTTATATTTCAAGAATGTATCATGACCTTGAGTCAAGGTCATACCCCCAAAAGTCTAGATCACAGACCATTAGTCTGTTTGTTCCTTCCCTTTAACTTTGTCCGACCCATAAAAATTAATTAAAGTACCAATCATACTCCTTTTTCAGACAATGATCACTTAGGACTCACCGGTGTGTCATGTCCTTGATCCAAGGTCATTACTCAGAGGTCAAGGCCACAGGCCATTTCTGTGGTCTAACTTAATTTGGTCCAGAAAAGGTGATTCCACAAACAAACCTCATTCATATTTCACACAAGAGTTGTTCATGACTCAAGGATGTGTCATGATGTTCAATCAGTGTCATAACTTCAAGGTCACAAACTGTTTATCCATTCTATATTTTCCGGGTCCATAAAAATGGGCAGATCACTTTGATGCCTTATCTTCTAAGCTCATATTCGAGGAGGAACCATCAGCTCTGATTATACTGTCTTGTTCTTACTTTCGAGACAAAAATGTTCGATGTTCTGAGAGTTTTTCGTTTTTTTTCTGCATCGCGCCGCGATAAAGTGATACCATTTTTTGTAGTTCTGCAATTCGACACGAACATACATAAGTGTTTATCAAACATACGCCAGTGTGGGAAATGACCCACAAAATCGTTTTTGTAACACAACGAATCGTTGCAGTAAGGAGCTATCTACAAAAACAACAAACGAATTTAAAATGAAAATACCATGTCTGTAATCCAAAATGATGGTTAGGGTGTATAGAACATAACATATACATGCTTTTGGCTTACATACTTAATGACAGGCATAAATGTCTGCTACCGCGTTGATACTGATAATAAAAAAATATTTCATGAGAACAACTCATGGCCAAATTTGCTTCAGATTTCTATGACTAAAGCCTGAAATTCAAAATACTTCAAGATGCTGCTACAGGGCCACAGGCAGAAAAATACCAACGCATTAGGCTGGCTTTTCGGCTTTCAGGGGAATTTTTCTCTCTTAGCATTAGCATTGTGAATGTACCATCAAACGGCATTGTGAATGTACCACAGTTAAAGCAAATGTTTTTACACCATGATCGTCAGATTATTAAGAGTTTAAATGTTAAATAATACAATGTTTAATATTGGAACTTGTGAATCTGGTTTTTGTTTAAATGAGCACCGATGAGCGATACTTCCGATGTCAATTTTATCGCCGAAACGAAATAGAAAAAGAAACGCGCAAATCACGGGGCCTTCTTCATTTTAATTACATAATAACATACTATTTCGAGTATGGATGCTTTACTAACATGAGACAACGCATGTTTGTTAAATATTGGTATCTTCTGAGGTAAACTCATTTAAAAACGTAATAAATAATTGCCGCTTTCATTTCAATCTTCGTGAGGCGACAAGCGATAAATTTAGACAAGTTTGCATTCAGGCCAAGGTCACCAAAGGTCACCTTGGATGTAGTTCCACAGTAGGTGTAAATTTTAACTATTGAAATCCCATTGCTGGCATGTTGACCACGATTGGTGTGTAAAGCTAAAATTTATGTCATAGGCTTTTTATATATAGTAGAATAGGTAATCATGGTATAAAAAGAGTTTGTTGGGAGTTATTTGATGTTAGCAGTGATCTCCATACACCTGGATTGCTGGAACGCTCAGTGGTCATATATTGAAAACTATTTCTGCCGCCGCATTTTTAGGGAGCGGAAGTTGCTACAAATAAACAATGCTCAACAAACAAAACTTCTCTAAGGTTTTAAGTTTCCCAGCGCCTCAGAATATCCGATCGATTTTTTAACAAAAAACTTTGATGTTTTTGAAAAATGAATAAGTTGGTGATGTACACATTTTCATGGCAATGCAAAGTGAATATTTACAATATATTTTATTTATTTTTGACAAACTGCAAATACCGAGATTTGAAAGTTGATACAGTGTAATTAGTTTTCGTACATCGTAAACACTATGACGTTTGATGACGTGAATGCTGTTATGCTTTAGCTTTAGCGTAACAGCATTCACACCATCAAATTTCATGAATTGGGAGGAGTTGCCTCGTTGATTGACTTGATGCCAACTGCCTGGGGGTGGGTGGGGGGGGGGGGGGCAGTTTAAATGACGATGTTTCTCGTTGATGTTCCAGCAATACAGTTGTACAGTGATTAGTGGTCGCAACTCAATCTGCCCAGCCCTCCCCGAAGATGGCATCAAGTCAATCAATGAAATAACTCCCCTCAGTCGATGACGTTTGATGACGTTTGATGACGTGAAAGCGGTAATGCTGTTAGTGAAGTAACTGCGTAACAGCTTTTACTTTATTTATTCATTTATTTATTTATTCATTTATTTTATTTATTTATTTATTTGGGGTTTAGCGACAGTTTCGACAGCCAGAATCATCTCGTGTCGGACTGTTTTACTGGTGGAGGAAACCGGGATACTCGGAGAGAACCACCGAACAACGGCAAGCAAGTGTCAGACTCCCCAACGTATTAACACAACACAAGCAGGGTTACCATTGGTTGAAGACAAGTGCACATCGACGTGCAGTACGCCTTAGTACATAACGCCACCGTGCACTCAAGCGGGCAATCGGGATAAGTGCCTTGTCCAAGGACACAAAGCAGTTACTCCTGGTGGGGATCGAACCGTGGACCTTCCGCTTTGAAGTTCAATGCCGTAACCACTGAACTAACGCGCACCCTCGTGCTAGGTAAACACCACGACGTTTGATGAAGTGACAGCTGTTACACTAATGCGTAACAACTGTCACTTCATCAAATGTCTTGAATTGAGAGGAGTTGCCGCATTGATTGACATGACGTCATCTGGGGAGGGGCAGCTTGAGTGGCGACGTTTCTCGCTGACGTTTCAGCTATCCAGTGATCAGTGGTGGCAATTCAATCTGCCAATCTCTCTCCTAAGATGGCGTCAGGTCAATCAACGCGATGACTCCTCCCAATCAATGACGTGAAAGCTGTAACGCTGGGAATGTAGTCACAGACTATAGCAGGCAGTTTTTATTTCATCAACCGCCATGATATTTACCAAGTACGAAAACTAATAATACGGAATCATCTTTCCATTCTGGGCACTTGGTTTTTTGTCAGTACTAATTAAAATGTTATAAATATCATATGTAGTTACGCGAAAAATGTGCACATGATCAACCTATTCACTTTTTCACAGAAGCTAAGTATATTCTTTAACACTTATGTTGCCGAATGCGACTAATGTCACCTATTTTATAATAATCATCTGTACGTTCTGGTATGCGCAGATCAAACCTACCATCTGATCAATTGTTGGAAAGAGCTCAGACAGCCCTTTCCAACAATTAATCAGATGATAGAGTTTCAAGTGTGTCTTAAATTGTATTAAACTTCCGCGCATTCGGGCGTACATTGAGGGTCTCCGTATATGGCTAAAGTGGGCGTGGCAGTAAAAGGTTTAAAAAGGAACCGGCGATTGCGATGCGTCTGGAAAGTTTCATTGTTGAGCATTGTTTATTTATAGTAACATCCACCACCACTAAGATGGCGTCCGCTGAGACACTATTCTTTAATAAGTGACAAATGTGCGTTCCGGCAATCCTGTTACATTGATATTAGTGGATATTGGTATTTAGATCCTTGGGTGACGAAAACGCATCATTGCGTCGCGTGTGTAGTAACGTTGCTTCGATCAGTAAATCTTGAGTACAAATCAATGAAATGTCACGGAGACATTCACGACTATACGACTTTAAATATTCTTAGAACAAATTCATTTAAAATATTTCCGCCTTCATCGATTGACTGTATCGTAAACCACCTGATCAGTGGTGTGGGTTCGCTTGTATTTCCTGTCACAGTAGTGGCTAGTGACAGTTCGTTCCATTTGATTATTATCGAGTTTGAAAAACCCTTTTCCATCCACCAGAGAATAATAACGTGTGATGTGTAAGGCTGACAGTTTTCGTCATTGGAAGAGATTTACGGGAAAGTTAGCCCCCCTTAATTTCCTAAAGTCGCCAGTAAATGTAATACTGAGGGCATGTGAATTTCATACGAAAATACGTAGCATTTCACAAACCTCAGGCAATTTCCTTAGAGCAGAACAAAATACAGAAGCTGGCGTTTTGCAATTTGTTTCCCAATCAGTATGAACGTTTGACTCGTATTCACTGCTGAAACCAATCTAATAATGAGAAAACGTCGTTTTCGCAATGTTTTTGATATTTTGTAACTTTTTCCTGTTCATTATATCAACAGTGTGTTCATTGTGAAATATAATACAGACAATCTCATATCGATTTAAATAGTATGTCGCGTACGTTTCACCCCTTATTTGGATGATCTCATGGATGATCTCATGTGACGTCATAGTCACGTGACCCAGTGCCGCCATGTTGTGTTGCCGTGGTAACCCGTGTGAGCGGCCATCTTGTGACGTCATCTCCATAGTGATACGTGGTGTTAGTGCGCATGCGCAGCGCGTATTGTTAGGGTGATACGTGTTTCCGTCGTCCATTTTGTATACTGGAGGCCGCCATCTTGGTTTCTATGGTAGCACGTGATTGCTATGTTACCCAATTTTTCTGCAATGGGACGGAGTATGTTCGGAGGGTGTGTTCGATTGAATCGGAGTAAATCTAATTACCACAAACAACCCGACAATCCCTCCAAATCACCAAAATCCACCCCAGATCACCGAAATTGACTTTATTTGATACGGATTTCCCATTTTATCGGCTTAGAACGTAGTGCTATAGTACCGAGAGGGTACATGGGGTGTGTTCTATTGAAGTGGGCTAATGTTCTGGTTCGAATTTTCCCAGAATCCCTTTTTGGATTCCATGATGTTTCTTCCCAATAAATTGTATAAAAGTAGCACGTAGTGCTATAGGACAAATTTACCCCAAATCCTCTGCTTCTACTTGGAATACATTTTTATAAATTCTTACGCTCTATGTTTAGTAACATCTTTAACTGACCCCCTAACTAATTGTTAGGGTCTATATTTAGCAATTTCTTTAAATGACCCCCTCCCCCCCTAACTATATGATTTTAAGTAATAAAATTTCTGAGGATCAAGATGTTTCTACACTGACCAATCAGAGCGAAGTTAATCCAGCAATCAGATAAGTATATTCTCATTGTGTTTCTTTCCCATTGACTTCTATACTAATTTTCTAAATTTCCCAACTTCAACCTATAATCCTATAGGAAACAAACACAAACGCCCACCGAGAATGAAAATATCGATGAAAAAACGCTGTGACGTCGTGACGTTTTCAAAAACGTCCATCACGTAGATATAAATTCCGGAGAAGAGTAACGTCGCGTCATTCTGTTTCGATCCTTCGAACTGAATACATCGCTAGAGAGTTTTCTATAGCAATTTTGCCTTCACAAAAATTTTATGAAGATGGAGTCTGATGCTGCTACTGCCGTTACCAGGACTGATGTTTATGCCTGTGAAGGGTGTGGGAAGACCTTTACTGCAAGAACGAATCGAGATCGCCATCGCAGAAATACCCATGGAGAGAAGAAGACTTACGACTGCACCCACTGTAACAAGAGTTATGCTTCCAAGCAAAAGCTGGATCAACATCTGAAGAAATGTTTGGAGACCTATACATGTATGGAATGCCGCCAGGAGTTTAACCAACTACTCCGTTTTAACCGACATCAGAGCGTCGCCCACCGACCAGTTCCTGTACCAGCTAAAAGGAAGACCGATGAACCGAAGAGAGGACCAACCAAACAACCACGGACAACGACGGCCACCCGTTATGATGTTGACCCGAATGATTTTGACAAAAATATGATGTCCGAAGAAGAGACCGATGAAATGTTGACCAAAAACGAAGATAACTGGAGTTCTGTTAGAACTCGCCATATGATGAACAGAAGAGTCCAATACCAGTATAACTACCGGATCAACGATGTGAACCTGAAAATGATGACTGATGAATTGATGACTACCGTATTTTTGCCACAACAGCTAAGATTTAAAATTAATCTTAGTTTTGGTTTTATCCTGCGACACAATGAAATGAATGAACTGAAGTATTACTATCCATCGCAAAACAACGCCAGGGTACTTAATGTTCCACAACTAGTATGCTGCCAAGAAGACTTTGAAGAGTTCCTAGATGATGTCATGGATGAAGATATCCTGGAATGGGCCAAGTTAAAACGACCCAACACCAAATGGCTTGTGGGGAGAGTTACGAACGTCACCTTTTATGTGAATAAGCTGAAAGACCACCCAATTGGAATGGTAGAAGATCTTCCCGACTATATTCTCCAGAACAAAGCAGTAAATGCTTTGGTGAAAGATGAACATAACCAGTTTACCTGTAAAGACAACCTGTGTATCTTCTGATGTTTAGCTTTATGGAGTGGTTCCACACCACGAGACCTCAACTATACAACAGATGCCATGTACAACAAGTATACAAAGAAGCCAAAGAATGAATTCCGTGGAGTGATTTTAGCCGAATTACCCGACTTGGAGAAATGTTTTGACGTGAATATCCAAGTATATGAACTTGTCAAGAATGATGATGACCAAACTGTTGCCAAATTAGTGCAGAGATCTCATAGAAAGTTTGAGAATACCATGTATGTGAACGTCTACAAGAACCATTTTAGCTGCATCATCGATATAGACCAATACTGCAAATCCTTTGAATGCCGCAAATGCGGCAAATTATGGAAAAATGGATTTCTACTCAACCACCACGAGAAAACATGTACAGATGAAGTGAAGTACCAGTATGTTGGCGGTGTATACCATCCATCCCAGTCCGTATTTGATCTGCTAGAAGATGAAGGTATAGAAGTGCCTGAAGAGAAGAAGTTTTATCCATACCGTGCAACCTTTGATTTTGAAAGTTACTTTGTCAAATCCAGTCTACCTGTCGGCAGTAATAAACTGATATGGGAAGCAGAACACCGACCATTGAGTGTGAGTGTATGTAGTAATGTTCCTGAATACCAAGAACCGAAGTGTTTTACTACAAATTGAAATTGTCAAGAACTTGTTGAAAAATTGATGACATACCTCACAGATATATCATCTCATTGTCACCAATTGATGCAGACCTACCATGCTTGGACCTTATTTAAACGCAGACAGAAAATTGATGAAACGCGGGAAGCGGAAGCCAGAGCTACTGGAGAAGATACATCCAAAATGCACCCTTTACAAAAATTGGAGAAGAAATTTCAAGACTACCTGCAAGAGATGTCCGTCATCGGATTCAATTCTGGAAAATACGATATGAATGTAGCCAAGCGTGAACTGACGACATACCTGAAGAGACAGAATCCACTCAAGTTTGCAGTGAAGAAATCGAATAACTACATGTGCGTCTCGACAGAATCGTTCAAGTTTGTTGATATTTGCAACTTCCTCGCGCCAGGATTCAGCTTTGACAAGTTTTTGAAAGCATTTGGCTGTTCCGTGACGAAGGGATTTTTACCATATGAATGGATCGACAGCTTGGACAAATTGGATCAAGACCACCTACCAGACCACGAAGCCTTCTTCAGTTCTCTCAAAAAATAAAATATATCCAATGAAGAATACCAGTACTGCCAGCATATATGGAACGACCTGGAGATGACAACTTTCCGTGATTTTCTGATCTGGCATAATAACCGAGATGTAAAACTATTCCTTGAAGCAGTTGACAAGCAGTTTACTTTCTATCAAGAACGCCACATCGATATGTTTAAAGATGGAATCAGTGTGCCAGGTCTTACGTTGAAATACCTATTCCAGACCATGAATGATGACACTTACGTCACATTATTTAACCAGAAACACAAAGACCTGCATCACCTAGTGAAAGATAATATCGTTGGTGGACCTTCAATTATCTTCAACCGATGCCACGAGAAAGATGTTACCCGAATCAGAAAAACAAAATATGGCAAAGAAGCAAATCCTTGTGGAAGTATTATAGGCTTTGATGCGAATGCATTATATCTTTGGTGCCTAATGCAAGAGATGCCAACGGGTTGGAGTATTAGACGTCGTGAAGAAAACCAGTTTAAACCAGAACATCCTATGAGGGATGGTAAAATGGCTGAACAATGGTTAGCGTTTTTATCGATGAGAGATGACACCCACATCAGACATCAGTTTAACGGAGCTGAAAAAATGATTGATCGAAGACTGTTGCCTGTTGATGGTTGGTGTAAAGAGACACAGGCTGTATACCAATTCCATGGCTGCTGTTGGCACGGACATACCTGATTGAAAGATAAGAATGGCCTTCCTGTCATCCATAATGAAGTCAGAGATAAATCCATGAAAGAACTGCTACAAGACTCCCGTACCAATGCAACGTACATCACCGATTTGGGCTATACACTTGTTGAAATCAGGAAAGCTTTGAGTGTGAGTGGAGAGAGATGAAGTGGACCGATGCCACACTCAAAGCCTTCCTGAAAGAGAACTTTTCAGACAAAATAGATGGTGCAAGGACAGATGAAGAAATACTGAAGAAAGTGAAGTCCGGTGAAATGTTTGGTTTGGTTGAATGTGATATACTCAGTACTTCTTCATATCTCTCCACTCACACTCCCAGATTTCAACGAGTTTATAGCCCAAATCGGTGATGTACTTTGTATTGGTACGGGTGTCTTGTAGCAGTTCTTTCATGGGTTTATCTCTGACTTCATTATGGATGATAGGAAGCCCATTCTTATCTTTCATGCAGGTATGTCCGTGCCAGAAGCAGCCATGGAATGGGTATACAGTCTGTGTCTCTTTGCATCAACCATCAACAGGCAACTGTCTTCGACCAATCATTTTTTCAGCTGCGTTAAACTGATGTCTGATCTGGATGTCATCTCTCGTCGATAAAAACTCGAATCATTGTTCAGCCATTTTACCATCCTTCATAGGATGTTCTGGTTTAAACTGGTTTTCTTCACGACGTCCTATACTCCAACCCGTTGGCATCTCTTGCATTAGGCACCAAAGATATAATGCATTCGCATCAAAGCCTATAATACTTCCATATGGTTTTGCTTCTTTACGATATTTTGTTTCTCTGATTCGGGTAACATCTTTCTCATGGTATCGGTTGAAGATAATTGAAAGTCCACCAACGATATTATCTTTCACTAAGTGATGTAGGCCTTTGTTTTTCTGGTTAAATAATGTGAAGTAAGTGTCATCATTCTGGTCTGGAACAGGTATTTGAACGTAAGGCCCGGAACACTGATACCATCTTTAAACATGTCGATGTGGCGTTCTTGGTAGAAAGCAAACTGCTTGTCAACTGCTTCAAGGAATGGTTTTACATCTCGGTTATTATACCAGATCAGAAAATCACGGAAAGTTGTCATCTCCAGGTCGTCCCATACATGCTGGCAGCACTTGTATTATTCATTGGATTTGTTTTCTTTCTTGAGAGAACTGTAGAAGGCGTGATGGTCTGGTAGGTGGTCTTGATCCAATTTGTCCAAGCTGTCGATCCATTCATATGGTAAAAATCCCTTCGTCACGGAACAGCCAAATGCTTTCAAAAAATTGTCATAGCTGAATCCTGGAGCGAGGTAGTTGCAAATATCAACAAACTTGAAAGATTCTGTCGAGACGCACATGTAGTTATTCGATTTCTTCACTGGAAATTTGAGTGGTTTCTGTCTCTTCAGGTATGCCATCAGTTCACGCTTGACAACATTCATATCGTATTTTCCAGAGTTGAATCCGATGACGGGCATCTCTTGCAGGTAGTCTTGAAATTTCTTCTCCAGCTTTTGTAAAAGGTGCGTCTTGGATGTATCTTCTCCAGTAGCTCTGGCTTCTGCTTCCAGCGTTTCATCAATTTTCTGTCTGAGTTTAAATAAGGACCAAGCATGATAGGTCTGCATCAGTTGCTGGCATTCAGATGAAATGTCTGTGAGGTATGTCATCATTTCTTCAACAAGTTCTTGACAATTTCCGTTAGTAATAAAACACTTCGGTTCTTGGTATTCTGGAACATTACTACATACACTCAAACTCAATGCCCGGTGTTTGGCTTCCCATATCAGTTTATCACTGTCGACAGGTAGACTGGATTTGACAAAGTAACTTTTAAAATCAAAGGTTGCACGTTGTGGATAAAACTTCTTCTCTTCAAGCACTTCTGTACCTTCATCTTCTAACAGATCAAATACGGAATGGATGGATGGTATACACCGCCAACATACTGGTACTTCACTTCATCTGTACATGTTTTCTCGTGACGATTTACTGCCCAAGAGGTCTTCCATAATTTGCCGCATTTGCGGCATTCAAAGGATTTGCAGTATTGGTCTATATCGAGGATGTAGCTAAAATGGTTCTTGTAGACGTTCACATACATGGTATTCTCAAACTTTCTATGAGATCTCTGTACTAATTTGGCAGTAATGTGGTCATCATCATTCTTGACAAATTCATATACTTGAATGTTTACTTCAAAACATTTCTCCAAGTCGGGTAATTCGGCTAAAGTTACTCCACGGAATTCATTCTTTGGCTTCTTTGTATACTTGTTATACATGGCATCTGTTGTATTGTTCAAATTGTCTGGTGTGGAACCACTCCATAAAGCTAAACAGCGGAAGATACACAGGTTGTCTTCGTAGGTAAACTGGTTATTTTTATCTTTCACCAAAGCATTTACTGTTTGTTCTGGAGAATATAGTCGGGAAGATCTTCTACCATTCCAATTGGGTGGTCTTTCAGCTTATTCACATAAAAGGTGACGTTCGTAACTCTCCCCACAAGCCATTTGGTGTTGGGGCGTTTTAACTTGGCCCATTCCAGGATATTTTCTTCCATGGCATCATCAAGGAATTCTTCGAAGTCTTCTTGGCAGCATACTAGTTGTGGGACATCAAGTACCCTGGCGTTGTTTTTCGATGGATGGTAATACTTCAGTTCATTCGTTTCATTGTGTCGCAAGATAAAACCAAAACTCAGATTAATTTTAAATCTTAGCTGTTGTGGCTGAAATACGGTAGTCATCAATTCATCATTCATCATTTTCAGGTTCACATCGTTGGTCCGGTAATTATACTGGTCCTGGACTCTTCTGTTCATCATATGACGAGTTCTAATAGAACTCCAGTTATCTTCGTATATGGTCAACATCTCATCGGTCTCTTCTTCGGACATCATATTCTTGTCAAAATCAGTCGGGTCAACATCATAACGGGTGGTCCGTGGTTGTTTGGTTGGTCCTCTCTTTGGTTCATCGGTCTTCCTTTTAGCTGGTACAGGAACTGGTCGGTGGGCGACGCTCTGATGCCGGTTAAAATGGAGTAGTTGGTTAAACTCCTAACCGCATTCCATGCATGTATAGGTCTCCAAACATTTCTTCAGGTGTTGATCCAGCTTCTCTTTCCTGGTAAAGGTCTTATTACAGTTGGTGCAATCGTGGGTCTTCTTCTCTCCATGGGTATTTCTGCGATGGCGATCTCGATTCGTTCTTGCAGTAAAGGTCTTCCCACACTCTTCACGGGCATAAACATCAGTCCTGGTAACGGCAGTAGCAGTATCAGACTCCATCGTCATAAATTTTTTGCGATGGCAAAATTGCTATAGAAAACTCTCTAGCGATGTGTTCAGTTCGAAGGATCGAAACAGAATGACGCAACGTTACTCTTCTCCGGAATTTATATCTACATGACGGACGTTTTTGAAAACGTCACGACGTCACAGCGTTTTTTTCATCGATATTTTCGTTCTCGGTGGGCGTTTGTGTTTGTTTCCTATAGGATTATAGGTTAAAGTTGGGAAATTTAGAAAATTAGTATAGAAAGTAATGGAAAAGAAACACAATAGGAATATACTAATCTGATTGGTGGATTAACTGCGCTCTGATTGGTTACTGTAAAAATATCTTGATCCTCATCAAATTTATTATTTAAAATCATGTAGTTAGGGGAGTCATTTATAGAAATTGCTAAATATAGACCCTAACAATTACTTAGGGGGACAGTTAAGGATGTTACTTAAAATAGAGCGTAGGAATTTATAAAAATATAATTCCAAGTAGAAGTAGAGGATTCTGGGTAAATTTGTCCCATAGCACTGCGTGCTACTCTTATACAATTTATTGAGGAAAAAACGTCATGGAATCCAAAATGGGATTCTGGGAAAATCCGAACCAGAACATTGCTCCACTTCAATCGAACTTACTCGCAGTAACCTCTCGGTACTATAGCACTACCGGAACCAGAACATTACTCCACTTCAATCAAACACGCCCCCAGCGGCCCCCTCGGTTCTATAGCACTACGTGCTAAGCCGATAAAATGGGAAATCCGTATCAAATAAAGTCAATTTCGGTGATTTGGGGTGGATTTTGGTGATTTGGAGGGATTGTCGGATTGTTTGTGGTAATTTGATTTACTCCGATTCAATCGAACATACCCTCCGAACATACCCATGCCTTGTTGTAGGCCTTTGGGTAACATAGCAACCACGTGATACCATAGAAACCAAGATGGTGGCCTCCAGTATACAAAATGGACGACGGAAACACGTATCACCCTAACAACACGCGCTGCGCATGCGCACTCACACCCCGTATCACTATGGGGATGACGTCATACCATGGCCGCTCACGCGGGTTACCATGACAACACAACATGGCGGCACTGGGTCACGTGACTATGACGTCACATGAGATCCCCCAAATAACCCCTGAAAACCACATTACATACTACTGATTTATATAAACTTCTAGGATGTGAGATTTCCTAATTGTTTTCCGGAAAAGAATAAAAACTTGCAAATCACTGTTAAAACACATTGGCTTTATAAATAGCTGAAGTGGACACTAACTTAGTGAGATACTGATAGATATTCTTAATGACGGATTATCTAATTAGCTTGTCATCAAACAAGTTACTTTTTGTAAGTTTTAATAAACGAAAACAACAGACAGCTCTTGGAGCTGTCTGTTGTTTTCGTTTATCAAAAGTAACAAACGGAAACCGGACTTTATTTTCTACCGATGTCTTAGCCTTTCCTAACAACTACTTGCTTCTTAAGTGGACCTTCTAATAATTTCAAGGGAGATAACTTCACCGAAAGTCGATTTTCATGACGATAAAAGTCAGGGATGTGTAGCAATTAGCATATAGAATTCAAGTAATTATATACAATTGTTAGAAGTGACTCACGCACAAGGGCGGGAATAAGGGGAATTCTAGTGGTTGAGTTTTGAAATAAGGAAAGATATTTTAAAGTTCCATTTGTTTTTTTCTTGAAAGAGAAAAAACTAGGGCCCCACGAAGCCTCGAAATTCGATTCGATTCAAATTCGTCCCGATGATTTGATTCGAGTCGCTTGATTGGGAAATTTTAGAATCGTTGAGTTTGGTTCTCATGTGTCTATTCTGGAACTTTTATCATCAGGTCCCCAGCGTAGGGCACCTGATGAGAGAAGGAAGTTTAAGGGTAGTTCCGCTTTCAAAACTATTTTGGTTCCGTTCTGGAATATTCCAAGTTTTTGATTGACGTTCCCAAGCAGACGACTTGTCATTGGTTACAATGCTTGAATGGAGACTCACAATATTTAACTCTTAGAAGCCGGAAGTCGAGTTTTCTTGCCTGTGATGTAACACGGCAGGTAATCTGGCTGTGACGGTTCGGCTATCTTTGGGTTGAGGGAGAATTGAACACTGAGCAGGTCCTTCTAGTGAAGTGTCGTCTGCCTCAATAGGCAGACGACACTTGACTAGAAGCACCTGCTTACTGTAAATTTGTCGCGGTATGTCGTGTTCAATAAATTCATTCTGATTCCCCGGCTCAGAAGAGTTAAAACAGCATGAACCCACGACAGTCTGTTGTCTAAATCGACTAACGAAATAAATTTACAAATAATTACAAAGAATGAGAAGTAAATATTTGTCTTCCTCTTAAATAAACATTTAATTGGAAACATATTTGGACGTCAGAAACGTGTCTCGGCATCAAAGCATAAATCCACGTCGGTCTGTTGTCTAAATCTATTAATGAAATACATTAAAAAATAATTGCAAAGACACAGAAGTAAAACATTGGCTTCCTCTTAAATATTACTTTGTTAATACCAATAAACGATTTGTAGTTTGGCAAAGCAATCTCCTTAGCGGGGCCTCACGTACCTTAACGCATACGCCTACTGTTGCCGATGATCAGGGATGTGGCGACAGGGGGTGCGGGTGAGACAACCCCCCCCCCCCCCCCCCCCCAGCTAGGAGTATTTTTTTTTCAATAGTTGGAAATTCCGAGGTCCAAAATCAAATAGTTGGAAATTCAATAAATTAACATTGTTCATGAAAAATATTAAAAGTCCAACTAATGATGAGAAATTTTGATCTTTTATTTCCAACTGGAATGTTGAGTTTCAAATTTCCTACTCTAAAATTGACATGGCCTCAAAATTTCGACTCTGACATCAATCCGGTAAATTTTCTGACCCAGACACATTATAAATGATGCTTTTTCCGTTGCAGGACTAGTAGTCCAGGTACATTAGACATAAAAATGAGAAAGTAAGGAAAAAAATTGGAGAAAGCTGATTTTTTTATATGTTTCCGGGACACACATTGCGGATAAAGTGTGAAAAGTCCCCGCGAATCTGAGTTGAGCTTTTTTAGTTATAGCGTTTTTTTGATGAAAAAAAAAATTTAAAAAAAAATTCGACCCAGCTCCATATTTCTCATTCTTATTCGCCTTAGTAGGGTGAGAATCATAAATATCGTGCTGAATTATATTGAGAATACATATCCCCAACAGAAAATGCCAACTTTGTACCAATCCTCACACTCAATGGATTTATTGTTTTCATACACACAACGGTACACAACGTCCATTAAATCAAATCTACGACTACTTTGGGAGTTAAATTATATATCAAAAATTGCAGAAAAGCAGTGGCTTTATAATGCTATATAACAATAGTCATTTATTCCATAATGAACTGGTGAAACGTGTGAAATATTAACCATACCCCCTAAACTCAAATTCAAACGGCATCGACTTTACTCATTCAAATACCGTATTATAGCATCATTGTTTCAATTTCCATGTTCGATTAAATCACATAATGTGGTGTTCGCCTACACTCAAGATGCATTGGCATTGGCCATCTACTGTCAAAATTACACGAACTGCTCCAGAATGCGTCCGTATGACGCACAGGAAAGCTTTGAGTACAATACTACGAGCAAATAGGTCTTCTCCAGTTGTTCTTGAGAGCAGAGCGCACAGGTGACTGGGAACTCCACACATATTGTGTTCGCAATATGATTCCAGTATTTCACGCAGGTGGTCATTTTGCATACGCAAAAAGTTCTCATCTCTATTTGCAGCAGATGAATGAGCTAACAGAAATAATGCAACAGGATGATTTGAAGTTGTTCACTGAGAAAGGTTACTTTACCATAAGGCGCTCAGATAAATTCTGGGACGGGATATATTCTGATCAGACCATAGAGCAGTGTTTAATGAGAATGTTCAAGCTCCCTGGTGGTCTCACACATGGCAGGGGAATAACCGATAGCACTGTTGCGAAATGGGTACATGGACTACCTCTTTGCCTTCCGATATGTAATGCTCTCGAAAATTTTGTTCATGTTCACACTGGTCATGGCGAACAACATCGGGATCTCCGTCAAAGTTCACAATTGACTGATGCCAATGATATCATCAAATTTTTGAACTGGCTCAGAGTGCATTCCCCCTTTCAGAATAGAGATCCACTACAATTAGTCTCTATAGCGACCGGGCTTGTGGCCGACGAAACTGTGAACTGTGACCAAGTTCGCAAAATTCGTGAATGTTGCGTATCGAATGTTGAAAGCAAAACGTTCAACAGCATCAAACTACGACGTGTTGACACTGTGAAGTCTTTCGCATCGATGGCAAATAGCATCAAAGTCCGTGGAAGTAAGGTAGTGATTGACCCCACAATTCTGTTCAACCGCATCACATGTGTTATTCAGTCACAAGCAGAGATGGAAGAGTATCTCAAATATGAACTCGCCCCGAAACCACCAGCATTGTTTGATTCTGCTGGAATGAGGAAGACACAGAAAAGCACGCTCGGTAAGATCCTCAAAACATACGGTTCCGAGCAAACTAAAATCCCAGAACATTCTCTGTTTGTTGTAGATGGTGGATTTTTATTGAGGGCAGTTGTATGGCCTAAACAGTCGTCATATAAGGACATATGTACATCATATTCCAATTATCTAGTGAGACATTTTGGGGCGAACGTCGTGGTTGTTTTTGATGGTTATGCTTGTACAATGTCGACAAAGGGCATGGAACAAGCCCGTAGATCTAAAGACAGGTATTCCATTGATATCAATATCTCACCCGAGTTACCAGCCACCACACCCCAATCCGATTTCCTTGCAAATGCCAAGAACAAAACCCAACTGATCGATCTTCTAATGCAGGAGCTATCTGCTATCAATATTCAGTCCAAGCAGGCCGAGGCTGATGCTGATGTACTGATAGCCGAAACTGCACTTGACATCGCTCAAGATGACAACAATGTTGTCGTTGTGGGAACAGACACAGACTTGTTAGTCATTCTTACCTCTCGAGTTCAACCGGGATGTAATATTCACATGATGTATTCCATTACCCCAAACTTACTAGTTTCAGTTAGTGAAATAGCAACCAAAATGGGTGACCATAGAAGCAACCTCCTTGTAGCACATTCTATAAGTGGTTGTGACACTACTTCTGCACTCTTTCGAGTTGGTAAGAAGAAAATATTCAGTACAATTGTCTCCGATGTTACTAGCGACTCACAACAGTACGTCAACACAATTTTGGCGGATGACAGTACACCAAGTGCAGTAGCCGCTGCCGGGGAACAACTTCTCCTGATCTTATACGGGAGTAAAACTGTTTCCTCTCTCGACCAGTATAGATATGTCACTTACAAGCGTTATGTAGCAAAATCTAAACTGAATAAATCCATCGACCTAGCCTCACTCCCACCAAGCAGCGATGCTGCACAACAACATGTCTACAGATGTTATCTCCAGGTCCAACAATGGCTGGGCACTTCGCTTCCTCCGACGGATTGGGGGTGGTCGCTAGACAATGGACTTCTTGTACCGACTGCAGCCACAAAGCCATGTGCCCCCGATAACCTACTGAATCTGATCAGTTGTGGTTGCAAGAGTGCTTGTACAAAAAGGTGTGGGTGTAAGAAGGCAGGACTCTCTTGCTCAGGAGTTCGGATTCTTGTAACAACCACAGAAACACTGTCCTTTTGGAAATTTCTGAGTTCGATGAATAATATGTATATAGGTCATGTCATTTCTGTATATAGCGTTGATAAGAGTCAATGTAACTTAATCCATGTTGATTGATTTGTACATTCTGTAAATATTATTTATTGATTTTTGTACATTCTGTAAATATTATTTATTGATCTAATGCTGCCAGACACAGACGTGTCTGTTCGGTCCCAAGCCCGAAAATAGTTGAGTTCTCATGCTGACGAATTTTATGCCAAAAGGGGAACTCGGCCAGAAGCAGAGGGGGTCTTCCATAATGTCTATTTTGTAAGCAATGATAAAAGTCTTCAAATGGTGGTGGATTTTTTATCGTCTGTCCAACTAACATCCCGTTCTGTACTACGACCCTTTGGGCAAATCCGTTAGGAAAATCGTCATTTTTTTGCGTAAATCCGATACTTTTTTGTGAATTTTCAATAATTTTTCGCAGAAATTGTCACAGAATGCACATTTTCCTCTAGGTAAATGTATATTAGACATTATGTAGCTCGAAATACGCGTAAACAATAAATACAGTTGGATCAATTCGAGGTTACAAAGTTCGTGCGATTTTTTTTTATTTTTTTCAAACGCGTTTTCGAAAAAAAGCTGTAGAAAAAAAAGCTCAACTGGGATTTTAGGGGACTTTTGTCTAATCGTTCAGTGACATGTACTCGACATTCCCTGAAAAAATCAGCTTTCTCCGATTTTTTTCCCCAGTGAAACCTAATGTTCTTGGGCTATAGTGAAAACTTTCAGAAGGGTTCATAACCCTTTACCCAACGCAGACGATTTCAAAATTATTTTAAATATCATTTTTTTTTTTTTAAAATTCAACAAAACCATATCATATGCCCCCTCTGTGGAACGAGCTCGACGAGCTCGTTCCAAAGAGGGGTTACATGATATGGTTTTGTTGAAAGTTTTCGAAAAATAATATTTTTTCAGCAGCTGTATTTGCATTTTACGCGGGTGGATGCGGGCGATTCGTTGGGTAAAGGGTTAAAAGATATCACCCAGCGCTGCAGTGCAACCACCTATCGAAACCACTCACAGTTGGAATTTACACCGGTGGCATACCCTCCCCCCCCCCCCCCCCCCAGCTGAAACCCTCTAGCCACATCCCTGCCGATGATGAAATGTAAACTTTAAAAGGAAAACACAGAAATTGGAAATTATTAGTTTTTTCCATACAAAGTCAGGAAGATAGCACGCTAACTCGTGTACAGTAGCGTCCGTGTCACGTGTACGAGTCAAATCCCACTAGAATTTCAGCGACTAGCGCGCCTTTGAATGCATAATATCTGTTTATAACCAATTTCGCCATATTCTTTGATAATAGTGCAATTCAGCAGAGCAGCAAAATACCTTCATTTCTGTGTCGGACTCTGACAAGATTAAGCAAAATAAATAAAGGTAAATATTTTTTTGATAGACCAATTTCAAAATTTAATACTGGGGCCGTTTAATGTTCATCGTGGGCAAATTAAATCAAAGAATGTGTTAGGTTAACAACGATGTAGCATTTTCACTTGTGATGTCGGCTTACAGTACAGTCGCCGTGGATTGGTCGTAATCCATACGCGGGCAGTTATATCCACGCATTTGTTTACCAGGTAGTAAAATCATTATTAGCAAAATTTTAATTAATGAAGCACCGGGTTGTACCCGGTGCTTCATTAATTAAAATTTTGATGATTATTCCTGTAATTAGTGTTTGGAATCTAATATAATTACGTCCGTAGAAATATTGCCCACGCGTGGAAAGTAACCAGTCCACGGCGACTGTACTGTAGAACTGATATCGCTACACCATTGTTAGCCTAGCACGCACCGTTTGGCGCAATCTAGCCACGATGCACAGTAATCGGCCTAGCAATGAATTGTTAAACGGTCCATTTCTTGAAGAAAATAGTTGACCAGATAATATATACCTTGTCTCAAGTTGTCTGACCATGAAAATTGTGGGTAGATGATGCAGGGTGCATTCAGTGTCTCACCTTCAGTCACCAATACCCACCGACTAAATTACCCATATGCTACCAACAAAAGTAGTTGATAGGCCATTGTACAGTACAGTTGCCGTGGACTGGTCGTAATCCACGCGTAGGCAGTGATTTCCACGCGTTTCTTTACCAGGTAATAAAAATCATCATCAGTAAAATTTTAATTAATGAAGTACCGGGTTGTACCTGGTGCTTTTTTAATTTAATTTTTGATGTTTATTCCTATAATCAGTTTGCCAGCCTTGTGGAAAATGACCTGTCCCAGGCGGCAGTACTGCAAGTTGATAAAAATTATATACTAAAAAGATTATTGTCAATGATCTAATAAAAATTTGTCTGGTCATTTGAAAAATTAAAATAGTAATTTCAGTTACATCGTTTTATTTAAAAAGGACGACTAAAAATGTGCAATAAGAAAAACAGATTATAAAAATTTTGCCAACGAATATTCACCAATCTCTTATAAGCGGTCATCAGTTTTGAACGAGATGAAAATTGGCGGCCAATGGCATCTGTGAAGAAGAGTTGGTGTTTTGGGGGATATTTTTTTTGGGGGGGAGGGGGGAGGGGGGAGGGCGGTAGGGGTACAATTGATAAAAATATCTGACAAAATTTAAAGCGGATTCATCTGCAGCTTCCAGAATGTATCATGTGGATTACGTTTGTGGGCGCAGATATTCAGGCTGATCTCAATACAGCTATACATGGCAAGAAATGAGAGCAGGACCATAAGGCCGGCTCCTACCAGTTGATGACGTTTGGTGACGTGAAATCTGTTACGCTGTGACTGTGGTCACAGCGTAACAGCTTGCACTTTAACAAACGTCATGGTGTTTACAAAACACGAAAACTAGTAACAATTTATCGACTTTCCAATTTTGGTACTTGTGTTTGTGAATAGTAACTAAAATATGTTGTGAATATTCGATTTGCATTGCCGCAAAAAATGTACACATTAACATATTCATTTTTACTGACATCAATATATTTTCTTTAAAAAGCGATCGTCGATTGCATGGTGTCGGAAAATTGGAGACCTTTTTCCCTTGAGATCTGTTTTTTATAGCAACATTCGATCTCATCCACCCCAAGAGAGCGACGGTTGTAACACTTTTCAAAATGTGACCAATGAGTGTTCCAGTAAATCCGTTGTATGGAGATCAGAAAAGTTTATGATAACTGAAGTAAGATCTAATATTTCACAACTCCGCCATAGCCGATCCCAAATCCTGATTGAAAAAGGGGGAGATAGCCTTGTTCTCTTCGTGCATGTTCCCTCTTACGTGCTGAAGGCTATGGGTGAGGTGACCCTGTTTGGTTGGGGACTACAGTGGCCACGGAACGGCAGTCCTCAACGAAGATATTGTCCAATAAACCACTTTAGGTCCTCTCCTCATGGTGGACAATTGGTCAAATCACACTGATTAAGCGGGAGCCGTAAAAATGAACGTCACATCGGGGCATCTCTAAACTGACCTATCTGTTATAATCTCATCTCTCTTTTATCTTTGTACTCGCTGTGAATAATTCCCATCGCGTTCGCTGCCCTGTCTGATGGGTACCAAATATTTTTAGTACAATAATCCTCCTGGATTGATGTGACCAGTTCATCGACTGCTCTATAATGACGCGACTGCACTGATCAGTCGCTCAACGGTATGCGTATGCATACCCTGATCCAGTATGCTCTTCATGTACTCTGGGTTTTGTTATTACCTCATGTTAGGCTGGGATATATCTCCTAGGTTGGGCTCGGAGTAAGGGTGGGAGGCATGAATTGCAGAATCTTAACATTATAACACTATGGCAAAACCTCAAAGCAAAATAAAACGATGACATGAATTAGGAAAATTTGACAGTACTTCTGATTCACTCTAAAATTTTGATTGTTTCTAACAATACATCTTGGGCGAAATTTATAACTATTTATTTGACAAATGAAAAGACGCTAGCCACTAAATTAAATCCCTTCACACTGCAAACATCTGTTCAGGGTATTGCTGGTACAGCTGAAGATGTGAACAAATTAAGAACAGATGGCCTTCTTGTGGAATGTGCTCTTGCAATTCATTCAATGACATGGTTAAAAATTAAGAAGTTACATGATATAGAGGAGCAAGCTAGTACTCACACGACCCTCAATAACAGCAACTGTGTCGTAAGAGATTTATTTATTAAGGTTTAATGAGACATTAACAACCAAGGTTATATCGTGTCGGTGACAGTTTTACGGGTGGAGGATGCCGGAGTACCCGGAGAGAACCACCGAGCAACGACCGGGCTGGTCGTTGCTTAACTTCGGTGATCTGACGAGTCGTAAGAGATAGTGAGCTAACTGATATGGGAGAAGGTGATATTGAAGGAGAAACGCAGAGGCGAACTGACCGTATGGTCCACCGGAAAAATTTCCCTGAGGCCTCCAGAATTGAAGCAGTCCAGCACCTGTTTGTGCACAAAATGTCGTGAAAATGACCAAAATGAGAAATGGATCTGATTGCATAGTCTGCCGGTATACTATCGAAATGTTCTCTATGTGGACTGTCACTGGCAGACCACAGAGAGGACATTTCGATATACCAGCAGGCTTGTCGGCCCTTGAGCTCTCAGATGAAAGAAACAGCGTTCTTCAAATTTCAAAAATCAAACTTTTCTCCAACTGATCAGACCTATTGCCTTCCCGATGCCCCCCTTGACGAATGATCCATCCTCTATGTGGACTGCCATTGATCGCTCAGGTCCAAGGAAGCCGCGTTCGTCCAGTGCGTAAAATAAAAATTTGCACCGGGCCTGGGACCTGCTTGGTGCATTTCCCGGTAACGTTTCTTGGCCCAGTCCACCCCTGGAGAAACGAAATCTCAGGGAGTTATTGGGGTAAAAAGAAGTGAGATTAGAAAAGACGGAAGACAATGCAAGACAAATACTAATATTTTTACATTCAACACACCACTACCGCCAAAATCAGTTGGATTAAAAATCAACGCAAATCAATTGGGTTGAGTGAATATTTAACCCAGCTGATTTGGGCTTTAATTTTTAATTTTTTAATTTTCAACTCAACTGACTATAGAGTGTACCTGAACGTCCGAGTGAATCTGTTAATTCCATATCCACTAAGATGTTTCAAGTCTCAAAAGTTCGACAATTGTAAAGATGTTTGTGGAGGCCAAACCACACCGATGCGGCCCAAAACATCATGGTCCATGTAATAGCGAAACCGTAAAGTACATCAATTTCCAAGTGCATCAGTCACTTGTCATCATCTAATGATTTCCATGTCTGGACAAAAAAGAAAAACTGATTCAAAAAATAAAGTGTGAAAAATAAATACGTTTTAAAGAGACCAGAGACATTGTAAATTCTATACCTGGTATGAATGCAGATTCAGCATATGCCAATATATTAACGCAAAAAACTATTAACAAACTCAGTAGAATGCCAGATACCATGAACGTGGCTCGACAACACAATTCCATCATTATTAAAGGCCTTTTCATTCAGCACTCCTGTCCAATTGAAACAAAGTCAACACCTCCAGGAATAACTGAGATAATAACAACAAGCAAAACATATATATACATCAGAAAACAAAAAAGAACACACAACTAAACAGAAAACCACAGAAACCAAAGAACATCTAAACCAAAACCACAACAAAAACTGATGCAACAAAATCTCAGTCAGTCCGAGAAAATAATCATAAAAAGAACGAACGAAAAAAGAAAAGGAAAAACAAAGACAGTTATCAGACAGAATATCCAAAGCACTTCAAAACCCTGTTACACGCAACAGGTTTGAACGCTTTTTAGAGATGGCAGTTGATGAATGACGAAACGTTCTGACAACTGAGACCGAACTCGTTTAAAAGTAGATTCTCGAGAAAAAAAGTCACCAAAGAAACCTACCGGGGCTATTTCGCCCCTGCGTCCACCATCTACATCTCCATAAAATGTGGATAATAAAAACAAAACCACTATCATAGAGTTGTCGAGGTTGCAAAGTGAATTTCAACGAACTCGGCATTCTCAGTCAAAAATATAACGTTGCTGCTCTTATTTTGCAGGAAACACTAAAGGTCAAGATCATTTACCTTTTAGGCATTATACTTCGTATCATGCATGGACAGATGAAAATGATCTTCATGTTCGTGAAACTTTAATCTTTGTTAGAAACAGCGTTATGCAATGTGCCTTACCTTTGTAAACAGGTGCGTAGGAAGCTCGATAAAAGAGGAGGGACAAATATTTGCAATGTCACCATGGTTCGATCCAGTGTGAGAAAGGTTACAATCGTATATCTGTAAATGTACAATGACGCGTTATAGTCTCTCGTTTAGATGAATATGCCGCTGTGTGTTCACTGTCCTGTCCGTTTCTTCTACTTCAATCACCATCCAACCCGAAGGCTTGCCTTCGGGTTGGAAGATGGTTGAAGTAGAAGAGACGGACCGGAAAGACCGAAAGTGGGATTGTTTGGCTAAATATTGTTTTGATTTGCAAATAATTTTACAGGAATGCCCATATATTGACACGTTTGCATGCGCCCATTTTATATCATTGTGTAACTGCGAAACATATATGTGGAAAATGTGAAGGGGAACGTGGCCCCTGTGCCCCTTGGCTCCGCCGCCTATGTTTGCAAACAAATTTACAGGCTGCTGTGGTACGCCTAACTTTAAACAAGGCGGTGGAATTATGCTCGATTTACGTTTCACCAAGTACAACCCTTCAGCTGAATGATCTTAAACAACTTGTTCACCAGTTTTCAACCCCATACATTTTTGTGTGGTGATTTTAATGCTCATAGTCCTCTTTGGGATGACCATTGCAATAAAGAAGACATGAAAGGTAATATAGTGAAAGAACTAGTGACGTAGCCACGGGGGTGGGGTTGGCGGACCTTGCACCCCCCTAAAATTCCTCCCCTTCTAGTAGACCCACCCTCCTCCACCCAGTTACCCGGGCCTCACATCACACCCCTCGTATCCTCATACGGGGAGATGATGACTAGTGATCATCACAGGCGATCACTAATGATTACCATAGGGATGAGGATAAGAGGGTGTGAGGTGAGGCCTCACCTAATAGGCCTAATAGGCCTCTTATCCTAATACGGGAGATGTTCTCTAGAGGGCTATGAGGGCAAGATGAAGCCATGAGCTGAGGGCTATGAGTCAGGGAATGCCATGAGGTGGGGTTAAGAGGGCAGGGGAGGCCGTGACAGCTAAGCGATAGGGCCTCACTGAGTCCTCTCCTCATAGGCATCTTTTTCTCGTGTGGGGCGAAGCTCACAAAGGTCCGTTTCGGTAAGTTTCGGTGCTGTCCAATAAAAGGTCCGTTGGGGCAGATTTGCGTCGTTGATGGGTTCTTTGTGGTGATTCGATGTTCTGCCGCTGAATCGAACAAACCCTCAGATCACGTCCCTGTCCAACAAGAAGGCCATTGGGAGTCATAGCAACTACATGCTACCCCTAATAACCAAGATGGCGGCCCCCATAGTCAAAATGGCTGTCGGCAAAGTGCGTCACCTTAGAAACATGCGCATTGGAATCACATGTCACCATGGGAATGACGCTACAAGATGGCCGCTCACGCGTGCCACCGTGGCAACCTCACACCACCCCTTCCGGTCACGTGACTGGTGACGTCACATGAGAACCTGCAGGAGAACCTGCTAAAAGGACAAGAAGTCAACATCACATACTACTGAGGTCCAAGGCTCAAGGAGTTGGAATCTCTTATAATTGGCACCGATAGGCACGTGTCATTTCAGATATACGTGTGCGCATGCGCACGATACACTACATATCATCACGACAATGATGTCTCAAGGTGGCAGGTTACTGTATCACCTAATAATAAGTAAGGGTGTGGCATTATCACTGAACATGCGCGACAATGGTCTGGTTTGATAATTATTATTGGATTGTTGGTGTTTTATGACATTTTAATAGCTGAGGTCATATTGTGTCGAAGATAGTTATACGTGTGGAGGAAGCCGGAGTACCCAGACAGCACCACCGAGCAGCGGCGAGTAACTGTCAACTCTCCAATGTCCTAACCCCACAGGAGCTGGGTTCGCATTGGTTGTAGGCATGTGTGCAATCAACGTGCGATACGTCTCAGCACATGGCGAAACCGTGCTCCCAAGCGGGCAGTTGGGATTTAGCGCCTTGCCCAAGAACACAACGCAAGTTACCTCAAACTCACAACCTTCCGATCTCAAAACCAATGCTCTAACCACTGAGCAACCGCGCTCCCGATATTCATGACTGAACGTCACGCTTCGCATTACTAGCAGATTACTTCATTTTTCACACTGACAAAAATTGTAACAATAATGGCCGATTGTTGTGACAAAAGTGGTGAGCGAGTTTTTTTTGTTACAAAAACGGGCGATGGTTGTAACAAAAGTGGTGAGCTCATTTTGTAACAAAAGTGGTTGATTTTGTAACAAAAGTGGTGAGCTGTAACAAAAGTGGGCACGTGTTGTAACAAAAGTGGTGAGCTGTAACAAAAGTGGTTGTTGTAACAAAAGTGGTTGCTACAGTCGCATTTTGAAAAACGTTGAAAAAACTTAATTCACAGTGACGTTTGAACGTCAGGATAATTAAAGTCTCAAAGGGTTAAAAAACTAAAAGTAAAGAAACAAACTCAATTGTACAACACCTGGAAGATATAGAGAATAATCGCTTGACTGGACTTGTTACGTGAAATAATTCATGAGACGTGAGGGACGTTGTACAAACACGAGTGCGCGAATGCGCACGAGTGTTTTACAGTATAGTCCCACGCCTCGAATGAATTATTTCACGTAACCAGTCCAGTCAAGCGATTACTCTGTTTATTACTTTTCATTATTAACGATAATTATATTATTTAACCCTTTACCTATTCTAACGGCTAAAACCGACCAGCGCTATTCTAAAAAATCGCCATTTTTTTGTCTCTAAAACATAGGTTATGACCCCTCATTGGAACGAGTTCGTCGAGCTCGTTCCAATGAGGGGGTCATAACCTATGTTTTTGAGACAAAAAATGAAAAAATTAGTTATTCAAGAATTTTTTTTTGCAAGTGTCGTTGGCTTTTCATTTCAGATAAAGGGTTAAAAAAACGTCGAAGACGAGTCGTGATCTACTCTTAGAACCCGGAGCTCGACTCGGATACATATTTTGTACATCCACATAATGGTAATAATCATTTTATCTTACAATATATTGAGGATAAGTCAAGAATGTAGACGAATATATAACGAACTATATATTCGTACGGATAAACAAAAGAAAAAAATGGAACTCACGCGAAAGGAACGTGCTTGTATCCGACCCCCTGATACAAACATCTGTATCAGAGGGTCGGATACACGACAGTTGCGAAGTTAATACAGACAAAATACGTGTTGATTGTAAGATAAAATACATTATCAACTTTTAAATCATTTGTCTCAAACATCACTTGAACTTTCAGTGACATTTGGCCAACTGGCCAGTTTCCACCTTACTGGCGAAAAGCAACAACAATTTCCATTCCAAAGTCTGATAAAGATCAGGGCAAGTAATTATATACTGTTTCATTAGCAACTTGTCTGTGTAAAACCAAGAAAAGGATGATCACTGATCGACTTGTCTGGGTTCTGAAATCGAACAATCTACTTTTGAATGTTCGATGTGGTTTCAGAAGCCAGAGAAGTAATGTGGATCATTTGGTTGACTTGAATGCATTTGCTGGGAAAGAACACGTTGTCGCCATCTTCTTTGATCTTGAGAAGGCAAATGACACAACGTGGAAGTATGTGAGTTTAAAAGATTTTTAAACAATGGGTTGAGGGGGCAAATGCCTCTTTTTATAGAAAATGTTTCAAAGGATCGTCAATTTCAAGGTCATGTTGGATCAACGTTATCTGATCCTCGCGAGTAAGAATTTGGAATTCCTCGGGGTAGTATTGTATTTGTTATACTAATTTCTAATAGCATCATTGAAGCAACTGAGAATATGGTAGATTCTTCTTTGTGTTTCGATGACTTTTTTAATTTGCTATATCAGTAAAAACATGAATGTCATCGAGCGTAATTTTCAGCTGTGTTTAAACAGAATTCAGAAATAGGCTACAAAAAATGGTTTCAAGTTCTCGAAGTCCAAAACAAATTCTGTTCATTTTTGTAAGCTACGAAACATTACTTCGATCCGGAGTTGAATATAAATGGGAGTAGTATAAAGTAGTTAAGGAAGTGGAATTCAGTGGTTTATAGTTCAATAAACTGAACCTCAAAATTCAATGAGGCTATGCGAGATAATAAATGAGGACTCATTGAGCGCTTTTACATAGCCCCCATGGCCTCATACGACAAAAAGGGGTGCCGAAGGCTATATGTTTTCCAAAAAGGGGTGCCGAAATTGGGGTGCCTGGGGATATGGCTGTGAAATACTGAAACGAGGATAAGAGTCGTAGTAAATTATACCTCATTGAGGGATTTTTCATGGTCCTCATAACCTCAAAATTCAATGAGGCAATGAGGCATAATATATGAGGACTCATTGAGGGCTTTTACATAGCCCTCATGGCCTCATACGACAAAAAAGGGATTCTCCAGAAGGTATCCTCGATAAGTATCCTCGACTAATACAATACCAGGCCATAGGTATCCTCAAATACTGAAATTAGGCTAAGCGTCGTAGTAAATTATACCTCATTGAGGGATTTTTAATGGTCCTCATAACCTCAAAATTCAATGAGGCTATGAGGCATAATATATGAGGACTCAGTGACGGCTTTTACGTAGCCCTCATGGCCTCGTACGACAAAAAGGGGTGCCGAAATTGGGGTGCCTGGGGATATGGCCATTTGATATAGAGGTGATGAGAATCGGATACGACTCCGTGGTAATAAGGGGAGATAACTGTGCATACAGTTTACTGGAAATCAAGCAATCTGATTGGTTAGTTTTATAAATGATCCAGATAAATGAAACAACAAGAGTACTTGGAATAGGGTCAGAACTAACAAGAATAGACCAGAAAAGCTAAATATAGTAACAATAACCAAAGCTATCCCAGCCGATAGGCTCTTCTACACTACTGGAGTATACTCCAGAACAAAGGAACATGCCTAGGTAGACAAAAACTATTGCAAATATAGATAGAAGCAGAGAATTCTGAAAGAATTCGAAATAGTAAAACTTGTCGGGCTGTTTGTGGTAATTAGATTTACTCCGATTCAATCGAACATACCCTCCGAACATACCCCTGTCCTATAAGAAGGTTTTAGGTAACATAGCAACCACGTGCTACCATAGAAACCAAGATGGCGGCCCCCAGTATACAAAATGGACGACGTAAACACGTATCACCCTAACAACACGCGCTGCGCATGCGCACTAAGAACACATATCACTATGGAGATGATGTCACAACATGGCCGCTCACGCGGGTTACCATGACAACACGGCATGGCGGCACTGGGTCACGTGACATGGCGTCACATGAGATCATGCAATGAGATCCTGCCAATATTACCCCCAAAAGCCCGAGACATACTACTCACATATATGCATCGTTATTACGCATTAAAATATGAAATTCAAAATTGTGACCAATTCCAACCCAATTTAAACTGAAAATGGGGAAAACGGACTTTATTTAACGGTTTTGTTAGATAAATGTATTATCATGACCAAATGCATGTCCGGTAATTTGTATCTGATTCTGTGTTCTGTTTACAATCGGATCACAACTCATCCTGACGGGTTCGTTGCGATCTGATTGTAAACACGGCCTCGAATCTGATACATAATACAAGACATGCACCTGGTCATGATAATGTATATATATAAGACGGCGACATTCGTCTCTGAACGAACTCTTCTGCAGGATAAACTCTCATCGGATTCTCTCATTCCTCAAAGAAATCAACGTTTCTAATAAATTATTAAATTAATATTAATTATTTTTATTCTTTTAACCCCTTGGACCCGGAAGACCGCTTTTCCTGACCAGGATCACAATGTATCGCAAACACATAAAGTAAAGGGTGCTCAGTGAATTGGGGGAGTAGACCAATCAATAGAGCCCCATGGTTGCACGTTGAAAATCTTAATTGATCTACCACCAAAATATGAATATGGGCTCTCCTCAGAGGCGGTGGAACCAGGGAGGCACAAGGGACACGTGCCCCTCCACCTTTTTCCACAGACATGTGCGTGGTTACACAGTGAGTTAAAATGGGCGCACGCAAAAGTGTCAATTTACAGGAATTCCTGTAATATATTATTTGCAAATCCAAACACCATTTGGCCAAGGAATCCCACCTTCGGTCGCTTCGGTCCGTTTCTCCTACTTCAACCATCGACCAACCCGAAGGCTAGCCTTCATATCTACAGTAAGGCTAGACTTCATATCTACAGTAAGGCTAGCCTTCATATCTACAGTAAGGCTAGCCTTCATATCTACAGTAAGGCTAGACTTCATATCTACAGTAAGGCTAGCCTTCATATCTGCAGTAAGGCTAGACTTCATATCTACAGTAAAGCTAGACTTCATATCTACAGTAAGGCTAGCATTCATATCTACAGTAAGGCTAGACTTCATATCTACAGTAAGGCTAGCCTTCATATCTACAGTAAGGCTAGACTTCATATCTACAGTAAGGCTAGCCTTCATATCTATAGTAAGGCTAGCCTTCATATCTACAGTAAGGCTAGACTTCATATCTACAGTAAGGCTATACTTCATATCTACAGTAAGGCTAGACTTCATATCTACAGTAAGGCTAGACTTCATATCCACAGTAAGGCTAGCCTTCATATCTACAGTAAGGCTAGACTTCATATCTACAGTAAGGCTAGACTTCATATCTACAGTAAGGCTAGACTTCATATCCACAGTAAGGCTAGCCTTCATATCTACAGTAAGGCTAGACTTCATATCTACAGTAAGGCTACCCTTCATATCTACAGTAAGGCTAGACTTCATATCTACAGTAAGGCTAGACTTCATATCTACAGTAAGGCTAGCCTTCATATCTACAGTAAGGCTAGACTTCATATTTACAGTAAGGCTAGCCTTCAAATCTATAGTAAGGCTAGCCTTCATATCTACAGTAAGGCTAGACTTCATATCTACAGTAAGGCTAGACTTCATATCTATAGTAAAACTAGCCTTCATATCTACAGTAAGGCTAGACTTCATATATACAGTAAGGCTAGACTTCATATCTACAGTAAGGCTAGCCTTCATATCTACAGTAAGGCTAACCTTCATATCTACAGTAAGGCTGGCCTTCGGGTTGGAAGATGGTTGAAGTAGAAGAAATGGACAGGGCAGTGACCAAACCGCAGCATGCTCATCAAAACGAGACACTATAGTGTGCCACTGTACATTTATCGATATGAGATTGTGACTTTTTCTTCCACTGGGCCGAACAATGGTAGCCTTGAAAATTGGTGCCCCTCCACTTTTATTGAGCTTCCACCGTCTCTGGCTCTCCCAATGGATGTCCTTCAATTGGTATGGTCCAAAAGGCAAACTCAAAATCATTTTCAAATGTCTTTCTGTTCAACAGATTGATTTATCGCTCAATATGTATCATTACCCATTGGTGTCCTTCCAACTTCTTTCACTGTCAGCAACATGTAACTTTTTCATGATTTTAATCGAATGTTTTACCACATAAAAAATTAATGGTTCGCTTACACCAGGGACTTTTATCATCACGACATAGCTTTACTGCAGATGTGACGATAAGCACCAATAAATTATCAAAAGGGCTACACTGGAAGCTGCCAGGATGTTGTATATTCATTGATATGTTGGCTACATATGAAAAGCCGAGGCATTGTGTCCAGCAATTAATGTTTTCTTGCTCTGTCTATGAGCGCATTTATGTTGAAATCTCCCATTATAATTATGGGCTCCTCTGGATTGATCAGTGTAGGAAGGTGTTGCAATGCTCTGTTTTCTGACTTCCAGGATTCGTTTGGGGGGGGGGGGGGGGCAGTATACGTCGACAAGTTTTAGGTGTGGCAAATGACAAGAACTGCCATATCTACACCCCACAATTTGAGGGGAAGCGTAATTTAGGGCCTTTCTATAATACGCGGCGGTTTAATAGGCTATGACGGCGAGTTCACAAATGACAAATTTGTTACAAGTACGCCTTTTCATAGGCCGGGGATATCTGACATTTACGACGAGTTTGAGTAACTTCCCTTAAAATCCTCCTTTCTCTTTGATCCGTCTTTTTCCGATAAGATAGAATAACATTTGGTAAGGTTAGCCCCCGTATTTAGTATTTGTAAGGGATTAGCTGAGCTCTCTCAGATTTGGTCATTGGCACATTATAATCCAATAGGTTCTTGGCACAAATCATATGCATTGTATCAAGTTATCATTAGCCGTCTTGTTTAAGATCTTGGCTTCGAGCTGGTTGGCATGAGATAGGAATCGCATTAGTTTTCTATTTCTATTCAGTCTTTCAGTGTTGGTTGGTTTTTCCTCCTCGTCTTTGATCCTGTCGGGACAGTAACCATCTTCGTTGTCTTTTGCTTATGAAGCTCTTGCAGAATTCTTTATCACAATATCTACAACGAATAATTGCCATGTCTTTTCTAGAACTTCAGCTAGGACTGGAGTGATGAGTGACGAGAGAAACAACTCCTGCGTTACATACTTCTTTTTATATCTAATGATACATCTTTGTAGCTTCAATACACTCTCGTGTTCTCGCAGGTCATCAAATTCAGTCGAATTCAGTGGTATCCCATCTTGGAGAGAGGATGTTAATAGCACATCTACACAAACAGGTAATCAAATCTTCGTCTGCAGCTCGAATACGGCATCGCGTAAAAATTCTAAAACTACTTTATTCCTGCCAATCATTGGTATCAGGTGATCGGAGATTTTTCCACAAAATAATTTCTATTTTGACACAGTGCTTCTGTTCGTGTCCTCTGGCATTATCATACCTCGAAAATACCTTAGAACAGTATGCGCACTGAACTGATAAAATGTCTTCACTCGTCGACGGTCAGAACACAAATGGTGAATGAACTACAGGTCACCCCTCTTTATATCTTTCTCAACAGAAGTATCCGGATGAAGAAGTCCAACAAGTATCCTCCAAAAGGTATCCTCCGATAGTACATCACCATGTTATAAGTATCCTCAAATTTTCGTATGTGCTGCATGTGATGTGCGTACATTGTACATAATAGCACATGTTGGCACATCCAGCATGTGCCTATGTGCTGCATGCGATGTGTACACATTGTGACACGGTGTGCACTAGCACACAGGAACATTCCACCAACTTCCCGTCCCACGTTCCATGGAATCCATTTTCGACTATACTTTTAGAATCCCTTTTCCGCCATATGTGCCCATGTGCTGCATGTGTTGTGCGCACATTATGCATTAACACATAAGCACATATCGACACATCCAGCATGTGTCTATATGTACTGCATGCGATGTATATACATCGTGACACAATGTTTATTAGCACACAAGCACATTCTAACAAACATGAGGCCTACGTTCCGTGGAATCCCTTTCCCACTTTACATCTAGAATCCCCTTTTCACCGTATGTCCCCATGTGCTGCATGTGTTGTGCACTAGCACACAAGGACATGTCACCACATATCAGCATGTGGGTTTTTTTGGAGGGGGGTTGTTACATGTAATGTGCACACATTGCGACACATTGTCTACTAGCACACAGGCATATTCCACCAAACAACAGTCCTACGTTCTGTGGAATCCCATTCCGACTGTACATCTTGAATCCGTTTTCGCTGCATATGACCATGTGATGCACATGTTGCGCGCACATTGTGCACTAGCGCACAAGCACATATCAGCACATTCAGCCACCAGTCCCACGCTCCTTTATTTAGTCTATCTATACTTATAGAATCTTTCTTTCGCTATATGTGCCCATGTACTACATGTGTTGCGCACACATTATGCATTAGCACAAAACACATATGGGAAAATCGGAATACTTAGTCTAAAGCAGACAGTAGAACCCATAACATAGGTAAAATAGGTCCAGAAAACTACTCCTGTTGAATCGAACACGCCCTCGAGCACAGCCCGTCCTATTATAGGGTTTTAGGTCTCATAGCAACCACGTGCCACTATAAAACAAAGATGGCAGCTTCCAGTATTCAAAATGGACGACGGAAACATGTGTCGCCCTAACAACACGCGCTGCTCACACACACTACATCGCGTATCACTATGGGAATGGCGTCCCAACATGGCCGCTCACGTGGGCTACCATGACAACCCAACATAACGTAACTGGCTCACGTGACTATGACATCACATATGAGATCCGGCATGAGATCTGACAAAAGGGGTCGTTCAGCCCACGACATACTACTGTCGCGTTATTAAACTAGATTTTGATTGGACATTTGGTTAGTACCCTACCATAGCTCTCTCGGTGGCTGTGAAAAATGTGCGCATGACTGTGCTAAATTGATCCACTTACAAATGGGGGCCAGTTGCGGATATAGCTACTCCGTATCTACTATTGGTTGTAACACTGTCAGAAAACAAAACAATTTTGACTGAAAATCCCAAATTCCATGCATGACATCGTCCCTTGGGTGCCAAAAGGCGCCATCTGCAGTGTTTCAGCATTACAGAAGGCGCATTGTTGCACAAAGGGATAATATACCGCCAATGGCCCCCAAGTGCAACATAATATCATCTCAGAATACGTTGGTGAAATGAAGCGGATTGCTCCATCCACGTTTTAAACGTCGCCTGAGTGCTAGAATGTCCTATGTCCCCTATGGGACATAGGACATTCTAGCACTCAGGCGACGATAAGTGGAAAAAGTTCCAAGAAAGATGCGCTGTTATGTTATATCTGTCCGAGTGCCAGTATATCTATCCAAATGAAGAAGTGTCTCGTCTAATTTCTGAGGACTGAAACTTGCTGAACCAACCTTAAGAAATGGCGATACATTTCTACTTGCTGTAAAGCAATTTGCTATCCAAAACTTTAAGAATAAATTACTGCCTGTGTATATAAAATCCTATCTCGATTCCTATCTGATGTTCAGGCTCTCCGTGCTTCAGTTGATTATGTAAGTTTCAAAACGCCTAATGGGTGTTTCACATAACACACCGTAACAAAGCTTAAACGTTTTGACGCTGCGTTGTACAACGTGAGTGCCTTCGGTTCAAACAGTATAATGTTTACCCGGGCTCCTAGCCGGGGACGGTGGAGGAGGGGGAGGGGGAGCACAGGCCTCATTTGAGGGTTTCAAGCATTTTTATGCCTCGGGCATATCCCGAAGATAGAAATCTAGAGTTGGGAAAGGTGTGGAGGTGATGTCCCTGCCACCGTTGTTAGTCCGGTGACATTTTGAGGATCGAAAGGACTCCAGTTTTCACCAAGCATGGCACGTCACCTATAGTTTCATTAGTTTACATCCCATGCAGGTTGCAGAATCTTTAGGGGGCGTGGAGATATGTCGAGAGGGGGGGGGGGGGGGCTAAGCCCGTTGTCATAGTAGAATATGAAATCAAGAAATCGCAACAAATTGACAGGGAAATGAAACAACTCCGGTGTAATATTTTGCGTTACCCAAACAACTAGTTCCTGTTCTATCGAATGTGGTAAGATGTTGCATGTGCTATGATATCGTGACATGGTGGATTGATGGCGGATTGATCTTTTATTGAAATGTAATGATGTTTAAATAATCCCGATTGTCCGCGGGGGCACGGTGGTGATGTGTACGAAGGCGTACTGAACTTGTCTTCAACCAATGCTAACCCTGCTTGTGTGGAGGTAGTACGTTCAGGAATGTGACAGTTGACAGTTGCTCGCCGTTGCTCTGTGGTTCTCTTCGTGTACTCCGGCTTCCTCCACCCGTAAAACTATCGGACACGAGGTGATCCTGGCTGTCCAAAGTGTCGTTAAACCCCAATAAATAAATAACTAAAATAAATAAATAAATAAATGACTTTAAATTTCATAATTGGTTGTATATTTATCTAGGTGTTAAAGGTCAGTTACTTCAAGTATTTATTGCTGTATCGAGATCGAAAAAGTTTTCTACATTCAAGTTTAGCAAATCGCTTATAATTATGTTGCGCACGTTAATTACTAAAATCAGTCGGTAAAAAAATCAACCCAAATTAACTAGGTTAAGTGAATATGAATCAAATTGGGTTCATATTCACTCAACCCAGTTGATTTGGGTGGATTTTTGATCCAACTGATATTAGAGTGTAGAGGACACACACTCAAGGGTTCTACCAGTGAAAAAACAACTTTACGTACAACAGTAAAACATTACTTACTCAACCTATCCTGGTACCTTCGGGGTGGGATGGTGTCCACAATTGCAGAAAAAATGTGCCGAGAGCTTCCAGTACAATGTTTGTGTGATGATTAATACCAACAGTCGTCTCATGCAGAGGAATGGTTTTGGCACGCCGAAGGCACGCAGGGACGATAGTAGTATGTCATGTACCTTTCAGGGGCTATTTGGATGACCTCGGTGGATGACCTCGGAAGTGACGTCATGACACGTGACCTAGTGCCGCCATGTTGTGTTGTCATGGTAACCCGTGTAAGCGGCCATGTTGTGGCGTCATCTCCATAGTGATACGTGTTGTTAGTGCGCATGCGCAGCACGTGTTGTTAGGGTGATAGTCTTTCCGTCGTCCATTTTGTATACTGGAGGCCGCCATCTTGGTTTCTATGGTAGCACGTGATTGCTATGTGACCCAAAGTCCTACAATAGGACAGGGGTATGTTCGGAGGGTATGTTCGATTGAATCGGAGTATGTTCTGGGGGATAAGAGGGGAATAAGAGTCGTATTAAAAATCCCTCAATGAGGTCCAATTTACTACGACTCTTGTCCTCATTTCAGAAAAAAAGGGATTCTCCAGAAGGCACCCCAATTTGGGCACCCCTTTTTTGAAAAACATATGGCCTTCGGCACCCCTTTTTTCTGAAATGAGGATAAGAGTCGGATTAAAAATACTATTAAAAATTAAAAAAAAGGGGTGCCGAAATTGGGGTGCCGGGGATATCGCCATTGATATAGGTTTTTATTATACAGATGGGAGATAACTCTGTACGATTAAGTACAGGTTATGGGAAATCAAGCAATCTAATTGGTTAATTATAATTTATATAAATGATCTAGACAAATGAAACAACAAGAGTACTCGGAATAAGGTAGGAACTACTGGTATTACGTACCACCTTACCAGTAACAGGATGATACAAAGCATTTGGTAGGTTAATACTATGAACGGTTAGGATGGGACCTATATGGGAATATACCAACCATACTCTGCTGCCGTTCTGTATTACCAGGCATTGACCCCACCCCAGAATACCGCTCAATAATATGAAGCATCTGGTGCATCAGTAGTACCAAGGGCCAGCAAGAGACCTACAGGGATATGTGCAGCCTATGCTATTCTTCCGTTCTAAACTACCAAGCATTACCCCCACCCCCACCCCCACAAAATCACTAGGTCTACCATAACGTACTACATATACCAGTCATATAATAAAACAAAGCAATCGGTTGGTTAATAGTACCAAGTACTAACAGGGGCCTATAGGTGTATATACCGCCATACTATAGTACCGTTCTAAACTACCAGGCAGTACCCTACCCACAATACCCCTATGCCTAGCATTGCATTCTACCTATACCAGTCATAGGATAACATAAAGCATCAGGTGGATTAATAGTACTAAGGGCCAGCAAGAGACCTATAGGGATATGTACAGCCTATATAGTATCCTCAGATAAGTATCCTATAAAAGGTATCCTCGATATGTATCCTCGAATAATACAATACCAGGCCATGGGTATCCTCAAATACCGAGATGAGGCTAAGAGTCGTAGTAAATTATGCCTCATTGAGGGATTTTTAATGGTCCTCATAACCTCAAAATTCAATGAGGCTATGAGGGATAGTAAATGAGGACTCATTGAGGGCTTTTACATAGCCCACATGGCCTCATACGACAAAAAGGGATTCCACCGTCTCAGGCGTTTTCCAAAATGGGACTCCATAGGATATACCTGTTAAATACTGAAATGAGGCTAAGAGTCGTAGTAAATTATACCTCATTGAGGAATTTTTCAAGGTCCTGATAACCTCAAAATTCAATGAGGGTATGAGGGATAATAAATGAGGACTCATTGAGGGCTTTTACATAGCCCTCATGGCCTCATACGACAAAAAAGGGATTCCATAGCCACAGGTGTTTTGCAAAAAATGGGATTCCATGGGATATGGCCATTGGATATAGTCTTTTATTATACACAAGGGAGATAACTATGTACGATTAAATACAGGTTATGGGAAATCAAGCAATCTGATTGATTATAAATGATCTAGATATATGAAACAACAAGAGTACTTGGAATAGGGTCAGAACTAACAAGAATAGACCAGAAATTGCTAAATATAGCAATAATAAGGTAAACTGTTCCAGTTGATAGGCTCTTCTACGCTACTGGAGTATACTCTAGAATAAAGGAACATGGCCAGGTAAACGATAACTATTGCATATAGATAGAAGCAGAGAATTCTGGAAGAATTCGAAATAATACAAGTTGTCGGGTTGTTTGTGGTAATTATCCAAGGAAGTCGTTCCAGAAAATACTCCGATTCAATCGAACATACCCTCCGAACATACCCCTGTCCTATTGTAGGACTTTGGGTCACATAGCAATCACGTGCTACCATAGAAACCAAGATGGCGGCCTCCAGTATACAAAATGGACGACGGAAACACGTATCACCCTAACAACACGTGCTGCGCATGCGCACTAACAACACGTATCACTATGGAGAAGACGTCACAACATGGCCGCTTACACGGGTTACCATGACAACACAACATGGCGGCACCAGGTCACGTGACATGACGTCACTTCCGAGGTCATCCACCGAGGTCATCCAAATAGCCTCTGAAAGGTACATGACATACTACTGACGATGATGGGTTTGAGAACCCCCTCCTCATTTCTGCGAGGTGTTATTGTTCCTGCCGCAAACAGTATGTCGGTAGCAAAAGAACACAGAAGGCCACTGTGATCCGGTCCGCAGACCGTTTGGAGGTTCTGTTTTGATGCTTATTGATCTTTAGGCATGTTTTATCTACCGCTTATAATTGTATTAGCCGTATTAACTGCAGACTCGAATTAACAAGTATAGTCTGTAGGCGGCGCGTTCACCTCAATTGGAGATGTTATGTCGAATATGTTCTTTGTTGGTATTTGAGCAATTCTAGTCTGCACTTGTGATGGGTTTGACAGTAATAGGCCTCCACTGACAAGTATTGTCTCTCTCAGGCACATTCGCTGCACGAAGCAAGGTAGGTGTTCAATTTCGAATGTTAGGCACCCAATAGCCACTTATGGTGGGGAAGGGGGCACCTAAATGGGTCAAACTACGTCAGTTTGACTAGAGGCCCAGCTTGTTGAGAATCCAGCCCATACCCCCCATCTCCAATCAGCCTTTCGGGCGTGTGTTGGGTGGTAAAATAGTCCATAGTGGTTAGAATGGGAGAGCATAAAGAGGGGAAAACTACAGAAAGAAGAGTTGTGTCGTTGTGGTGTGAGCAGTGAGCGCGTTTGTGTGCGTGGAGTGCTTGAAGGTGGCAGACCTCTTATGGTGGTGTTTGTGTGCTTGCTTTGGTATGTGATGCGGAGAGGGCCAGTGCAGCGACGGGTAAGGAGATTCTATGTCTATCAAAATGTAATTCCAGGGCATTCCGACGGTATGTTACTACAGTTGTTTCTTTAATCATCTCGGTCGTCAATTCCCCGGATGTATTGTTTCTGCATGTAACAAGCTATTAATTGAAAATAAAATATGTTTTCATTTTTGGAATTCACTAAAAACAAACTCAACGAGGGTTCTTAACCCTTTACCCAACGTAATGGCCAAAATGGGCCAGCGCTATTCACAAAAATCGTCAATTCGTTTTCACTATTTTTTTCATTTGTTTGTCTCAAAAACATAGGTTATGACCCCTCTTTGGAACGAGCCCGTCGAGCTCATTCCAAAGTGGGATCATAACCTATGTTTTTGAGACAACAAATGAAAAAAAAATAGTTATTCAAGAATTCTGTTTGCAAGTGTCGTCTGCTTTTCATGTTAGGTAAAGGGTTAAGCTGAGTTTAAAAAGTACTGGCTGGTTTTGACCATTACATTGGGTGAAGAGTTGATATAGAGTTGACATTTACACTAAGGCTGTACAGTGCACATGGCTAGTTATTCAGTTAGAAATGAATTTTTTTTATAACCAGAAAGTGTGACTAACCCTGTGCAGTGCACAGGGTTAGTCACACTTTCTGGTTATAAAAAATTGGTAACTGCCATATCACATGCTACATGAAAATATATAACGACTTAAAGGCTGTAAAAATGTATTGGGTAAGTTAGTTACATGTTGTTGCATAGGCAGGGATGTGGCGACAAGGGGTGGGGAGGGGTAGAGTGTGTGTGTGGTTGGGGGGGGGGGGGGTCTCGCCCCCAGCTAAGAGTATTTTTTTTCAATAGTTGGAAATTCCGAGGTCAAAAATCAAATAGTTGGAAATTCAATAAATTAACATTGTTCATGAAAAATATTAAAATTCCAGCTAATGATGAGAAATTTTGATCTTTTATTTCCAACTTGAAACTTGAGTTTCAAATTTCCTACTCTAAAATTGACATGGCTTCAAAATTTCGACTCTGACATCAATCCGCTAAGTTTTCTGAACCAGACACATTATAAATGATGCTTTTTCTGTTTCAGGACTAGTGAAAATTTTCAAAAGGGTTCGCGTAACCCTTTACCCAACGCAGACGATTTCAAAATTCATTATTTTAAATATCATTTTTTTAAATTTAATTTCAACAAAACCATATCATGTGATTCCTCTTTGGAACGAGCTCGACGAGCTCGTTCCCAAGAGGGGTCACATGATATGGTTTTGTTGAAATTTTTCGAAAAATAATATTTTTTCAGCAGCTGTATTTGCATATTACGTGGGCGGATGCGGGCGATTCGTTGGGTAAAGGGTTAAAAGATATCACCCAGCGCTGCAATGCAACCACCTATCGAAACCACTCACAGTTGGAATTTACACTGGTGGCACCCCCCCCCCCCCCCCTCCCAACTGAAACCCTCTAGCCACATCCCTGTGCATAGGGTACTGGATTCAATGAACTATTGGAAATACTTATACTGGATTGTGGAAATTTTTGAGTGAATTCAAAATATGAAAACATATTCTATTTTCAGTTAATAGTGTGTTTAAGTGTGTTTTGTTGTTAGTACTGTAGGATTGGGTGACTCGACGTAGGAGATGGTCAGTGTGTTATGTGTGTTTTGTTGTTAGTACTGTAGGATTGGGTGGCTCGACGTAGGAGATGGCCAGTGTGTTATGTGTGTTTTGTTCTTAGTACTGTATGATTGGATGGCTCGACGTAGGAGATGGCCAATGTGTTATGTGTGTTTTGTTGTTAGGACTGTAGGATTGGTTGGCTCGACGTAGGAGATGGCCAGTGTGTTATGTGTGTTTTGTTGTTAGTACTGTATGATTGGATGGCTCGACGTAGGAGATGGCTAATGTGTTATGTGTGTTTTGTTGTTAGTACTGTATGATTGGATGGCTCGACGTAGGAGATGGCCACTGTGTTATGTGTGTTTTGTTGTTAGCACTGTAGGATTGGATGGCTCGACGTAGGAGATGGCCAGTGTGTTATGTGTGTTTTGTTGTTAGCACTGTAGGATTGGGTGGCTCGACGTAGGAGATGGCCAGTGTGTTATGTGTGTTTTGTTGTTAGTACTGTAGGATTGGGTGGCTCGACGTAGGAGATGGCCAGTGTGTTTATGTGTGTTTTGTTGTTAGTACTGTAGGATTGGGTGGCTCGACGTAGGAGATGGCCAGTGTGCTTATGTGTGTTTTGTTGTTAGTACTGTAGGATTGAGTGGCTCGACGTAGGAGATGGCCAGTGTGCTTATGTGTGTTTTGTTGTTAGTACTGTAGGATTGAGTGGCTCGACGTAGGAGATGGCCAGTGTGTTTATGTGTGTTTTGTTGTTAGTATTGTAGGATTGGGTGGCTCGACGAAGGAGATGGCCAGTGCAGTGACGGGTATGTAGTTTCTAGCATCCCAGTTCAGCGACGTAGTCATATGAGAGCAGAGGCGGCAGAACCAGGGGGCACAGGGGACACGTATGCCTCCACTTTTTTTCCACAGACATGTTGCGTGGTTACAAAATGAGTTAAAAAGGGCGCATGCAAACGTGCCAGTATAAGGCATTCCTGTAAAATATTATTTGGAAATTCAAACAACATTTAGCCAAAGAATACCACCTTCGGTCGCTTCGGTCCGTTTCTTTTACTTCGACAATCTTCGATGATTGCTGTAGAAGAAATGGACAGGACAGTGACCACCCGCGCCATGCTCATCTAAACAAGACACTATAGTGTGTCACGGTACATTTACCGATATACGATTGTAACTTTCCATCCCATTGGACCAGGGTAGCCTTGAAAATTTGTGCCCCTCCACATTTATCGAGCTTCCGCCGCCTCTGCATGAGAGTGAGGGCGTGGGAAGGAACTCGTCCTTCACTTTTTCTAAAAAATGACAGCCTTAGATACATTCATGCCTGGAATCCTTAATACTAGTTCATGTACTCACACCTTGATATTTCTTCAGTTATTTTACTATGGATTCCTCCCCTTTCTGGGTACTTAGGCCTTCAAAACGTGCCCAGGGTACTCCAGTTGGAAAGGTGTTAATTTTTTCCCGGAGGAAGACCTTGAACGTTCACCTATGAGGAATACACAATTAGTCTTAACCCAGCCTGAGATGAAATGAAGTGTAGGGAACAAAATCTTTTGAAAAATATATTGCCCTCCACTTCATTGGACCTGGTGTGACGTCGTGGCCAGGAACACCCTCGTTACTTTCAGAGTGCTAAAGACTCCCAGCAGACATCGTGGCAAGCAACTCCCTCGATACTTTCAGGAAAAGAGTGCTACAGCCCCCCCCCCCCCCCCCCCCCCATTAGACTTCGTTGCCAGCAACAACCTCGATACTTACATTACAGCCTCCCATCAGGCCGCGTGGCCAGCAACACCCTCGATACTTTCAGACAGAGAGTGCTACAGCCACACATCAGACATCGTGGCCAGCAACACCTCGATATTTTCAGACGGAGAGTGCTACTGCCTCTCATCAGACATCGCGGCCAGCAACACTCTCGATACATTCAGAGTGCTACTGCCTCCCATCAGACATCGTGGCCAGCATCACCTCGATACATTCAGAGTGCTACAGCCTCCCATCAGACATCGCGGCCAGCAACACTCTCGATACATTCAGAGTGCTACAGCCTCCCATCAGACATCGTGGCCAGCAACACCTCGATACATTCAGAGTGCTACAGCCTCCCATCAGACATCGTGGCCAGCAACACCTCGATACATTCAGAGTGCTACAGCCTCCCATCAGACATCGTGGCCAGCAACACCTCGTTACTTTCAGATTGCTACAGCCACACATCAGACATCGTGGCCAGCAACACTCTCGATACATTCAGAGTACTACAGCCTCCCATCAAACATCGTGGCCAGCAACACCCTCGATACATTCAGACAGAGTGCTACAGCCTCCCATCAGACATCGTGGCCACCAACACCTCGTTACTTTCAAGTAGCGCCTCCAATTAGACATCGTGGCCAGCAACACCCTCGATACTTTCAGGCAGAGTGCTACAGTCCCCCATCAAACATCGTGGCCAGCAACACCCTCGACACATTCAGACAGAGTGCTACAGTCTCTAATCAGACATCGTGGCCACCAACATCTCGTTACTTTCAGAGTGCTACAGCCACACATCAGACATCGTGGCCAGCAACACTCTCGATATTTTCAGAGTGCTACAGCCTCCCATCAAACATCGTGGCCAGCAACACCCTCGATACATTCAGACAGAGTGCTACAGCCTCCCATTAGACATCGTGGCCAGGAACACCTCGTTACTTTCAAGTAGCGCCTCCAATTAGACATCGTGGCCAGCAACACCCTCGATACTTTCAGGCAGAGTGCTACAGTCCCCCATCAAACATCGTGGCCAGCAACACCCTCGACACATTCAGACAGAGTGCTACAGCCTCTAATCAGACATCGTGGCCACCAACATCTCGTTACTTTCAGAGTGCTACAGCCACACATCAGACATCGTGGCCAGCAACACTCTCGATTCTTTCAGAGTGCTACAGCCTCCCATCAAACATCGTGGCCAGCAACACCCTCGATACATTCAGACAGAGTGCTACAGCCACACATCAGACATCGTGGCCAGCAACACTCTCGATACTTTCAGAGTGCTACAGCCTCCAATCAGACATCGAGGCCAGCAAAACCCTAGGTACTTTCAAACAGAGTTCTACAGCCTCCCATTAGACATCGTGGTCACCAACACCCTTGATACTTTCAGGCAGAGTGCTATAGCCTCCCAAGAAACATCGTGGCCAGCAACAACCTCGATACTTTCAGACAGACTGCTAAAGCCTCCCATCAGACATCGCGGCCAGCAACACCCTAGATACTTTCAGGCAGAGTGCTACAACCTCCCAACACCCCCGATACTTACAAACAGAGAGCGCTACAGCCCCCATTAGACATCGCGGCCAGCAACACCTTCGATACTTTCAGGCAGAGTGCTACAGCCTCCCATCAAACATCGTGGACAGCTACATCCTCGATACGTTCAGACAGAGTGCTACAGCCTCCAGTCAGACATGGTGGTCAGCAACACCCTCGATACTTTCAGAGTGCTACAGCCTCCAATCAGACAGCATGGTCAGCAACACCCTCGATACTTTCAAGCAGAGAGTGGTAAATCCTCCAATTAGAAATCGTGGCCAGCAACACCCTCGATACTTTCAGGCAGAGTGCTACAACCTCCCATCAAACATCGTGGCCAGCAACACCCTCGATACTTTCAGACAGAGTACTACAGCCTCCAGTCAGACATGGTGGCCAGCAACACCCTCGATACTTTCAGAGAGCTACAGCCTTTAATCAGACATCGTGGCCAGCAACACCCTCGATACTTTCAGACGGAGAGTGCTACAGCCTACCATCAGACATCATGGCATGCAACACCCTCGATACTTTCAGGCAGAGAGCTACTGCCACCAATCAGACATCGTGGACAGCAACACCTCGATACTTTCAGACATGATGCTACAGCCTCCCAAGAGACATCGTGGCCAGCAACACACTCGATACTTCCAAACAGAGTGCTACAGCCTCCCATTAGTCATCGTGGGCAGTAACACCCTCGATACTTGCAGGCAGAGTGCTACAACCTCCCATCAAACATCGTGGCCAGCAACACCCTCGATACATTCAGAGTGCTACAGCCTCCCATCAGACGTCGTGGCCAGCAACACCCTCGATACTTTCAAACAGAGAGCGCTACAGCCTCCCATTAGACATCGCGGCCAGCAACACACTCGAAACTTTCAGGCAGAGTGCTACAGCCTCCCGCCAAACATCGTGGCCAGCAACACCCTCGATACTTTCAGACAGAGTGCTACAGTCTCCAATCAGACATCGTGGCCAGCAACTTCCTCGATACTTTCAGAGAGTGCTACAGCCTCCCATCAGACATCGTGGCCAGCAATACCCTCGGTACTTTCAGAGTTCTACAGCCTCCCATCAAACATTGTAGCCAGCAACACTCGAGATACTTTTCAGAGTGCTACAACCTCCCATCAGACATCGTGGCCAGTAACACCGTCGATACTTTCAGAGTGCTACAGCCTCTCATCAGACATTGTGGCCAAAAACACCATCGATACTTTCAGACTGAGTGCTACAGCCTACCATCATACATCGTGGCCTCAACATCCTCGATACTTTTAAACAGAGAGCACTACAGCCTCCCATTAGACATCGTGGCCAGCAACACCCTCGATACTTTCAAACAGAGGGCCCTACAGCCTCCCATCAGACATCGTGGCCAGCAACACCCGCGATACTTTCAGACAGAGTGATACAGCCTCCCCTCATACATCGTGGCTATCAACAGTCTCGATTTTTCAAACAGAGAGAGCTACAGCCTCCCATCAGCCATCGTGGCCAGAAACACCTTCAGTACTTTCAGTGCTATAGCCTCTCATCAGACATTGTGGCCAACATCACCCTCGATACTTTCAGACTGAGTGCCACAGCCTACCATCATACATCGTGGCTATCAAATTCCTCGATACTTTTAAACAGAGAGCGCTACAGCCTCCCATTAGACATCGTGGCCAACAACACTCGATACTTTCAGAGTGCTACAGCCTATCATTAGACATCGCGGCCAGTAACACCCTCGATATTTTCAGACTGATTGCTACAGCCTCCCATCAGACATCGTGACAAGCACCACCCTCGGTATTTTCAGACAGAGTGCTACAGCCTCCCATTAGACATCGTGGCCAACAACAACCTCGATTCTTTCAGACAGAGTGCTACAGCCTCCCATCAGACATCGTTGCCAGCAACACACTCGATACTATAGACATACATCGTGGCCAGCAACACTCTCGATACTTTCAGAGTGCTACTGCCACCAATCAGACATCGTGGACAGCAACACCTCGATACTTTCAGACATGATGCTACAGCCTCCCAAGAGACATCGTGGCCAGCAACACACTCGATACTTCCAAACAGAGTGCTACAGCCTCCCATTAGACAACGTGGACAGTAACACCCTCGATACTTGCAGGCAGAGTGCTACAACCTCCCATCAAACATCGTGGCCAGCAACACTCTCGATACATTCAGAGTGCTACAGCCTCCCATCAGACGTCGTGGCCAGCAACACCCTCGATACTTTCAAACAGAGAGCGCTACAGCCTCCCATTAGACATCGCGGCCAGCAACACACTCGAAACTTTCAGGCAGAGTGCTACAGCCTCCCGCCAAACATCGTGGCCAGCAACACCCTCGATACTTTCAGACAGAGCGCTACAGCCTCCAATCAGACATCGTGGCCAGCAACTTCCTGGATACTTTCAGAGAGTGCTACAGCCTCCCATCAGACATCGTGGCCAGCAATACCCTCGATACTTTCAGAGTGCTACAGCCTCCCATCAAACATTGTAGCCAGCAACACTCGAGATACTTTTCAGAGTGCTACAACCTCCCATCAGACATCGTGGCCAGTAACACCGTCGATACTTTCAGAGTGCTACAGCCTACCATCATACATCGTGGCCTCAACATCCTCGATACTTTTAAACAGAGAGCGCTACAGCCTCCCATTAGACATCATGGCCAGCAACACCCTCGATACTTTCAAACAGAGGGCCCTACAGCCTCCCATCAGACATCGTGGCCAGCAACACCCGCGATACTTTCAGAGTGATACAGCCTCCCCTCATACATCGTGGCCATCAACAGTCTCGATCTTTCAAACAGAGAGAGAGCTACAGCCTCCCATCAGCCATCGTGGCCAGAAACACCTTCAGTACTTTCAGTGCTATAGCCTCTCATCAGACATTGTGGCCAACATCACCCTCGATACTTTCAGACTGAGTGCTACAGCCTACCATCATACATCGTGGCCATCAAATTCCTCGATACTTTTAAACAGAGAGCGCTACAGCCTCCCATTAGACATCGTGGCCAACAACACTCGATACTTTCAGAGTGCTACAGCCTATCATTAGACATCGCGGCCAGTAACACCCTCGATATTTTCAGACTGATTGCTACAGCCTCCCATCAGACATCGTGACAAGCACCACCCTCGGTACTTTCAGACAGAGTGCTACAGCCTCCCATCAGACATCGTGGCCAGCAACACACTCGATACTATAGACATACATCGTGGCCAGCAACACTCTCTATACTTTCAGAGTGCTACAGCCTCCAATCAGACATCGTGGCCAGCAACGTCCTTGATACTTTCAGACATCGAGGCAGCAACACCCACGATACTTTCAGACAGAGTGCTACAGCCTCACATTAGACATTGTAGCCAGCAACACCCTCGATACTTTCAGAGTGCTACAGCCTCCCAACAGACATCGTGGCCAGCAACACCCTCGATACTTTCAAACAGAGAGCGCTACAGCATCCCATTAGACATCGCGGCCAACAACACACTCGATACTTTCAAGCAGAGTGCTAAAGCCCCCCCATCAAACATTGTGGCCAGCAACACCATCGATACTTCCAGACAGAGCGATACAGCCTCCAATCAGATATCGTGGCCAGCAACACCCTCGATACTTTCAAACAGAGCGCTACAGCCTCCCATTAGACATCATGGCCAGCAACACAGTAGATACTTTCAGTGCAACAGCATCCAATCAGACATCGTGGTCAGCAACACCCTCGATACTTTCAGAGTGCTACAGCCTCCAATCAGACATCGTGGCCAGCAACACCCTCGATACTTTCAGACGTCGTGGCCAGCAACACACACGATACTTTCAGACAAGAGTGCTACAGCCTCACATTAGACATCATGGTCAGCAACACACTTGATACTTTCAAACGGAGTGCTACAGCCTCCCATTAGACATCATGGTCAGCAACACCCTCGATACTTTCAGAGTGCCACTGCCCCCCATCAGACATCGTGGCCAGCAACACCTCGATACTTTCAGACAGGGTGTTACAGCCTTCCATCATTCATCGTGTCATCAACACCCTCGATACCTAGATAGAATGCTGATAGAGCCTCCCATCAGACATCGTGCCCAGCAACACAATCGATACTTTCAGAGTGCTACTGCCTCCCATGATACATCGTGGCCAGCAACACCCTAGATGCTTTCAGAGTGTGCTGCAGCCTCTCATCAGACATCGGGGCCAGCAACACCCTCGATACTTTCAGAGACTGCTACTGCCTCCCATCGGACACCGCGGCCAGCAACATTCTCGATACTTTCGGAGTGCTACAGCCTCCCATTAGACATCGTGGCCAGCAACACCCTCGGCACTTTCAGAGTGCTACAGCCTCCCATCAAACATTGTGGCCAGCAACACTCTCGATTCTTTTCAGAGTGCTACAGCCTCCCATCATACATCGTGGCCATCAACATCCTCAAAAATTTCAGAGAGCGCTACAGCCTCCCATTAGACATCGTGGCCAGCAACACCCCCGATACTTTCAAACAGAGAGAGATACAGTCGCCCATCAGACATCGTGGCCAGAAACACCCGCGATACTTTCAGACAGACTGCTGCAGCCTCCCATCATACATCGTGACCATCAACAGCCTCGATACTTTCAAACAGAGTGCTACAGTCTCCCATTTGACATCGTGGCCAGCAACACCCTCGATACTGTTAGACAGTGTTAAAGCCTCCCATCAGCCATCATGGAAAGCAACACCCTCAATACTTTCAGTACTACAACCTCTCATCAGATACCGCGGCCAGCAACACCCTACTTTCAGTGCTACAGCCTATCATTAGGCATCGTGGCCAGTAACACCCTCGATATTTTCAGACTGATTGCTACAGCCTCCCATCAGACATCGTGGCCAGCAACACCCTCGATACTTTCAGAGTGCTACAGCCTCCCATGAGGCATTGTGGCCAGCAACACCCTCGATACTTAAAACAGAGAGCGCTACAGCCTCCCATTAGACATTGTGGCCAGCAACACCCTCGTTACTTTCAGAGTGTTACAGCCCCCACCCCAATCAGCCATCGTGGCCAGTAACACCCTCGATACTTTCAAAGAGTGCTACAGCCTCCCATCAGATATCGTGGCCAGCAACACCCTCAATACTTTCAGTGCTGCAGCCTTCAATCAGACATCGTGGCCAGCAACACCCTCAATACTTTCAGTGCTGCAGCCTTCAATCAGACATCGTGGCCAGCAACACCCTCGATACTTTCAAACAGAGTGCTACAGCCTCCCATTAGACATCATGGCCAGCAACACTCTCGATACTTTCAGTGCTACAGCCTCCCATCAGACATCGTGGCCAGCAACACCCCCGATACTTTCTGACAAAGAGTGCTACATCCTCCTATCAGATATCGTGCCCAGCAACACCCTCAATACTTTCAGTGCCACAGCCTCCCATCAGACATCGTGGTCAGCAACACCCTCGATATTCTCAGAGTGCTACAGCCTCGCATTGGACACTGTGGCAAGTAATCTGACGGGGCCAAAAGACTAGTGGATTGTCAGCATTTTGCCAGTGTCCATCAGAAAATTGGACCGAGAATTGAATTACAGGGGTAAAACATGCACATACAGCTCAAAATGATGTGGAATGTTAACCATGTATGGGAACACTCATAGTAACATTTGTCTCAAACAGCACTTCATATATTATAACGAAAGCGACCAATTCTGTTTAATGGAAACTTTATTGCACTTTGATAAACCACAAATTAACTGAAAAATAACAACAGACACATTTGTACCCGACAATATCACAGATGTTCACAAAATACAAAAATTATTTATATGCCCACTTGCCCAGCATAACTGAGTAGTGTGTGTGAATTGAAGACGGCCTCACTGCTAGAATGCATACATATTTAACAATTGTTTTCCTGTGACCATGTGCCGCTCTTGAACGATCAATAGTGTTTTTACTCGTTTTTTTTTTTACATTGGTGAAAAATGTGCATGTCCCACTTGTCAGCCATCATGTATGAAAAAGGTCTTCAATCAAATTATTTATTTATTGGTGTTTAAGGTCACATATTTTTGCACAATGGCTAATCATGACCACAACATGAGTATCAACTCAAGACCAGGGGTGAGCGTTAATAAGCCATTTTGCCCATTTTTGAGAGGGTTTGCACCTCTCAAGAATTGGTGTCTGGGTCCTATTTTACCAGTAAAACAGAACCTGTTTACCACAGTGAACAAGCAATGCTTCACTTCCCGGGGTTTCCGCAGGGAGCGGTTGGCAGAAAAATGCACTCCCGAGCATTGATGACTGGGTCCTTTTTTACCAGAAGGTCTTCAAAATTGATTCATAAATGTGAACGTAGTACAAACAAGAACTTCATATAACCCTGTTCACACCAAAGTTGCAACATTCAAATTTCAATCTGCAAATTTTCCCCATATTGCAACTAGGAATTTAACCAATTCAAACGTGTCTGACAGAGCACATTGAGCTCTGTCAAACACGATTGAATTGGTTAAATTCCTAGCTGCATTGTGGGAAAAATACGCGGTTTGAAATTTTGGTATTTCAACATCAATGGGCTGAGGGCTAAACCTACAGTTAAAACTAGAAGTCCTGTCACGAACTGTGCGCTTATCTAGGCTTAATTGCGGGTAGGAATTGCGCGCAGTTGTCATATCGAATGGCATCCGAAGCACGGCAGGTTCTCCTGGTTACTCATAGCAAACACAGGCAATGTTTCTGCCAATGGACCTCCGGGTTACCCGGACGTCCATTGGCTGAAACATTGCTTGTGCACAGGCCATATGTACAGAATTTGACAGCTTTTCTATGGTCATAACGCGCAGATTAACGCGCAGATCGCCGTGCTATCGGTGCGCATTTCATGACAGGACTTCTAGTTTTAACTGTATATCAAAGGGAGATAACTTGTGTTAGAATTAGCACAACCGTAACATTATGAAATATGTGTGTGTTTTCTACTTGGGAGTTTTGGATAGAATTGAATATCTCTTGTTTGGTAATCATGTACTTTCTTACGAGGTAAGGTCTGATACTTGGGCTTGTGCTGCAAATACAGCTGGGGGGGGGGGGGGGGGGGCTTTATTTGCATTCAATGACACTTTCAACAGCCACAGTCATATGACGTCGGAAAAGATGGAGGTACCCAATTCAGAATGTTGGGAGACCAACATAACGAATCTGAAGTTTTGGTACGGCATGGTATCTGTTAATTGAATAAAACTATGTATATATTTCATTTATCCACAAATAAACTTCGAAAAAGTCTTGAGTTCCTTTTTAACTAAAATCACGACTTAGTGATATTTCAACTGCATCGTCATGGTAATCATTCGACGACGGTATGCCTTGATATTGATGGGATATTTTATCAGTCAGGACTTGAGCTATCACGATCGGGGCAAATCACTTGTATACCACCCACCCTTCAACCGTTTATCTTATAAATCATAAAATTTAAGGCTTTTCAAAGCTGTTTCTTGTTATATTTCAGCATGTTTCAAGGCCCAACAATAGCCAAATTCAAGGATTTTCAAGACCCTGCCTTCACTAGTCCTAATTAGGACTTCCAGTCATTACCCCCCTCCCCCCCCCCCCCCCCCCCCCCCCCCCACACACACACTTCTGTAAGAGAAGTGGGTAATGACTGGAGAGTTCTTAGTTAGGACTATGCCTTCACGAACTCTTGCATATAGAACTACAGTTAAAACTAGAAGTCCTGTCACGAACTGTGCACTTATCCAGGCTTAATTGCGGGTAGGAATTTCGCGCAATTGCCATATCGAATGGTATCCAAAGCACGGCAGGTTCTCCTGGTTACTCATAGCAAACATTGGCAATGTTTCTGCCAATGGACCTCCGGTTACCCGGAGGTCCATTGGCTGAAACATTGCTTGTGCACAGGCCATGTGTTCAGAATTTGATAGCTTTACTATGGTCAGAACGCGTAGATTAACGCGCAGATCGACGTGCTATTTGTGCGCATTTGATGACAGGACTTCTAATTTTAACTGTATATAATGATGATGATGCGATTCGTCAGCGTTTTTATTTCATGAATATTTAAGGATTTTCAAGGCCTCCTGGAACATATTCCAGGACTACAAGGCCTTGAAAGAGCCCTAATGAAATTCAAGGCTATTCCTTGAATCCAAAGCCCCACGAGAACCCAGTCCTGTTTTCAATGACCGAACTGGAGCAAAAAATTTGAACACTGCCCTTGTTCCTTCATTTTGTGATCACGAGTTCAAATATTTCAAATCATATTTCACCTCATGTCAGGCGTATAAATGTAAGTGTCAATATTTAGTTATTCAAGAATTTTGTTTGCAGGTGTGGTCTTCTTTTCGTGTTAGATAAAGGGTTAACACCACATACATGTCGTTTGTGAACTTTGGATATAAGTCTTTAACCCTTTACCTAACATGAAAAGCAGACGACACTTGTAAAAAAAAAAATCCTGAATAACTAATTTTTGTCATTTTTGTCTCAAAAACATAGGTTATGACCCCTCTTTGGAACGAGCTCGATGAGCTCGTTCCAAAGAGGGGTCATAACCTATGTTTTTGAGACAATGAAAGTGTGAATGACACTGTAGCTTAACTGGGCTGTGTGTAGTTTTTGATGAAAAGGATGTTTATTGTTTATGAAAGGATTATAAAATAAGACAAGAATTGTGATAATTGAGAATATGTTACGTTCTGTACCCTACATGCTATGTTTTCAACAAGAATAATTTGAGGTGTGGATTGCACTAAAGAATCGAGGCCTGGGTTGATGTGGCCCTCACAGTTAACGTTTGTCAAACAAAGTTACCAAGTTACAGTAAAATTAATCCAAAACAAGACTAATGGTGACCGCCCGGCCACAGTTAACCCCGAAGTATGGCCAAAATGGCCTATAATACTGGAATAAAAAGTTGAATTTGTTCAGGATGAAAAACCTGATTCTGTGAGAGAATTAACTTTTCCCAGTCCTGAAAGCTTGTCCTTTGTCACTCGTGCATGGCGGTCCACTGGGACAGACCTATCATTGGCCTTTACATTTGTGTGAAGTTTTGTGGAAATCCACCCAAGCATTACGGAGTTATGGCTCTGGGCAGACAAATACAGTCTGTGAGAGAATTAAGTTTTCCATCACTGTGACCTTGACCTTTGTCACTCGAGCATGATGTTGCTGTGCGACAAACATTTCATTTATTTACCATTGTGTGGAGTTTTGTGGAAATCCACCCAAGCATTATAGAATTATGTCTCCAGATGGACAAATAAAGTCGGATGGATGGACGGACGGACAACGCAGATTTAAGATGCTTCCCTGTCGGGGCATAAACAACTACCTGTAGAGTGTGGTAGAAGAATTTGGGCCCCCATACGGCTCTCATGGTAGATCGATCTGAACCAAAATGGAAAATTCATCTGGATATTCATTCAGAAATCCATCTGGTCATCACAACACCAAGTCACTTAACCATGCTGCAATGAAATCGCCTCATAAATACGGCCTGAAACCTGTGTCGAAGGTTTTAAGAGCAAGGACTTGTGAGACCCTCACCATTGACCAATATGATCAATTTGGTCCAAAATTCATGTAGGATGTTCTCATCTAGTCATCAGACCAAGTCACACTACCAAGTTACAATGAAATTGCTTCTTAAATACGAACTGTAGACTGTGGTAAATAAAGACTTTAGGATTCGAACCCGCACAGCTGTCACAGTTGACAGATCATGGCAAACTAGGTTGTTCTCATCTAGACATCATACAAAAACGATGTTCCATATTATGAAAGGATCATTTGAGAAGACAAGAATTGTGACAATACAAGTTATCTCCGCCAACATGTATTGTATAAGGAGATTTAATACCTGGATGTCGGTTTTTAAACACCGAGCCGCAGACATCCAGGTTGTAATCTCCATATACCATACATGTTGGCGGAGATAACGTTTTTGTCCCGTTTGAAACACAATACAAACATGGCGGAAATAAATTTGTGGACACATTTCTCAGCTCCACAATCATTTGGACCAAATTCGTGATAATAATTTGGTTTGTGTCATCGCAGAAGACAACAGATAGTTACATCCCTTTGGTCGTTAAGGAAACGAGTAAACAGTATTTTGTTGACATATCGTCCTCCGAGGTCCAATGTGTTCTATGTGCCTACTGGCACATAGAACACATTGGTACTCAGGGGACGAATTATTTGTTCTTATTTTATTTTTATGATTGTACTGTCGGAAATATGATGATATTTGTGACTATTTTCGGTACGAGTTTTATAAAGAGGCGAGCGGAAGCGAAAAGCTTTCATTGAAATCATATACCCCCGATGTCTCGCGTGCGCTTATACCCTGGATGTTGCACGCTCTCATATACCTTGGATGTTGGGCGCACCCTTTGCCATGGCTATTTGTCCAAGGCATTCTGACCAATCAAAAGACAGAATTTATCAGGATATAGGGACAACTGACAATACGTTAAGTTTTATAACTTGTAGTTTATGCATTTAACAAGAATAATAAGAGGTGAAGACTGTAATGAAACAAATCTATGTCACGTGCCTCTGCGGCCGTTATGGTTGATCGAACCCGACCAAAATAGGAGATGTTCTCATCTAGACATTAAATGGAGTCATCCTACCAAGTTACAATGAAATCCCCTTCATAAATACAGCCTACAGACTGCTAAAGGTTTTCGGGTTTAGAACTGCCCTCACGGTTTGACGATCGCGACCAAAATGGGACAAAATGGGACGTTCCCATTGGAACAATACCTTGAATCTGCACATGATATTTGGTGATGAACGGACAAGAACTAAAGGGGTGTGCTAAAGAAAATGTGAACACACTTACAGACTAACGGTCTTCCGCACGCGTGATGGCAGTAGCTTATCTTGACTTTGTCAAGTTAAGCTAAAAATTGCAATGCAGTGAAAAATCAGTAATTTTGGTCTACAGTTCACACGTGTGGGAGTAAAATGTAAATACCGCACCAATTTGGTAGAACTGAAGTAAAATTATCAATGATTTTGTGTACGGCTTCATTCACATCCTGCCATCTGCTTATCGACTGGGCAGGGATCCCGCCCATGAATGCGTAGTTAATTCAAAGAGTTCCAGGACTATCCCAATATATTTTTCAAGGAGCAAGGGATGAGAAATTCAAGACTATTCAAGGATGCTGTTCGTTTATCACTCACTGTCAAGTAAGCAAAAGAATAATTGTTTGTTTGTTGGTGGTTAACGTCACATATTTATGCACCATGGTCAATCGTGACACAACTTGGAGATGAAGTCAAGTTTAGTCAATCGTTGATCTACATGTTGCCCATTTTAGAGGACTTTCACCCCAAGCATTGGTGACTGGGTCCTATGTTACTAGTAAAGCGGGACTGGTTTACCACAGTAAACAAGTGCTGCTTACTTCCCGGGGTTCCCACGGGGAAGCAAAAGAATAATCTAAATGTTTGTCACGCCTTATATCTACGCAACTGATGACATGACATCGAGCTTCATTCATCTATTTATTGGTGTTTAACCCTTTACCTAACATGAAAAGCAGACGACACTTGCAATAAAAATTCTTGAATAACTAATTTTTTTTCATTTTTTGTCTCAAAAACATAGGTTATGACCCCTCATTGGAACGAGCTCGAGGAGCTCGTTCCAATGAGGTGTCATTACCTATGTTTTTGAGACAAAAAATGAAAAAATAATGAAAATTGGCATTTATTGTGAATAGCGCTGGCCGGTTTTGGCCGTTACGTTGGGTAAAGGGGTAAGGTTACACATTTCTGCACATTGGCTAATCGTGACCGCGACGTGGATATAAAGTCAAGTCCAGTCAATCGTTTATTTCCATGTTGCCCATTTTAGAGGACTTCCATGGTTCCACCTCCGGGCATTGGTTACCGGACCCAATTTTACCAGTAAAACAGAGTTCGTTTACCAGAGTACCGGATCCAATTTCAAAAGTAAAACACAGTTTGCTTACCAGAGTAAACTACTACTTTAATTCTCGGGGTTTCCACTGTGAATCTAGTTTTAGTGCAGTGGACAAAAGTATCAACACTTGACACTGTATTTAAGATTGTTTGTTTGTTTACTGGGTTTTTACACATTCAACAGAGTCATACTGTATGGGGCAGTTTTACGGGTAGGGACAGAAGTACGCAGAGAAAACACAATGTAGCAGTGAGAAACTATTGGATTTCAACTCGGAACAATACGACTTTTCAAAGAACAAAACACAGAAGACATTTGTAAGGATCGGCCCGTTTGGTCAATATAACGTTCAATACAAGGTTCAATAAGTCATTACGATCCTTACTGATCTCAAGGGCCTTTTTTCACCATGTGATATGTTTTTGTATATACAAAAGTACTGACTGAATATACATCAGTCTGATTATGAAGAAATTTCTTTGTATTTGGACAGAAAGTGGTACAGTAATATAGTGATACATACAGATTATCAAGATAGTGTGCATGTCCTGTGATTTGTATCAGATTCGAGGTGGTGTCCAAAATGGGATCACAATGAACCGGCTTTGCCGGCGAGTTGTGATCCCATTCTGGACACCACCGAGAACAATTCTGTCAGATAAACAGATTAGATCTTAAATTATTTATACAGCTTTGGGATAAAATGTTGGGCGAGAAAAATAATAACCCCCCCCCCCCCCCCCATATTTTATGGAACAATATTGTTGTGCACTTAAACAAACAATGAGTAACGCGGTCTCCGCAACTTCTCAAAGTTACGTTGTAAATACGTTGTAAAATTATTCTCGCTCAATGTCACTTCCTATGATGCTCCGCTTGAATTTACAAGTGTGTAATATTTAATTGTACAGTTTCTATTTATCGTGGGGGGGGCGGGGGGGGGGGGGGGGGCATTGGCTATTAATAGTTCTGTCGCTAATTGTAAGGAACTTTGTTTTATTTTGTAAGCGATCAGTTGAGTCGATCACTCAAACACGCATAGAATGTATTCATGCGCCTGTTGTGATAGCCCGTTGCGTTCCCGGAAACGAGTCGTCTGTATGATTGGGAATCAGAATGAGTCGTCTATATGATACGGAATCGGAACACATTATGTGACACGTAACGTTTCTCGTGGTTTTCAGGCCAAAATCAATATAATTGTCAGATAAAGTGATATAGAGGTCACTTCGACAGAAGGGTGATTTTCGGTGATTACTATTTGAATCGGTAAATCGACTAATACAGAACAAGATCGAACACAAACGTGACGATTTATTTTATTAATGGAAACAAACCACTCATAAACTTACGCCTGTACGATTTTAAATTTTCTTTACGGTGGAAATGCCTGTAAACTGTATTTTTTCTGTTTGAAGTTTACATGTAAAAAGTCAAATACGAACTCTCGATCAGTTTCAACGAACATGCTTTTTATATTTTATCCCGTTTTATCTGGCTCAAACAGTGTAACTTGATCAACACCCGATTACCGTTTTAGTTCTTGAACATGATTAACTGCATGCTACTCAATTTTCATTGACAGTGGTCGTTATATTAATCGCCTTCACGCGACTTCACGAAGGCGGATCGTACTGGATTTTTCCAATCACAGCATTATTGCATGTTGCCTTCCGTGAGAAAAATACGTGATAAAAATCCACGCACGCGTGAAATTTGGACACTTTTCGACGACTGTACTGCACACATGAGATGAAACTGTAGAATTTGTAAAAACAGCATGCAGGATTAACCTGGGTTCACCAAGTAAAACCTACACAAGAAAGGCTATTATGCAAATATCGCCACAATTTGTGTATCGTCTGCTGGATATAGTGTACAAAATGGCCGAATCATATCCACCAGAATCTAACAAACATATATTATCGTAGCAGCCAAAAATACCTTCCTCACCTCCTAAAATGACACTGCACATAATTATATAATTCCTACGATTTTCGTCATTTCACTGGAAATAAGCTGTCTTATCAACACCAGGACATTTTATAGATATATGCCGTACATTCACAGCACCAGACTTGGACATCACTGATTGGCCATCTCTCTTCCAAGAAATGATGCCCGAGTCTGCTGTTGTCAATCAAGAGAAAGTAAAATATACTTTGTTTATACAACAACGTATTTCCAACAGTAGGGACTGACCTGAGCGTTTAACACTTTGAACCACATTGAAGGTGTCTTCTGAGTTAGTTCAATGACAACCATTGTACGAGTCCATACTTGGGGGTAGACATTTTAATATTTTCAACGTGCGGCCTTCGGGACGCCCATTGAAAATATTGATTAGTTACCTCACACATTCACTAAGCAGTCATACTACTTGGTGAAATTATGAGGGATCATGTTCCTAGACCGGAAAAGGTCCTTTAGGGTTAAAACAGTTAAAATATGAACCAGGCTTGAAGCCTACTATTTAGATGTCAGAGTTATTTCTTAACCCTTTACCTAACATGGAAAGCAGACTACACTTGCAAAAAAAATATTGAATAACTAATTTTTTTCATTTTTTGTCTCAAAAGCATTGGTTATGACCCCTCGTTGGAACGAGCTCGACGAGCTCGTTCCAACGAGTGGTCATAACCAATGTTTTTGAGACAAAAAAAAAGAAAAAAATAATGAAAATTAATTGGCGATTTTTGAGAATAGCGTTGGCCGGTTTTGGCCGTTACGTTGGTTAAGGGTTAATTGAAGTTATATTAACCCTTTCCGAATACGGTTATTGTGATGTTTTAACGTCACTAAGAATGTGGTTTTGGAGACGTCAAACGCATTCGTTAGCCATTTGAAACCTGGTGGTATCTTCCATGTCAGTTCAATGACAGCAACGGGAAAAGTCCATTTTCATTATTTGGGAGTAGACCAATTATTATTTAGGCAGCCTTAGGGCTGCACGTTGAAAATATTGATTGGTCTACCGTACACATGTACTTAGCATCCAATCTATTTAATGAAATTATGACATATGTTCCTGGATGAAAAAAAGGACACTTGGATTCAAGGAGTTAAAAGTCAGAGTATGTAATATTATGTACCGTAGACGCAACGCATGGCTATTTTAATGCTTAATATTACGTACAATAGTCGCAAAGGTTAATTTTTGATAATAATCCTCCAGTTGGAATAATTCGTCTGTGTATGACTTCATACATATGTGCATTAATTTACATTCTTTTCCCAGCATAATTATTATTTATTTATTTATTTATTGATGTTTAAGGTCACATATTTATGCACAATGGCTAATCATGACCGTGACAGTTTTACGGGTGGAGGAAGCCAGAGTACCCGGAGAGAACCACCGAGCAACGGCGAGCAGCTGCCAGCTCTCCAACATCGTAACTCCGAACTGCAGCACAGGCAGGGTTAGATTGGTTGAAGACATGCGTACCATCGACGTTCAGTACGCCTTAGTACATGGTGTCATCGTGCCCCCACGCGGGCAATGGAGATGAAGTGTCTTGCCCAAGGACACAACGCGGTTGCCGCAGGTGGGATGCGAACCGAGGAACTCTCGGCTTGCAGCCTGCACCTCTACCAACTGAGCCACCCCCCCCCCCCCCCCCCAGCATAATTAGTTATTTTATTCTCGATTGAGTATATTTTGAATTAAACCAAAATACCTATTAAGTTTCTTGGTAGTTTCTAGTTGAGTCTTGGCTGCATAAGTCGGCAGCCAAGATATGACTTGAAATCATGACTATGATTTATTTATATTCATTTATTTATTGGTGTTTAAGGTCACATATTTCTACAGCTCCCCTACATACTAACTCCACACAAGCAGGGTTAGCATTGGTTGAATACAGGTGCACCATTGTACAGTACGCCTTAGTACACAACGTCAACTTCCCCCCACGTGGGCAATGGGGGGGGGGGGGGGGGGGGGGGATGTGAAGTGTCTTGCCAAAGGACCATGACTATAATTCTCGAACTGTTCATCTCAACATGGACCAATGGAGGAAAATGTTTTGTTTTTAGGCTTAATCACACTTTCGATAGCCAGTGCCACATCGTGTCAGACAGGTTTCACAGATGGAGGAAACCTGATTACCAAGAGAGAACCACCGAGCAGCGGTCAGGCTCCTCAGCGTACTAACCTGGCACAAGCAGTGTTATCATTGGTTGAAGACAAGGGTACCATTCGGCATTGACATACAGTATGCCCAAGAACAGGGTGCAACTGAGCCATCACATGAGGATTAAGTGCCTTATCCCAATCTCACAACACAGTTACACATAGTGGGGATCGAATCATGAATCTGTTGGTTTGACGTCCAATGCCGTAACCAATGAGCAACCGCGCTCCCGGTTTTATGGCCAAGTGCCAGATTAGAAGCCAGCATTTATGATTCAGAAGCCAGCAGAATTTCAGTAGTCAAATTCACTAGGTAGATTCCTGAGCTTTTACTGAATTTCTAGTAATTATTTGATAAATCGCCATATTCATCAACAGTGAAATCAGACCTATCAACATTAGCACAGTCTATTCCCATACATACAGATTTTACATGTCAGACTTGCTTGCCAGCACTAGAAGACTTAGAGAACGTAGCTTTACACACGCAGCTAATGAAATGCAGAAGCAACTTCGTAGAAACTGCATCTTGAGAACTGGACAAATCAAACCGTCTCTCCTCCCATCTCCACGATAAAGGTGGTAGATGTGTGAAAAGCCACATTTGTGCTCTGAATGAGTGTTCACGAGCAGTGACGCTGGAGGATGGGAGTAATGCCAGCAGCTGGAAACTAGAGGTACTGTGAGCAAGCTCACAAAGTGATACCACCCGAATGTATAAGTTAGATTATCTCCCCTTGGAAAAGTCAGAACGGAATTATATTCTTTCATGCACATCTTCATATGGAGTTCTTCCATTGTGTAAAGTTTCATGAAAATTCCTCACACGGTTTAGGAGTTACGCTTATAAGGATGGACAGATGGACAGACGGATGGACAGGGTGATTCCTATATACCCCCCCCCAAACTTTGTTTGCGGGGGGGGGGGGGGGTATAATAATTACTTGACAGGTAGAGTGCTGGAAGCCCATATTTGGGCTTTACTCTAAAGTGCAGGTACTGCAATGCAAAGGGAACAAACTCTTTGAATGTCCTTTCTATGATCTTTGAATCTAAATTATTCAGTCTATATTGACTTTCCTTGTTACAATTTATGGGAGAGTGCCTATACTCTCCGATAAATTGTTACATGGCAAAGACTTGTGAACAAATTCTGACAACTAAAAATAATTCAGCACACTACCAGTCAAAAAAAAGTTTGCTACTATATGTCTGTAATCAGTATCAGTTGTACATCATCCGTAAAAGGGCAAGAATGAGCTTTCTTCCGGCCGTTGCAACCTCGTCTCAGTTTTGTTTGGAAGGTCTGATGTCTTTTTGAGTTTTGCACTGTCTACCGTGGGAGCGCAGTGGTTCAATGCACGACGCCTTCCCAAGATCTATATCCATGCCATCATTGCCATGTTTGGTAGCCCCAAAACAAATGGTAAAAGAATTATGCGCATCAACTATCTGAGATGTAAAATAGACAGCTTCGAAATAGGCCGACACACAGAGCCGTATAGTACATGTATGTTACCTGCCCATGATGCAGCGGCAGGTGTCAAAAATAGTTCTCTTATGAAAGTACAGGTTATATTTAATTAAAAACAAATATCCACAAGGCCCTACAAAGTAGATCTTCTGTTTCTCAGGCCATTGTTTGTAAAATTGTATGCAGGTGGGCAGTTTTTTATTTTATTTTTGTACTTTCTTTACGATCAAAAGTACATGTTTTTGGTTTGTTTTAGGCCTCATAATCTACACAATTGCATGGATGGTGGTGTATTTTGTCCATTGCACTTAAGGGACAAATTTATCAATTTTATTAATTTGGGTAAAATATGAGACATAAACCATTTCAGTTTTATTTTTTTAAGTTTGCATTGGTTATAAAAAGAGTTATTAATTGGTTATAAATACAGCTGCCAAAAGGACCAGACGGGAGGGCCAGAGAAACAGATTTTTATTTTTTTTTGCCTAAACATGGGTTTAAATATGAAGGAATGTGCCGAAAAAGTGTAACTGTCTTGAAACAAATGAACAAAAGATGACAGAATTTATTTATTGGTGTTTAAGGTCACATACTTCTGCACAACTGGAAATCGTGCAAGATGGATATAAAGTAATCTCCAGCCAATCATTTATACCCACGCTGCCCATTTTAGAGAACTTTCATCCCAGGCCTTGTTTACCTATTTTACCAGCAAAACTGAGATTGTTTATTACAGGGTTCATACACTTTTCACAGAATCAAATTCCATGACTTTTCCATGACTTTTCCAAAACTTTTCAAAAAAATTCCATAACCAGGTTAGTTCGCACCCAAACAGAAAAGCTTCGTTTTTTGCATAATTTTTCCACACGTCGCACATAATTTGTACACAAAATCAATCTCTTTTAACCTGTACGCAACATAATGGCCAAAACCGGCCACTGCTATTCACAAAAATCGCCAATTCTTTTTCATTATTTTTTTCATTTTGTGTCTCAAAAACATAAGTTATGACCCCTCTTTGGAACGAGCTCATCGAGCTCGTTCCAATGAGGGTTCATAACCTATATTTTTACACAAAAATTAGTCATTCAAGAATTTTGTTTGCAAGTGTCGTCTGATTCTCATGTTGGGTAAAGGGTTAAACTCACTTAAGAATTCCATGACTTTTCCAAAACTTAAACCCTTCCAGTCCATTTTCCAAAACTTTTCAAGGCCCTTGAATTTTTTTTCAAAATTCCATGACTTTTCCAGGATTCCATGACCTGTACGAACCCTGTTATTACAGTAAACAAGCACTGCTTCACTTTCTGGGATGGAGAAAATGACGGAATTAGATACTTTGCTGGGCTATGATTAATAACAACCAGTACTAGAATAAATAAATCAGAATTTCAACATCAACAATATAAAACAAATTCAAAGAAATATCTATGAAGAAACTCAACAACATAACACAATAAAATCTTAATAAATTTCTGGACCAGTAAATCAGAAATAATCACTATATACATCTATAACACTTAACTTCAAAGATGGAGTATGCCAGGCTTGGAAAATATTGTACAGAGTTACTGCAGGCAAGGACTGATAAAATTCAAGGCAATTCAAAGCTGCTTCTCGAAATATTTCTGTATTTTTCAAGGTCCAACAACAACCAATTCCAAGGATTTTTAACTGGTTGAGGGCTAGATTATTTTTGGTGGTCTGAATTTGTTATTCAAAATTTGTTCTATTACAAATTATTGGAGAGTGCCCACAGGCATTCTCCAGTAATTTGTAATAGAACAAATTTATATAATTTTATATATACTTTATATAAGTATTATTTGGGTTTGACTGACTATGAAACTTGCACAAGGAAAACGTTGGTTTTTGCTCTGGTACCCTCATTTTATGGAAAGCCCTGATAGTGGCTTCTAGCACTCAACAAGTTAAGGCCCTGCCTTCACTAGTCCTATCTAGGACCTCTGGTCATCACCCCTCCCCTCCCACTTCCCTACAAGGGAAGTGGGAGGAGGGGGGTAATGACTGGAGGGTCATAGTTAGGACTACAGTACAGCCGCCGTGGACTGGTCACTTTCCACGCGTGGGCAATATTTCCACGGACGCAATAATATTAGATTCCAAACACTAATTACAGGAATAATCATCAAAAATTTAATTAATGAAGCACCGGGTACAACCCGGTGCTTCATTAATTAAAATTTTGCTAATGATGATTTTTACTACCTGGTAAACAGATGCGTGGACATAACTGCCCACGTGTGGATTACGAACAATCCACTGCGACTGTACTGTGTATGCCTTCACAAACTCTGGCATATGAAACTATATAGTATTTTTATTTTATGAATATTCAAGGTTTTTCAAGGCCTCCTGGCACATTTTCCATGATCTCAAGGCCTTGAATGATTCTTATTCAAATTCAAGGCCATTCCTTGAATTCATGGTCCTGTGGGAACCCTGTTGTTAAACCTTTACCTAACATGTTGAGGACAACCAAATAGAGCAACACACAAAAATGCCATTCAAATTTTATTTTTAAATTATTATCTCAAAAACTTAGCTCATGATCCCTTATAGGAATGAATTCATTCCAATGAGGGGTCAAAAGCTATTTTTTTGACATTAAAACTGAAAAGTTTCAGTCTTCCTGAGTCTTCAAGAATTTTTATTTTGTAAGTGACATATTATGCTATTCGTTTTGGTAAGGAGATCAAAATGAGGATTTGCTGAATCTTCAGTGGTCAGTTCTACCCTGGATTTCTATGACCTCCAATATATCCCAGAAGCCAGAATACAATACTCCTCTCCCATCCCAAATACCCTACCCGATTTGAAAAATATATGAATACATGTCATTACGAAATAGAAATAACCATCTTCAGGGACCGAAATATGTGCACCGCTGGAGCTCCAACAAGTGCCATGTTTAAAATAGGGCTGCACAGTATATCGATAAACCGATCCATACAGGTATTCAAACCAGTACTGATTGAATACCGAGGTAATAACAAAAATATCAGTTTATCATCATTATTTATTTCCCCACAATTTCATTTTCAAGATGTCTTGAGTTTTAACTGTAGTCCCGAATAATATTATCCCTTTACCCAATGAATCGGTCACCTGCAAAATATACAAATTCAGCAATTGAAAAAATATTTTTCAAAAAAATTTATCAAAACCATATTATGTGACCATGCATTGGAAGGAGCTCATCGCACACATTCCAATGAGGGGGTCACATGATATTGTTTTATTTAAATTTTTTGAAAAATTCAATAAACTATTATTTAAAATAATAAATTTTGATATTATCTGCGTTGGGTAAATGGTTATTCAAACTGCATCATCAATGCATGCTAATTCATTCCACTGTGATGGCTTAAGCCCCGATTGTGGTACATATGTTCAGATATCTGAACAGTCTTCCGATATACCGTGGTACTTTTATGAATACCAGTACTGGTATTCGGTTTAGAATATCATGCAGCCTAGTTTATAATAACATTTATGAAACTAGTTCAGTAAATCAGGTTGGGAATGAGCCCAATCTCTCAAGCCCCCCAGTCAAATTCTAAATGAATTTGATGCTGTCATAGGCTGAAATCAGTCAAGGCCTTAAATGATCTATCACCTATTTCTAGATTTAATTGGCAAGAATATTAAAGTTTGTCAGAAAAGAGAACCTGAAATATTTATTTAGAAATTTTTTAATTGGCCTAACTTGAACTTGTTTTTGTGGCTACTTCACAGTCTTGTGAAATGGTGAGTTTTCAAAGAGCCATATGACTGTACAACAGGAGAAAACACTTACGAATATAAGATTTACTTTTGATTTTAAGTAATAGGACTGAGAAAAAAAAAAAATCCTCTCTCCCTCGTCTATTTTTCTGAGCAACACTGCCTGATGTCACAGGAATTTCTTTTGCCTTACTAAGTAAGAAAGTTATTTATTTATTTATTGGTGTTTTTAAGGTCACATACTTATGCACAATGGTATTTCATGACCGTGACAGTTTTACGGGTGGAGGAAGCCGGAGTACCCGGAGAGAACCACCGAGCAACGACGAGCAGCTGCCAGCTCCCCAACATCGTAACTTCGCATCGCAGCACAGGCAGGGTTAGATTGGTTGAAGACATGCGCACCATCGATGTGCAGTACGCCTTAGTACACGTCATCATCGTGCCCCCATGTGGACAATGGGGTTAAGTGCCTTGCCCAAGGACACAATGCGGGAGTTTGAATCGATCGCTCAGATGGTCACCCATCCGAGGACTAACCGGGCTCGACGTTGCTTAACTCCGGTGATCTGATGAGAACCGGTTACCGCAACGCCACCATGCCCCTCAGTAAGAAAGTTAATTTTAACACAAATGGTCATCCAATTAATATACTAATATCAATTTCTTTAACTTTGAGTCGAGTAACTGGAGTCTACATGAGGCATTTTCTGACAAGATTTAACTGGTTGAGGGCTAGATTATTTTTGGTGGTCTCAATTTGTTATTCAATATTTGTTTTATTACAAATTATTGGAGAGTGCCTACAGAACAAATTTATATAAACAAAATATTATTTACATCTGACGAAATATGAAACATGGGCACGGAAAACATAGGCTTTTGCTCGGGTAACCTCATTTTTTTAATGCCCTGATAGTGGCTTCAAGCATTCAACCAGTTAATACACAGTTTATAATAATAATAATAATAATAATATAGTTTATAGCCATGATTCCACTATGAAGTGCTCTCAGGCTTTACATGGAATGGATGCTCCGCTAGCAACCATTAGTTACAGCTAATTAAAAGATTTCTGAAAAAGATGAGTTTTAAGTAATGCTTTGAAACTGCTAACGTTTTGTGGTGCCTTCAGGGGACCTGGAAGTCAGTGCCGCTACCGAGAAAGCCCGGTTACCAACTGTCACGTGATTACCATGACTATAAGCCAAATTGTTAGCCGTGCTTGACCTTAAAGATCTATCGGGTTTTGTATCTTGAGATTAGGCTTCACAAATAGGAAGGTGTCCTGTTGTTCAAGGCTTTATTTGTGATGAGGATTTTGAATTCAACCCTCATTTCCTTGGAAAGCAATGAAGTTCTTGCAGCACTGGGGTAATGTGGCAGAATTTTGTTCTGCGTGTTACAATTCTCACAGCACAGTTCTGAATGAGCTGTAGTCGGCATAATGAATGATCGCCTACACCCAAAAAGTAAAGAGTTACAATATAATCCAAGCAACTCGTCATAAATGCATGGATGAGCTGCTTGGCCGTTCCCTCATCGATCACAGGACGCACCCTACGTGTGGAGATGGACAGACGTTTATGGTTGTATGATCTGTTTTGAAATTAAAGACGCTTTGGGAGGGGAAGGGGGCTTACGTTATAACATGGAAGATGCCGATCCCAAATGAATTGTATGATCGCATTGATTTTGAATCCAACTCAACTTTGAAACTTTATAAGGACTTTTGTAATATATACTGAATTGTGACCAAATAATATCGTTCACCCTTCCCGCCCCACCCCTAAAAATAGTAGCAGCAGAATTCACATGTTATCAAAGCATATTTTATTGATTTTTGTGCGGATGTGAGATTCATCAATTGATAAAGTTCTGATTCATATTGAATCTGCTAGCTCATCTGAAGTCAATCAACTCTCTATGCTTAGCCGGGGCTCTATTTGTTATGGAATAACCTAAGTATAACCCTAAAATAATGACCTTAGAAAAAAACTCCCTTGTAAAATTATGTACATAAAATAATTTAAAAAGTGATCAACATTTATAATAACATTTTGAATGAGACACATATTAAAACATTAATATTTTAGTATACAAAATAAACACTTTGATTTTCATATAATACATGAAGATGGATATTTGTGAAAAGTGATAATGATTTTACCATTACAGTTTCACGGCAAATCTACCAATGTTGATAAAAGCTTGATGTACAGTTAAAACTTGAAGTCCTGCCACGAACTGTGCACTTATCTAGGCTTAATTGCGCGTATGAATTGCGCGCAATTGCCATATCGAATGGCATCCAAAGCACGGCAGGTTCTCCTGATTACTCATAGCAAACACAGGCAATATTTCTGCCAATGGACCTCCGGGTTACCCGGAGGTCCATTGGCAGAAACATTGCTTGTACGCAGGCCATATGTACAGAATTTGATAGGCTTACTATGGTCATAACGCGTAATTTAACGCGCAGATCGACGTGCTATTTGTGCATATTTCATGACAGGGCTTCTAGTTTTAACTGTTGTCCCCTTTTGATGATAAATTCTATTATATAATTAGAGCCCTGTGAAACTGAAATTTCACGCTGAATCAATCAAATTTTGAAACGAATCAGGAAGAAGATGATCTATAATGAGTCAAGATTTCATATAAACGTTCTATATCAAATTCACTAAAATCTATCTGAGCCTCGCTTCTGAGCCTCAGATAGATTTTAGTGAATGAGGTGCAGAAATTTCATGTCAACTCGTGACGAAATCGAGATTCTTTTTATCACATAATGTGTAATTTAACATTTTACCTAACGCAGTGACTAAATTAGCCAGTACTGTTCACAAAAATTGCCAAACAAATTTTAATTTTTTCAATTTTTGCCTCAAAAATATAGCTTATCAGTCCTCACTGGAATGAGCTCATTTGAATGAGGGGGTCATAAGCTATGTTTTCGAGTCCAAAAATAAAAATACAGTGGAGCCCACTTAATTGAATATCTATTAACTGAATAACCCTGTTAACTGAATATAATTTTCCAACACAAAACCATATACCATACCTCCAGTACAAATTTGAACTGTTAACTGAATATAGGTTATACAGTAAACTCCTGTTAATTGAATAAAAAATCTTGTAACCTGTCGAGAAATTACCCTGACTCGCCCCCGTTTTCCTTTGTTTATAGACCTATTTGGCATCAGTACATCCAATACAGGCATTTAATCTATTATATCTTGTTTGACAGAACTCATGGAGCTCCGACAAACAAGATATAATATAATAGAATAAATGCGACGTTTATCTCTAAAATACAGGAAAGTGACACAATCCCTATTTATTGAATACTACTGTTAATTGAATTACTTTCATTGGCAAAGTGGCTATTCACTTAAGAGGATTCCACTCTATTTAGTTATACAGGAAATGTTCTCCGCAAATGTCATCTTTTATCTGTATTAGGCTAATGAAATGCAGGAGAGTAATTCAATTCTACTCCAACACCAACACACAATATTACGCCAGTGATTTTCGACATGTGTGAACAGTATTTCTGGAAAGAGCTATTTGATGGTGATTATAAAGAGAATTTCAAATCACATCAAATATCAAAGCAATTCTCACAGTTGTCTTGAAATATGGCAAATACTTTCCGTCTTTACCCAAGTTATGAATTTTCATTTATCAGACTCTACCAATGTGGTAGAGATTTCAATGTCAGTTTGTTTTCTTTGTAGGAAAGTCAAAATAAGAGGTGTGCATCGGAGATGCAGGCATCGATTTGGGGCTCCTTTCTTCATGCACTCTCTATTGAAAATCAGAAACGTCATTGTGCTGAGCTCAAAATTCGTAAAAATTGACGCTAACAAGCTCAAATGTCATAAAAATGGACTAATTAAGGCCCATAACTCTGTGATGAGAAATTGGACAGGGCCTGTTTTCGAAGTCGTTTGTGATATTGTTGCAAAATACCGGTATAGCACATATTATTCAAATTAACAAGCTCAAAATTTGTAAAAATTGATGAATTAAGGCCCATAACTCTGTAACAAAAAATCGGGGCTGCGCCAGTTTTTGAATTCATTTGAGATATTATTGCAAAAGACCTGTATGGCAAATATTAGTCAAATTGAAGAACCTTTGTTCAAGTTATTGCACAAATAAGCTCAAAATTCGTAAAAATTGATGAATTAAGGCCCGTACAGTTAAAACTAGAAGTCCTGTCATGAAATGCGCACAAATAGCACAGTGATATGCGCGTTAATGCACACGTTATGGCCATAGTAAAGCTATCACATTCTGTCCACATGGCTTGTGCTGAGGCAATGTTTCAGCCAATGGACCTCCGGGTAACCCGGAGGTCCACTGGCTGAAACATTGCATGTGTTTGCTGTGAGTAACCAGGAGAACTTGCCGTGCTTTGGATGCCATTTGATATGGCAGTTGTGTGCAATTCCAACGCGCAATTAAGCCTAGATAAGCGCACTATTCGTGACAGGACTTCTAGTTTTAACTGTAACTTAGTAATGAAAAATTGGGCCGGGGCAGTTTTCGGACTTGCTTGAGATATTATTGCAAAAGACCTGTATGGCAAATATTAGTCAAATTGAAGTACGTTTGTTCAAGTTATTGCACAAAGAAGCTCAAAATTTGTAAAAATTGATGAATTAAGGCCCATAACTCTGTAATGAATAATTGGGCTGGGGCAGTTTTTGAACTTGCTTGAGATATTATTGCAAAAGACCTGTATGGCAAATATTAGTTAAATCAGAGAACGTTTGTTCAAGTTATTGTGCTAACAGTGCGAGGACGCCTGGGTGCCCACCCACGGTCGCCAAACCATAGGTCTCGACTGTTAACACAACTTGACCAAAAATGCAAAATATTTCAGAAATAGAATAAATATAGCTTTAGAATCGGAAGCTGCATGAACTCTTCTTCCATCCTGTACAGAAAGATTGATGAAAAACAGAAGTCAAGAGAAGAAACTTCTTGAAGATTAACCCTTTACCTAACATGAAAAGCAGACGACACTTGCAAAAAAAATTCTTGAATAACTAATTTTTTTCATTTTTTGTCTCAAAAACATAGGTTATGACCCCTCGTTGGAACGAGCTCGACGAGCTCGTTCCAACGAGGGGTCATAACCTATGTTTTTGAGACAAAAAATGAAAATATAATGAAAATTTATTGGCGATTTTTGAGAATAGCGCTGGCCGGTTTTGGCCGTTACGTTGGGTAAAGGGTTAAAATAAATTTTGAATCATCATGGCTGGAACGAAACAACTCAAATCATCGTAATTTTGAGCCCAATTTGGGAGCTTCATAACCCCCCTATATCTGATATACTTTTGGAAAGAGCTTTCAATACATTGTAACACAGGCAGAAAACAACACAGGGCTGGACTAGGCATGTCAACCGGTACCTGTACCGGTGGTTTTCTCATGCTCCAACCGGTACCGGTACTGAATCTACTGTCCTGCGAGTACCGAGACAAAATTGTTTTATGGGGAAGTTCCTAATTGAACGAGGGCTAATAATCATGTATGGCACACTTGCACAACAGATTTTCAACTTATTTGCGAATGAGCATATCAAAACAGTCTAAAGGGTCACTTTCTGTCTCCACCACAACCTCAATAAGGCAGACCATTCTGACTTTTCAAACTGGGCATCAAAGGCAATGAAAGCTCTGTTATCGGCTACTTCAAATACATTATTCTGTGGCGACATCAAAGTAATTATAAAGCACGATTCTCGTGCTTTATGATTACTTTGACGCGCCGCAGAACAATTGGCATGACGCCATGTCTGTCTTGCAATCTTAGGGACTGGGGCTGTTTAAATGCGAATTTCTCCCATCTAACTGCGATATGTCACCCAATTGTTGATGTGTCCCAGTACTGGTACTGGTTTTGCCGGGACAGACTCTGTCCCATCCCGGTTATGTTGGTACTGACAGAACTTTGACATGCCTGGGGTGGACTGAGCTTTAATCAATTTAATTAGATATGTCTTGTATGCTTGTTTTTTTATTGGGGTTTAACCCTTTACCTAACGTAACGGCCAAAACCGGCCAGCGCTATTCTCAAAAATCGACAATTAATTTTCATTATTTTTTTCATTTTTTGTCTCAAAAACATAGGTTATGACTCCTCATTGGAACGAGCTCGTTCCAACGAGGGGTCATAACCTATGTTTTTGAGACAAAAAATGAAAAAAATTAGTTATTCAAGAATTATTTTTGCAAGTGTCGTCTGCTTTTCAGGTTAGGTAAAGGGTTAACAACAGTCACATCGTGTTGGACAGTTTTACAGATGGAAGAAATCAGAGTACCTAAAGAAAACCACCAAGTAGTGGCAAGCAACTGTTAAGATTCTCCATCTCCATTTTACTAACTCCACACAAGCAGAGTTAACAGCAGTGGAAGGCAAGTTCACCATCGATATGCAATATGTTTCAGTACACAGCACGACCATGTCCCCTCAGGGGCAATCAGAATTAAAATGTCTTGTGCATGGACACAATATAGTTACTGCTGGTCAGCACTGAACAGTCAAACTTTCACTTTAACTGGTAGAGTGCTAAATCTTCTTTTCTTTCTTATACTATATTTTAGAATGTCTGTCTGTATGTCTGTCTGTATGTATGTCTGTATGTCTGTATGTATGTATGTATGTATGTATGTATGTATGTATGTATGTATGTACAGTACGTGGAGAGTGTATTATCACTAAATCACCCACAGAGTGGATATTATTCCACACAAGCAATTATTGAAAATGTGTTGCAAAGCACAACCAGCACAAGCAAAGTTCCAGCCAATGGAAAAAATGTCAACTAAATCCTATCATGTAACCCCTCACTGGAATGAGCTTGAGAAGCTCATTCCAATGAGGGGTCACATGATATGGATAAGGAATTTTTTTGAAAATTTTTAAACATCAATAATTAAAATAATAAATTTTGATATCCTGTGTGTTGGGTAAATGGTTAAGCTTACATCCACTGACTAATCATAGGCATTATACAGGATTAGTTGATAGGCTGCTATATCACACACTACACATTTATTTATTTATTTATTTATTTATTTATTTATTTATTTATTGGGGTTTAAGGTCACATACTTATGCACATTGGCTAATTGTGACCGTGACTGTTTTATGGGTGGAGGAAACCAGAGTACCCGGAGAGAACCACCGAGCAACGAAGAGCAACTGTCAGCTCCTCAACATTCTAACTCTGTTCAAGCACCGCTCAAGCAGGGTTACAGTGGTTGAAGATCTGTGCACCATCGACATGCAGTATGCCTTAGTACACAGCGTCATCGTGCCCCCAAGTAGGCAACCGGTATAAAGTGCCTTGCCCAAGGACACAACGCGGGTCGTCCCAGACCGGGATCGAACTCGGGACCTCTCGCATAGAAGTCCAACAGTCTACCACTGAGCCACCGCGCTCCCCACACACTACACAAAAATATACACTGACTATGGCTGTAAAAATGCACAGGGTATGTTGCCATTGGTTACAAGTTAAACAGGGCACAGGATTCAAGGAACTAATGGAAATACTTATAATGGATTGTGGAAAGCTTTTTAAAATGAATTTAAACCTTTACCTAACGAATCGCCTGCATCCGCCCGTGTAATATGCAAACTGAGCAGTTGAAAACATTAAATGTTTCAAAATATTTCAACAAAACCATATCATGTGACCCCTCATTGGAATGAGCTCACTGAGCTCGTTCCAATGAGGGGTCACATGATAAGGTTTTGTTGAAATTTTTTGAAAAATTTAAAAAAATTATATTTAAAATAATAAATTTTAATATCACCTGCGTTGGGTAAAGGGTTAAAAATTGAAAACATATTCTTTTTTCAATCAAAAGCTTGTTAACATGTTTATTTTTAAAAACCATCAGGATATGGTTCTTGGGTGAAATCTGGCATGTGATAGGGGAGATTTAAGATTTTGGACCGACGAATGGACACACAGATGGACAAACATAATTGAGTATACCCCTCAATCTCTTTCTAAAGTGGCAGTATAAATAAGAATTGAGTCTGTAACCTATATACAATCAACAGATCAAATGATACAGGGATGTTCAGTCAAAAAGCTGGAAAACTTCCTCATGTTTGTACGTGTACCTCTGATCGATCAGAACTTCAGATGACAGATGGAAAATAGGCAAATAATTTAACAGGTTGAGGGCTAGATTATTTTTAGTCATCTAAATTTGTTGTTCAAAATTTATTTTATTAGAATTTATTGGAGAATGATGACATTCAATCCTGAAAATAAGCAGAATGTCATCTGCAAAATGAGGTCCCCAGAGGGTGAATTTGGTGATGCTACCATCACAAAATTCACCCTCTGTGAACCTCAGTCTGAATCAAGCTCTCAAGCCAAAACAGAAAGATGTACCTAGAGGATAAATTGACCCACTGTATGGGATAACATCAGCAAATTCACCTTCTGGGGACTTCAGTTTGCAAATGACAGGTTACTTATATTCAGGCTTGCCTACAGGCGACTCTTGTATAAACAAGATATTAATTGTATTTGACTGAATAGGAACATGAGCAAGGAAAATGCTGGCTTTTGCTCTAGTACCCTCATGTTTTTAGAAAGTCCTGATAGTGGCTTCTAGCATTCATTATTCAAATCTAGTAAAATAAAGATCACTACGAATGTCTCTCTTCTCCTGGCCAGAACAAGGCTGGCTTTAAACTTGATCAAAATATTAAAAGTTGCAAACACCTGTTCTGAAAAGTGTTGAAATAACTTCACATTTTGAGTTATTATGCAAACGGACTAAATATCATAATAAATAAATGAACTAAGGGCAATAACTCTGTTAAAAAAAATACAGGAAAAAACATATTTTTATATTCAAGATATTATGGTAGCAAATTCACAAATAAAAAATTTCTGAACTCCATTAATGTTTATTTTGAGTTATAGTGCTAACAATATTGAGATGCTGAAATGTTTGCATGCTCACTCGCCCAGATGCCCTCCAACCAACTTATTCCAATTTTTGATGAGTTCTCACAAGCTATCTAAAAAATAAAAGGAGACTTTTTGTAGACTTGTGTCTAAAGGTTTAATCTGGGGAAGCAAATTTTAAAACTCTACCGCACTGGGTTCTGAAAGTTAATCACTATACCCTGAAAATTCATAGACCATAGTATCAATGAGTACGTATGATAGTTTATGAGATTATGGCAAATATCAACTTCTTCTGAGTAAAGAATGGCCGCTGGAGCTTTGGTTTAATCTTGCAAACAGGAATTTCCCAGAAACTGGTTCTGAAAATCAGTCCAATGCCTAGGAAATTAATAGACTAGACTAGAATCGGGAATCAAAGGTTGCAGAATGTAACATTTGATTCCCAGTTCTGTTCTATGAATTTCTCAAGTATCTGGACTGATATTTAGAAATGAGAACTGGTAAATTCTGGGAACTGTGTTTGACTTTCAAAAACGACAACCGTAAAATTTACTTTCTCAGGATTAAACCCCATGTCTAAGGCCTAAAAAAATAAAAAATCTGTTTCTCAGGCCCTCCCGCATGGTCCTTTTGGCTGGCACATGCTCTCTTTTTATAACCAATTTAAACTTAAAAAAAAATTTAAATTAAATGGTTTATGTCTGATATTTTACCCAAGTTAAAAAAATTGATGAATTTGTCCCTTGAGTGCAAGAAGGCTTTGCAATGCTAAAGCATTGCAAAGCCTTCTTGCTCTCAAGGGATGAAATACACCACCACCCATGCTATTCTGTAGATTATGAGGCATAAAACTTGAACCAAGAACATGAACTTTTCATGGCAAAGAAGTAATTACTGAAATAAAAAATAAAATAAAAAAATACTCGCCCGCATGCAATTTCGCAAATAATGGCCTGAAAAACAGAAGATCTACTTTGTGTGGCCTAACATTTTCTTTTGTTAGACCATTTGCTTAGTTTCATGGCAAGCTGCTAAAATAAAGAGTATTCAAGGGCAATAAAAATAATTAACAGTTTTAGACATTTTAAGATTTTCAAACCACACTGAAACAAGTCAGAAAATAAGCAGACTGACATCTGCAAAATGAGGTCCCCAGAGGGTGAATTTAGTGATGCTACCCTGCATAGCAGGGTAGCATCACTAAATTTACCCTCTGTGAACCTCAATCTGAATCAGGGTCTCAAGAGTAAACAGAAAGAGGTACCTAAAGGATAAATTGGCCCACTGTATGGGATAGTATCATCAAATTCACCCTCTGGGCACCTCATTCTGCAAATGTCAGACTGCTTATTTTCAGGCCTGCACTGAAACCATGTCTGTAAATAAGAAGGTCAAAATAACATTAGAATTCTAGAATATTTCTCTACATCTATTTCAATGAAATAATACGAGTTTGTGTTGGATTAATCCATTTGATTAAAAGCTGGAAGCAGAGGTAGAGTTTAAGAAATGCAATAGAGATGAAATGTCTTGGTACTTTTTTGAAAATACTCAACTATTGAGAGCTTCATGTCAGTTTTGAGTAACTTTCAGGTCACAAAAAATGCTGCACTCCAATATATACGTGAAGACCTCTCCTTGACAACTGGTGAATTCCCTGGGACCTTGGCAGTCATTTCTTATCAGGTCTTGGTTGCAGGGCTGACCAAGAATCATTATTCATTTATTTTTTGGTGTTTAATTCAATATCAAAATCCATTAATTTAATTATTGTTTCTTCAAATCTTTAAAAAAAATTTGCAACAAAATCATATCACATGACCCCTCATTAGAATGAACTTGTCATTATTGTTTCTTCAAATTTTTCAAAAAATTTCAACAAAACTGTATCGTGTGACCCCATCATTGGAACGAGCTCGTTGACCTCCTTTCAATGAGGGTGTCACATGATATGGTTTGTTGAAGAGTATTGAAAAATAATTATTTTTTTCAACTGCTCAATTTGTAAATTACGTGGGTGGATGCGACCAATTCATTAGGTATAGGTTTAACACTTTACCCAACGTAACGGCCAAAACCGGTCAGCGCTATTCACAAAAATCGCCAATTAATTTTCTTTATTTTTTTCATTTTTTGTCTGAAAAACATAGGATATGGCCCCTCTTTGGAACAAGCTCATGTTTTTGAGACAAAAAATGAAAAAATTTAGTTATTGAAGAATTTTTTTTTGCAAGTGTCGTCTGCTTTTCATTTTGGGTAAAGGGTTAAAAGCCTTATTCTAACTTTGTTCACATTTTACTGCAATGGAGCAGGTAACTCAACATGCGGTCTTTTGCAGGTTACATTCTAAATGCCCTTGCAGTTTTCTCTTGGCATGTTTGGCTGCCGATGTAGACAGGATGAAGATTGTCAGAGTACAAAAAAATATGTTTTAAAATCTCCAATGACATAACCACTAAGCCACCACACTTCCTTTTGAGTTGAGAATCGATAGAATGGAAACTGCAAACAATACACTGGTAAGATTCGGTAAGACTCCAAATAATAATATATGCTTGATAGGTCACTTAAGATTTTAGCACTGATGTCTTGAAGGGAAGGAAGGCCCACAGTGATTTTCATATCAAAGCATCCCAGACTCTAGATAATAACCATGTTTCTATTCTTCAGCTAGTATTTCCATGAGAAAAAAAATAAATTTTTTATGTTCATCGCAATAGCAAGGAATGCTGGGTTCTCAACTGGAGATGCATACACAAGTTTCCTAACTTTGTAACCCTGTGACCCAGACCTTTGACCTTTAAAAACAATAGGTGCAGAAATCTTTCCAATACCATTCCTATACCATGTTTGGTAATAAAAGATAAGAAGGTATTTTTATCTAAAGTGAAAATAGAATTTTGTAATCACAAGACTTTCACCCTTGACCTTCAAAAACCATAGGTGGTTGGATATCACTAACCTTGACCTTCAAAAAACCATAGATGATTGGATATCACCAAGTTTCATTCCCGAGATGACTTTCACTATCAAAGGTCCACTTTTTTATCTAAAGTGTAACCAGAATTTGTATCCCTATGAATTTGAATTATGCATGGAAGGAGGGGGATGCAGAAGTTAATATATGTTGATGATTTGCATTTTTTCGAGGTACAGTGAAGCCCACTTAATTGTATATCTCTTAACTGAATAACCCAGTTAATTGAATATAATTTCCTAACACAAAACCAATTACCATACCTCCAGTACAAATTTCACCTGTTAATTGAATTTAATTTCCCAACACAAAACCAACACACAATTTATTCCATTATATCTTGTTTGACAGAGCTCCTGGAGCTCTGTCAAACAAGATAAAATAGAATAAATGCTAAGTTTATCTCTTGAATACAAGAAAGTGACACAATCCCTGTTAATTGAATACTCCTGTTAATTGAATACTTTTCATTGGCAAAGTGGCTATTCAATTAACAGGGTTCCACTGTATTACAAATTGAATATTTACACAAGATTCAAGTCATTATTGACAAAAAAAAAAAAAACGAGTGTTGAGCTTGAAAAGTTGATTCAGTGATAACAGTTTTCATGTTAGGTAAACGCCGTGATGTTTGGTGAAGTAAAAGCTATTATGCTGTGACTATATGTTGTCGATTGGGAGGAGATACTGTACTGATTGACCTGAAGCCTCCTGGAGGGGGGGGGGGGGTGTGGATAGTTTGAGTGGCAATGATTTTTTCTGACATTCCGGCAATACAGTTGTACCGAGAGATCAGTGGTTTTTACAAACAGAAACAGATTTTTCACACACATCAGACGCATTGACCTTTGACCTCTACAAACATTTATTTATTGAAGATTTTAACAACACTTTCGACAGCCAGGGTCACCTCGTGTCAGACATTCTTATGGATGGAGGAAGCCAGAGTAGCCGGAGAGAACCATGGAGCAATGGCAAGCAACTGTCAGCCTCACCAATGTACTAACTCCACACAAGCAGGGTTAGCCCTGGTTGAAGACAGGTGCACCATCGACGTGCAGTATGCCTTCGTACACAGCACCACTGTGCCCCCATGTGGACAATCGGGATTACCGTATTTACTCTTTGTATTGGGACAGCTAAAAATAATTATTTTCACAGGTGTCCCAATTCTTAGAAAATGGAGAAAGAACACATCCTGGTCTTGATTTGATGCTGAATAAAATTGTGTGTGATTCGTTTTCCATCACTATATACGAAAATCGCCGTCTAATTTCTTATATATTTTCATTTTTGCTTCCAAAACATAGCTTATGATCCCTCATTGGAACTTGCGCATTGCGCACATTCCAATGAGGGATCATAAGCTATGTTTCGGAAGCAAAAAATGAAAATTTTTAGTTACTTAAGAATTTTTTTTATGAGTGTCGTCTGCTACTAGCGACGGGTCAACTGGAAACAAATCTCCTGAATGTCCCAAACTTTGGAGCATAAAAAAATATAGTTTTCTGGAAAAAAAAGTGTGTCCCAAATCATAGAGTGTCCCAATACATAGAGTAAATACGGTAAGTGCTTTGCCTAAGGACACAATGCAGTTACCCTTGGTGGGGATCGAACCATTGACCTCTCAGTTTGAAGTTCAATGCCATAACCAATGAACCAGCGTGCACTCTCTACAAACATTACATACTAAGATCTTAGTGTGCCATTCTTGTAGTAAGTTTGGCAATGGAATAGGCTACATGTTTTTCTGGAGTGCATATAGACATTTATAGGATCTTGTAACCCTGTAACTTTGACTCTGAATCAGTCCAAAAAAAATATATAATTTTCCACATCTCAGCTCTTACAGAGTGCTAGTGGTGAAAACAATTGATCTGACATGCCCATTGTAGGTCAGAAAATAGAGAGCTTACATCAAAAAGCAATTAGCAGGTTATGCTTTATAACACGGTGGTAAAGCTTTGGCGAGATTATACTCTAGTTTTTGCTATTTATTTAAGCAGAAATTCTGTTAACCCCTTACCCAATGCAGAGTATAGCAAAAAATTTATATTTTAATGATTGCTTTTTTTTAAAATTGTTTAAAAGACTTCAACAAAACCATATCATGTGATCCCCCCCCCCCCACCCAACAACACCATATCATGTGACCCCCCCACCATCCCCCCCCCCCCCCCCCCCCCCACACACACACACACTCAATTTGGAATGTGCTCAACAAGCTTGTTCTAGTGAGGGGTCACATGATATGGTTTTGAAGAAATTTTTTGAAATTTTTTTTTTTTTCAGTGGCTTAATTTTAATTTACAAAGCTGCATGCTGACAATTTGTTAGGTAAAGGGTTAAGATATGAATGACATGCCACTCTATTCATATGTAGCAGCAATGTACAACCTTTGAGTCAAGTTCGTCCTGAAAGATTGTCAAGTTTGATAGGCAAACATACAGGATTAGGAATTTAATTTATGTTGTATTATTTTGTCATGCCCTGTACTTTGTTCGGACATTTTCCAACTGATGTAACCCCTACATAACCTAATTAATCGTTCTCAGGTTGTTTTCAGGTCCACATTGCCACACACAGGGGGTGAGAAAGGCAAGCAACAAAATTCGCTGAAATCTGTGAAAATTCCCACATTTTTAGGATAAATTTGTGAAAATCAGGTTTCTTCAGAAAATCTAAGAACACAGAGTAAACCTGTTGATTGAGAGATATTTAATTTCTATAAATTTGCATGAAAATGGTCTTTTAAGACCATTTTCATGCAAATTTATAGAAATAAAATTTCAGTACCAAGGGCATGAATTTGCTGAAATCAGCAAATTTGCTAAAAAAAATCTCATCCTTGCATACTGCAAAAAGTAAATTAGTGTTTGAAAATTATAAAACATATTTTGCACATGTTTTCCTTGGGTAAAATCCACAGTGTATAGGAAGTTAAGATGGAAACACCCTTCAAAGAAATACTTCGTCTTGAGCTCTTCATTCTCTCTGCAATCAAACATAGGTTCCTCATGAATGTAATAGTTCCAAAATTTTGTTGAAAGTCTGATGATCTTTTCACTTCACCACACCAGTAAATATCCTTTTCTGTATAGAACAATCAGGGCATCAACATACTGAATCCAAATACCATATATTTGAAAGAGCAAAGAACAGAAGGTTGTTGCATCATTCACCTGGGCCACTTTGTTCTGTAAGCTGTTTTTCATATTCACATAAGGCCTGATGGATAAATTCATACTGTTCATGTGTCTGTATCATACCGCCTCTACAAAGATAAAATGAAAGTGTCAATGACACTGCAGCTTAACTTGATTGTGTGTAGTGTTTGATGAAAAGGATAATGTTCAATGTTTATGAAAGGATTATGAAATAAGACAAGAATTGTGATAATTGAGAATATGTATAAAGTTCTGTACCCTATATGCTGTTTTCAACAAGAATAATTTGAGGTGTAGACTGTACTAAAGAATTGAGGCCTGGGTTGGTGTGGCCCTTATAGTTAACATATGTCAACCAAAGTCACCAAGTTACAGAAAAATCATTCCAAAATGAGTCATCCTACCAAGTTACAATGAAATCCCTTCATAAATATGACTCATAGACTTTGCTAAAGGAAACTTGGTCATGTTCCTGCTCGGCAGTAAAGGTTGACCGATTGTGACCAAAATAGGACAGTCTCATCTAGATAACATACCAAATTATCCTACCAAGTTACAATGAAATCACTTCATAAATAAAAATTGTACACCGTGCTAAACAAATCTAGGTCACGGTTGACCAACCACGACCACAATACGTTTTCCTCTAGACATTATACCGAGTCATCCTACAGTTAAAACTAAAAGTTCTGTCCTGAAATGCGCACAAATAGCATGTTGATATGTGTGCTAATCTGCGCGATATGACCATAGTAAGGCTATCAAATTCTGTAAATATGGCCAGTGCACAAGCAATGTTTCAGCCAATGGACCTCCGGGTAACCCGGAGGTCCATTGGCAGAAACATTGCCCGTGTTTGCTATAAGTAACCAGGAGAACCTGCCGTGCTTTGTATGCCATTCGATATGGCAATTGCGGGCAATTCATACGTGCAATTAAGCCTAGATAAGCGCGCAGTTCGTGACAGGACTTCTAGTTTTACCTGTACCAATTTACAATGAAATCCCTTTGTAAATGCAACCTGTAGACTGTGCTAAAGGAATCTAGGTAACATGCTCCTGCAGCCATCACAGTTGATTGAACCCAACTAAAATAGGATGTTCTCATCTAGATATTACACAGAGTCATCTTCCCGAGCTACAATAAAATCCCTTCATAAATGCAACCTGTAGACTGTGCTGAAGATTTTCAGGTTTGGGCCCACACAGCCATCATGGTTGACTGATCGCAACCAAAATGGGACGTTCTCATCTAGTCATGATGATCGGACAAGAACTACAAGGTATGGTCTGTGCTAAAGAAAATGTGAACAGACTCACAGACTTCGGCATGCATGATTGCAATATATTATCTTGACTCTGTCAAGTTAAGCTAACAAGAGGCTCTAAAGAGCCTGTAATCCAGACATGTTAAGTTTTGAAAATGACAATCAGGGAGATTTTTGCGTGTGAATATTATAACAAGATTTTTGTTCTGAGAACAACAATTTATTAAGTTATCTACATGTATCTCTATCAATTTACTGGTACCCCCCCCCACCCACCCACCCCTCCCCCCCCCACTTCATCCCTGCATAAATTTACCCCACTTACAGTTTTTGAGAAAAAGCTTAAGAACCACCAGCAAACTTTCAGTTAAGGGACCACACACACACTTTGCAATTGTAAGTGAGGTAAATTTATACAGTTTATATGGTTTAATCTCCCCCCCCCCCTCCCCCCCACACACACACTTTATCTCCATTAATTTACCCACTACTACCCCTCCCCATCCCAACATATTCTATTTCAAACCTAGTTCAATAGCCCCCCACCCACTCTTCACATTAGTTTATCCCATTCCCTTCCTTTACTTTATGCCTGTATAAATTTCAGGTCATTTCCTTCTTCCATGATTCTTTAAATTTAGAATCGTAGCAACGTTTTTTGGATGGATTTTCAGACATTGCAAATTCGATTGTGAATGGTACTTACCAGTATACATCGCCTGATATATATATACACAACTACAGTTACCTGTGATCCATTCATCATAGAATGTTTTGAAAACAAACATGTCGTGTACACTGCCCATATGAACACAGAAATTGAGACCCCACTAATTACACTACGAGGTGGGGTCTCAAAACCCCACCACGTGACTTCAGTTTGTCTATAATTAACTTGTGTTTTTGCAAGTGCGGTAATCAGGTTTATTCTTCCACCAAAATTAGTTTCAGTTCATTGCTGTTTAGTGATTGTTAGGTATTGCACTTAAGTATAAATTGAATACGTACGTTCCATACATGTTTTTGATAATAAAAAGCATTAATATGGCAGAAAAAACGATCAAAATATGGAGTTTGAATCGTGTTTTTAATCTCGCATGAATATGTCAAACTGTATGATGGGATGTTCGGCTGACGTCGGTTTATCTTTTGATCTCTCAGTCGCCGGCTCTTAATTAGATCAAATTTTTTCAGTAAGTGAAAAATTACTTTTACTTTTACTTGAAATCTTAAAAAAGATAGTTCAATATACAATATCTGGATATTCCCCCGACGGTATTTTACCTAACTGTAGCTATTGACGGAGAAGAATCATGTTACCGGTGCTGAATTTTGAATAAATTGTGGGTTGGGGAGGAAGGGAATCCAATTTACGATTTTAAAAGTTAAGTTCAGAGTGGAATGTTAAAATGTACATGTTGAGAGTGGAATTAACATAAATAAACTACATTAATGAAAAAGGAATGCTTGTGGTGGCCCTGGGACGTTTCAGCCCAACACGCTTTGGAATCCACTAGCAAGGACAACTTGCCAAGATGGGGGGGTGGGGGGGGGGGGGAGATGGGTAAGCAATCAATGATATAGGCCTATTTATGCGTGTGGGTTTATGGGAGTCAGGGGTCCAATTGCCTCGTTTCGGGGATGGGGAGGGAGGGTGGGGGAGACTATTTACTTCACCATTTAGGAGTGGTATGGATGACTGAATCTTACACTGCCAAGACACTGAAATTTTTGATGTGCTGGCTGCATGCAAAAATCAGGGGTGGCGCCAGAAAATCTCCGATAGAGGAACTAAAATCTCCTGCCTGAAAGACCTATTTTACTTTTTGGGGTTTCAAGACATGTGTGTGGGGACAAAACTAAAAAATTATAATACGAAATTTTCGGGGCATGTTTGAGCTAGGGTTATGATGTGTGGTGGTCTGGCTTGTCGATCAGCATGTCATTATTGAAAAATAAAAAAAAAAAAATTTCTATCGATTTTATTTACATATGGTTATAATTATGATTGCTGAATTGATAAAAAGTAATTGACAATGTTGGTTTGTCTCGTATTTTTTCTCAAGCTTGTCGTGTGCAGAGGTGTTAAAACAGATGTTGGTTTGAAGGACAGCTCTGTGCTTTGTCGCGCCACTCAAATGTTATTTCACACCTTGTGCAAGTGGTAGTTTAATCTACTATATTTAATTAATCACTTGATTCCCGACTACTTTAATGTAGTAGAATATTTTATTTAAGTGTCACATTTCAATACACATACATAATATACATAGAGTATTTACAAAATATTTATATGAAATCCAGCCTATGAAGGCTTATGAGACACATTTTCATCAGAGGCAGGTCTTTTTTTTTTTACAGTAGTTCATAAAAAAAAAAAAAAAAAAAAATCCAAACCCGAAAAACCAAAACACATGCACGCACACCAACACACACACACACTCTTGCGGACCCCCCCCCCCCCCCCACACACAATGTAATATGCAGACATACGCCCACATGCACTTGTGTATACTTTCGTGTACTAATTTTCTTTCACTTTTTCTTACTTTCTCCCCCCCCCCCCCATCACGTATATCTGTCTCTCTCTCTTTCTCTTTCCCACTGAAGTGTACTCTCTCCTAGAATGGCACATTCGCAGATATTTAATTTGGTATCTCCCTTATATTCACCCACGTATTTTTACATACACACAGGCTTAGCTATTTCAATTGATAATACAAATAACAACAATGTAGAGGAATGTTGAAAAATCTGCAAATGCAAAGAGTATAAAAGTATGTACAAACCCCACAGAATTGGATGAAGGATATTTGTTTCGGTATGCAAATATCTCCCGTCCCCGTACACCCCCCCCCCCTACCCCCCCTACCCCCTCCCCCCCCCTGTGAAATAATCATTAGTTTCAGTCACGAGTGAGATACTTTTTGGTATCCATTCAAAAACACTATATTTTCTTTTTACTATATCCTTTTTATAAGAATCTTTAATTGCGTAGCCCGACAAGAGTAAGACGGGAAAGGGGATGGGCTGGTCGAGTTGACTCAATGTCGTAAACTGGTATCACTTCGATCATTAGCCGTGTGCCGTAGGCGCTTTCGTGATGCAGGAGGCTTTTTCGCCTCCACTTCCCACCCAAGAAAATTTTACACGGTTCATCACGCGTTGGCCTGCAGCTGTAAACAAAATGTGAAATTGGAAACTTCGCGAATATTAGTTGTTTTTCTCAAGTCTGGTTTATTTATTTCCTCGATCAAATCGATCGCGCAAACACAACAGTTTAGTTTCGAAAGTGACGAGGACTTTGTACATAGCCAAATGGAACTGACTGTTCTATTTACAATTTCAAACCACTGCAATAGTCGCCGTCTGCATCCTCCAAATTCCAATTTTAATTTAAAATAAATTATCTTCTACCAGTAACAAACGCAGTTGTCTTGCCAGTTGACGTCACAAGACAGTATTTATTAATCAGCAGAGAAACTGATATGCAAAAGCACGGCGAGTCACGGTGTTTTGAAAACTGTCTTCCACTGATCAAACACTGCGGTCCACTGGAAGTCCACGGTGGAGAACACACCGCGGCGGCATTTTTGTTTCAATCCACGTTGAACGTACTGTAATGTTAGTTATAAGAAACCAAATGAAGTTAAAAGATTAAAAAAAGACAACTCATTTATGTAAATATCTATGCGCAAAAAACAAACTTATTTATGTTAATATCTATGTGCAGTGTATTATGTTTCTATAGTTTATCGCTAGTTAAAAGTTGAAACACTTGAATGAAATAAAATATATCAAAGCCAATGTTCTTGTTATTGTTGCTCTGTTGTCAATGAAGATAAGTAATTAATTGTACACGCCCACTCATAAATAGTTCCTCTATAAATAGACAGCACTAATCTAAATTTAGCATCAATAACTGGGGTATTAATTGACCAGTCTCATATGGGCACTGTACATGTAATGGTTATTTTTCAATTACAAAGCCAATCTCTGATGAGCCAAAATCAGTATGGTTTCAAACAGTAATCAGCTATTGTTCCTTCACATGCAGCTGTGTTTATGTTGAGAAAACTGGGGCAAAGTCGTTCATGTACTAAGAAAAAAGTTGGTGTTTTTGTTGTGAAAACATTGCACCAAGCTATATTGTTCGGTCTTCGATCACCATTTAATGACAGAATAATATCAAATAGTCCATTCTTGTATTAATTTATTTTAATTAAACACGATTTGGAACAAAGGAAAGAGAAAAAAAAAAAAGAGAATGAATTTCTAAAGCTTACTTAAATATCCGGGACACTGAGCAGGTCTCAAGGATTACCGTTTGCAAACATGAAGTAAATTATACACAATAAAGAAATGGTTGATTTCGTTTTTTTCACTTGATAAATTCTGACGATGCAGGAAATTTATGGGTGCTACCATTGAGTGCGGGAGATCATGACCCAATCCGGGCGTCTCACGGTGAATCCATGAGACTTAACATGTCTGCTGTAATCACTCACCTGGAAGATCAGAAGATGAAAATGTGATTTCCCATAGGGTTTCGATGGTAACTGTAAGCTGAAATTGTGGCCATGTTTGCAACCTGATCAACATTACACGAGGAACATTGGTAGAGGATGTCCCAGTCATCAATCATGCAAAGTTTCAAAATACTTAGCCTGGTAGTTTTAGAGGAGAAGTTTTTTGAAAATCGACCAATCAGAATCAAAGAATGCCTCTGGCGGCCATGTTTTTCATCCAACAGGAAGACAATGCGAAACATTTGTAGAGAACCTCCCATAGACTATTCTTGCCAAGTTTGCTTCACATTGGCTTAGTAACTATACGCCGCAATTGTGGCCATGTTTGCAACCTGATCAACATTAAATGAGGATCGTTGGTTAGAGGGTGTCCCAGTCATCAATCATGTGAAGTTTCATCCGATGGGAACAAAATGAGCTTTGTTTGTAGAGAACCTCCCACAGGCCATTCCTGCGAAGTTTGGTTTACATTGGCTCAGCAGTTCCAGAGAAAATAAAAATGATGCTGGATGCCAAGTGATGGCAATAGCACACATGTCCCTTTGGGCCAGGTGAGCTAAAAATGAAACAAATACCACATTCTAGAGCCAGGCCTGTCATTTTGAAAATCAAAGCAACTAACACCCTCATGGAGAAAGGTTTGAAAGCGCAACAACATTCAAAATCATTTCACTATGTTGGCAAACACTGTACCACATACCACAGGGTTTTCTTTAACATCATCCTTTAGGAGTTGTTAACCGTCTTGTTTGACAGAGCTCAATGAGCTCTGTCAAACAAGACTAAATTGGTTTAATTTGCCGATTGATATTTTTTGATATTTCAGCATAAATGTTCTCTATAGTACATGGAAGGGTTAATATTGTTGACATTGATATATGTCAGACATAGAGTAATGACCCTTTGGTGAATTAATAAACTTCACTTGTGTTTGTCTGTATTCAGCCCATTATTTTTTCGATTGCTGAACAATAACAGACCTGGGGGCCTCCTCTGTGATTGGCACTGTGAAGAATTAGTGGTGGTCAAAACAGCATTTTTCAGCTGTTGTCTTGATCAGAGAGGAAAAATAGGCCGATTAAATCATCAGCTGTGTACCCATACGTGCAATTAGTAGAAAGCTGTTATTATCTCAGGACCAATTTTTGGAGGAATTTTCAATTTAAAGGATAAAGGGTTAATATCTCAGAATCAAATTATCAGATTTACACCAAAAACTATACAGTGCGGCTCATCAGTAACCTGAAGATATATATAAAGTAACATGACAATTGGATTGATACTTTTTGAGTTTTCTCATGCCAAAGGGATTGGAAGAATTCTCAATTTGAAGGATAAAGGGTTAATATCTCAGGATCAAATTATCAGATTTACACCAAAAACTATACAGCTCGGCACATCAGTAACCTGAACACAAATATAAAGTAACATGACAATCCAAGCAATATTTTTCAAGTTATTGAATGCCAAAGAAATGGATACGGACGCCGGATAAATGGACGGACAGACAAAGGATGGACGAACGACGGAGGGCCACCCCAGATGCCGACATTATGTGTACCAAACATGGTATGGGTACACATAAAAAGTATCAGATTCAATGACTGACTACTGTGGGCTGACCCCTGGTTCATCCCCATTTGGTGTTCTCTAGGTATTCCTTTTCTGATTGTGTTGCAGATGCTCAGTCAGAAGCAAACGCAACTAATCACAAAATGAATACCTGAATCTAAAATATTGTTTCATAACTGCCAATGAAAAAGGTGTTTTTGCCAAGGCACGGTCATTTTACGACGACAATTGCTATATCGACGCTAATTTGTTCATTTGGCAGGCCTGTGTATCAAGCTAATCATAGGTCTACGGACTCATTGCAGTGCACTACTTAAGGAATAGTGCATAGCTTGGAGTTGACTACACCCATAAAGTGCCCAGTGAGGTGGTGTGGTTCCCGACGCAAAGCGTCAGGAACAGCACCACCTCACTGGGCATTATATGGGCGTAGTCAACATGCAAAGCATCAGGAACTGCACCACCTCACTGGGCACTATATGGGCGTAGTCAACGACACGACATGCACTAATCCTTATATTATATCGAACACCCATCAAGAAAAACATCTGTCCGATTTGTTAATCTATTACCAAGGTAGCAGCCCTACCAACCAGAGAAAACCATATAAAAAAAATACCATCTAGTCAAATCAATTGTAGTTTAAATCACAATTTGAAGCTGTCATTCTCGGTACGAAACGCTAACCTGGATTATTGAGAAGAGCAGAAGACAAATTTTGAATCGGTCGCAAGGGTAAACAAAACATTTCCCACATACGGAACTGTGTATTCTAGAATCGCGCAACTCGCGAATGAAAGCTAAAATTTTCGAAATTTGACAACGCAGTTTGATAATTTCCACATATTTGTCACACATCTACATTACCGAATGGGTCAGTACGGGAAACAAAACTCCGAAGATTCAAATGAATTCCATTATTTATTCGTTTACTGCCCAAAACATACAATTAAATAGCGAAATAATATAAGCAGCGAAACAAACAATTTTTCATATCCGGATGCGTTCTCATGAAAGTTGTACCCAGGTATGGATCATTCTCTTCGAAACTAGATATGGATCACCTTCTAAAGGAATAAAATGAACGCCTCGGAAAATGTGACTTCAACAATGGAAAAGCAATACATTTTTCCACAATGATTTCTTTCTGGGTCATTTTGTGGATGTTGTGCCTCTGTGAATTGATATTTAAATTTAGCCCGTTTAGTTTTATTCACTCAGTATGAAAAGAAAACTGATATAGAAGTGTGCTAAAAATAGAAAACGTGTAGTGCCTGGGTGTACTGCCTGGTCAGTTCTGTGGATGCAAACTACACGAAATGGGGTGCAGCATTCGTCCAATCAGGAGCCTAGAAGGTCACGTGAGATATAATATTACATAATATTACTTCAATACAAGGCCAATGACTCGCAACATTTGACCATTGCGGTTAGAGATAGGTAGTTTTCAAATTTCATGTCGGTTCCGGTTTCGGTTTCATTGAAAGAGTCGGGTTTTTGGTTTCGGTTTTCATTGTACAAACATAACAATACATTGCATTTGCAGATAAGAAAATGTATTTGGCGCCAGTCAGTGTCACAGGGACTCCCTTTCCAGAGCAACACACCTGTGTGTGTAATATACCGGTACACTGATTTCCTGAGCATAATGTACTTGCATAAATTATCTCAAGAGTTTCAAGTTTGAGAAAAATGATTATTGCCTCTGTGTTTAGGGTAACCCGACACACCATAAAAATTTATGCCGACCATAAAAATTTGATCAAGTAAAAGTCGCTCATATAAGTCATTGTAACCCTAAATTTCCATCCAACTTCAACTGTGATTTTGACGCTGGCTTTGGAGTTCAAGCTTTCACAATTACATAGATATAAATATATTTGTCATTACAAATGTGGAACAATTGATGAGTTCCAGTCCTACAAAGGAAATCATATTCGATAAACAGAAGAACGTTTAAAACTCGATGGGTAAGAAGTAATTTTGTCACCTATTTTCGCGGTAAATGCCACGCCCGAACACAATACCAATTAGTGCAGCTGTTCTGAAAAAGGGGTATCGCGACTCTGAAGTTTGAAAACAAGGTTGACTTTAGGTTGTTTCTCTATTTATTCTGAGAAGTGAAGATCTGATTAGAGTTTTTCAACATTAAAGTTGAAAACTGAGACAACAGGTTTTCTGTAATTGTTTCAGTTTCGATTTTGATAACAAAACTGACACCAAACCAAATTTTCGATTAACCACCCATCTCTAATTATGGCCATCACAATTATTCAACTAACAGTTGACTACTGCGGCAGTCGATGGTTTTTATTTTTTGTCAACTGTTGTTCATTTTCAAAGTGGTACAAGTCAGGTTTATATTGCACTGAATAATGATGTGAATGAACAGATTATTAAGCATTGAAATGTCTAACAATAGTTACTTGTAACATCCAATAGCCTTTGTTTTCAGCATGACTGTGCAACATCGTAATTTGAAATTTCAGTACTGAACAACCAAGTACCGATTTTGCACAACTATCATTATGTTAATCAGTACTAAAAAGCATTGTTAAAACAGTGTACCATTTGAATAATTTATGGTTTGGGGAGTTCTTACAGACTGCAGAGTAAATAGAATCTTCGGTCTTGTACACTTGCATGACCCCACTGGAACACTCCGACTGCAAAAGTGAGAAAGTTGTCACAACAGTCAGTTTATTTGTATTACTAAGTTGTAACTTGTGTAGTTATGGTGGGAGGTATATGTTCTAAATTTCTGGGAATTAGTTATAGAAATGAAACATTTGCAGAAAGATTCTGTATAGATTCTTCACATTAATTGGAGATATTTTGGTGTTTTCATTTTATCTCAGCACATAAGTGTACACATTCATACATCGTCAGTTTTCAATTTGTACATCTATTATGGAAAATTTTATTAATGGCAACAAAAGCAAGTGGCATTTTCTACTTACTGAGAAGGTAAGTAATTGTCATTTTAGATAAATGTTTAGTGAAAGATAATATAATCAGATAATCACCAATACTGACATTAACCCTTTACACACAGGTGGTATCTTCTATGTCAGTTCAATGGCAGCAACTGGAAGAGTCCACATTCCTTTTTTGGGGGTAGACCAATTAATATTTTCAACGTGCAACCACTGGGCTTGTCTACCCCACACATTCACTCAGCAGCCATCCTACTTGAAGAAATTATAACGTATCATTGCGTCTGGGCCGGAAAAGTAGCCGCTCAGGTTCAAAGGGTTAAATTATTCATCTTTCCCCCACATTGGTTTGAATTAAAATTTTGGGGTTGCACTTCTTAATATTTCAATGTTTAACCTTTACATTCTTTTGGGTATATAAATGGACAATTAATTGATGACCGATTAGGCCATTAAAAAAAAAGTCTATGTTCTCAGGAACCGCCCGTGTCATTAAATTTCCACTGCCTCAAAAGTTTTGAATACCCAGTCAAAAAAAAAAATTCTGCCGGTCCAAAAAAATTTCCCCCATCAGTATTTTTGGATTGGAATTTTGAGCACCGGCACTGGTACACATTTCTCTGCAGTATTTCAACTTCCTGTTTTCCTCCGTATTTTCATGCTTAGAATTTCTTGCTATTATTTGTTTTCTTTGTTGGTACATATAACAACTTTTGAGGAAAATGCTGTTATCTTTTCAAATTAGTGTCGGATTGAACATAATCCTGCAATGGAGCATCTTTGACATGTCGTCAACAGCCAAGCTGATTGAAGCAGTTCGCAATATATGCGATAATATAACACAAGTCCGGAGTTTGTAAAAGATTTCTTCCTGAAATGTGATTATATTTTATTAGGGTATCTTTTACAGATTTCAGACTAAAAAATCAAAAAAAAAATCTACCACCCACATCAGAAATTTGAAGCACAATTGTCTGAGAACACATACATATTTTTAATGGCCTTATTCAAATCTGAAAACATATAGTAGTGAAAGCTCTTTTGTCAAAATCATGTGACTGTATCAATTTTAGGCAAAAGAGTTAATAATTTATTGCAGTGTTCATGAATCTCACAAAGAATGCTGTGGCATCAGTGCACACAACAATATAATGGATGTCATGTATATGAGAGTATAACATAAATTAATAAGTATTAATTGTAACAAACTATTTATATTTTAACTCCACTTTTATAATAATCTACTCTCTTTGCACATAGTCCTTGCCCATTAATGAAGCTGTGGCTGAACAGCCAAGCAAACAGGACCAAGACAAAATTCTTGCTGGCTATTTTTATAAACACCAACAATGACAGATATTTGGACATTTATTTCTGTTTTATAAAGTGCATCCCCATTTGCCCCTAAATCAGCCCCAAAAAACATTTTGCAGGGCATCTTTGTTAGTCCAATACAGAGTTTAATAAGGCAAGGCATTTGCAATGTACCCAAACAAATCATTCATCTGACATAAAAAAAATACATAAATTAATAAAACTTTTTTAATTACAGTTGAATCCTTGCCACTCTGTGAAGAATAAATATTCTGTTACTGTAAATATTAATTTAACCAGAATTTGGTGATTTCAGTCCACCCTAGTGACAAATTTAGTATTCATTCTTCAGTAGGGGAGTGTAGTAGCTCAGTGGTTATGGACATTGAAATTCAAACAAAAAGGTCCACAATCCGATCCTCGCCATGAGTAACTCTGTTGTATCCTTGGGCAAAGCACTCAATCCCGATTGCCCAGGTCGGGGCACTGTCATGCTGTGTAGTGAGGAATGGTGCATACTACACGTCGACAGTGCACTTGTCTTCAGCCAATGCTAACCCTTCTTGTGTGGAGCTAGAACTTTGGGTAGTATGACAGTTGATCGCCACAGCTCAGTGGTTCTCTCGAGTCCCCTCCTGGCTTCCACCACCCATAAAACTGTCAGACACAAGGTGACGTTGGCTGTTGAAGATGTCTTAAAACCCAAATAAATAAATTCTTCAGTGGAACCCTATGAACCCCCTGCACACTGATGTCAAAATATCTAAATTTCAGGCAGAAAAAATTTCCCATAATGCAACTAGAAATTTAACCAATTCAATCTCGTTTGACAGAGCTCATTGAGCTCTGTCAAACGAGATTGAATTGGTTAAATTTCTAGATGCATTATGGGAAAAAACAGCTTCCTGAAATTTTGGTATTTTGACATCAGTGTGAAGGGGGTTAATAAAAGAACCACTTTGTCAGCAAAAATAATTCAGTTAACATGAATATTCAATTGACACCTTCCTGTAATCTAGTGATAAACTGAGCATTCATTCTGTTATATCTTGTTATACAGAGCTCATGGTGCTCTGTCAAACAAGATATAATAGATGAAATGACTGTAATGGATGTATTGAAGCCAGGTCTAAAAACAATGGCAATTTGGTGATTTTCTTGGTAATTTCTCGACCTATTACGATATTTTTCATTCAATAAAAAGAATCTGACTCTATAACCTGAATTCAATTAACTGTACTGAAGGTACATGGTTTTGTGTTTCATACCTCAATGAGCTCTGTCAAACAAAATTGAATTGGTTAAATTTCTAGTTGCATTATGGGAAAAATTTGCACCTTGAACTTCAGATATTTCGACATCAGTGTGCAGGAGATTAAGTTTGTATTTGTTATAAAAAGAGGACCAAAAGGACCATGCGGGTGGGCCTGAGAAACAGAGTTTTAACTTTTTTAGGCCAAAGAAATATTCAATCAAGTGGACTACACTGAATGATATCTTGTTTGACGGCACAAGCAAGGTAAAATGGGGGGACGCGGTGGCTCAGTTGGTAGAGGTGCAGGCTGCAAGCCGAGAGGTCCTTGGTTCGAATCCCACCTGCGGCAACCGCGTTGTGTCCTTGGGCAAGACACTTCACCCCGATTACCTACATGGGGGCACGATGACGCTGTGTACTGAGGCGTACTGCACGTCGATGGTGCGCAAGTCTTCAACCAATCTAACCCTGTCTGTGCTGCGGTGCAGAGTTCAGAGTTACGATGTTGGAGAGCTGACAGTTGCTCGTCGATGCTCGGTGGTTCTCTCCGGGTACTCCGGCTTCCTCCATCCGTAAAACTGTCACGGTCACGATTAGCCATTGAGCATAAGTATGTGACCTTAAACATCAATAAATATATAAACAATGTAAAAAGGAATGAATATTTATTCTAAGAGTAGTATTAAGATCAAATTTAACTGGAATGTTTGATAATATGGGGTGGGGAGGGGCTGATAGGTTGTTTTTTTCAAAACTATAATATTTTTTAATTCTATTAACAGGAATTTACACTATAACCTATATGTAATTAACAGGATAAATTTGTTCTAAAGGAATAGTAAATGGTTTGGGGTTTAAAAATTATTTGCAATTAAGAGGGTTATTCCATTAGACGATATCCAATAAAGTTGGACACACTACATAACTTATCTACCTATCTACTCGAGGGGACACACTATATAACTTATATACCTATCTACTTGAGGGGATGCACTATATAACTTATCTACCTATCTACTCGAGGGGATACACTATATAACTTATCTACCTATCTACTCGAGGGGATACACTATATAACTTATATACCTATCTACTCGAGGGGATACACTATATAACTTATCTACCTATCTACTCGAGGGGATACACTATATAACTTATCTACCTATCTACTCGAGGGGATACACTATATAACTTATCTACCTATCTACTCGAGGGGATACACTATATAACTTATCTACCTATCTATTCGAGGGGATACACTATATAACTTATCAACCTATCTACTCGAGGGGATACACTGTATAAATTATATACCTATCCACCGAAAGGGACACGCTTTATAACTTATATACCTATCTACTCGAGGGGACACACTATATAACTTATATACCTATCTACTCGAGGGGACACACTATATAACTTGTATACCTATCTTCTTGAGGGGACACACTATATAACTTATATACCTATCTACTCAAGGGGATACACTATATAACTTATCAACCTATCTACTCGAGGGGATACACTGTATAAATTATATACCTATCCACCGAAAGGGACACGCTTTATAACTTATATACCTATCTACTCGAGGGGACACACTATTCAACTTATATACCTATCTACTCGAGGGGACACACTATATAACTTGTATACCTATCTTCTTGAGGGGACACACTATATAACTTATATACCTATCTACTCAAGGGGATACACTATATAACTTATATACCTATCTACTCGAGGGGACACACTATATAACTTGTATACCTATCTTCTTGAGGGGACACACTATATAACTTATATACCTATCTACTCAAGGGGATACACTATATAACTTATCAACCTATCTACTCGAGGGGATACACTGTATAAATTATATACCTATCCACTGAAAGGGACACGCTTTATAACTTATATACCTATCTACTCGAGGGGACACACTATACAACTTATATACCTATTTACTCGAGGGGACACACTATATAACTTGTATACCTATCTTCTTGAGGGGACACACTATATAACTTATATACCTATCTACTCAAGGGGATACACTATATAACTTATATACCTATCTACTCGAGGGGATACACTATATAATTATATACCAATCTACTCGAGGGGATACACTATATAACTTATATACCTATCTACTCGAGGGGATACACTATATAACTTATATACCTATCTACTGGAGGGGATACACTATATAACTTATATACCTATCTACTCGAGGGGATACACTATATAACTTATATACCTATCTACTGGAGGGGATACACTATATAACTTATATACCTATCTACTGGAGGGGATACACTATACAACTTATATACCTATCTACTGGAGGGGATACACTATATAACTTATCTACCTACCTACTTGAGGGGCAACACTATATAGCTTATATACCTATCTACTGGAGGGGATATACTATATAACTTATATACCTATCTACTCGCATACTGCATACTACTCCTAATATATCAACGGAATGTTCTTCTCTCAACTGTCTGATTCCAATACTAATAGCCACAAAACAACCAGTCCTTCCAATAGCAGCACTGTAACATAATAAAAACATTGTATAAATTAACAGTGGGATTCCGCAAAGCTTCAAAATTCAAATGGATTTGAAATCACTGTCGATGATTCGATTTGATTTGTCATTCTGATTCATTTAAAATTAGATTCCATTTTATTTCAGTCATGCTAATTTGGAAATTTTTTTTGCTCTTAAAATCCTACCAAGAGTTTTCTCTTGAACTTTGCTTCTATCATCAGGTCTCCTGTACATATACAGGGTTTCTGCTGTACCCGTACAGTGGCCGTAAAACGGCCGCATTCCCCTGCCAGGTCAACTTCCAGACATAAAGAATACATTTAGTTTCTAGCTTGTAGAATTGCCATTTCTAAACTTCTTTTGCCGATTTCCGTACACATATTTCATTGAAAACAAAACGCATGTCCGTTTCACTGTTCTGTCGCAGCACCTGGAAAGTAATTAATTTCAAAGCAGTTTTTCAACATCAAAGACATCAAACAATAGTAATATCGAGTAATGTTGTAGAATTGCTACATAATCCCACTCGCGTGACGTCATCAGAGACAGTCTGTGAACCAGGAAGGACTTCCAGAACTCTCCGGAACCTGTTCCAGCTGTGAAGTCGAATTCCACCACTCTGAGTCCTCATGTGACCGGGACTAACCAATTGGAATTAGAGAACACAGAAGATCAGCCAGGTCTGTCTTTTTTCGACTTGACCGCGAGAATCAGGAGTTCAGAAATTCCGTACAGATTTAAATTCGGTGTGTTTGTCGGGAAAAATTGGTAAGATCCAAGCTATTTTACTCGCAATGTTTTTCTAAAGTAGAGATTTACCGAACCCAAGTCCACTTTAGTATTTGTTTTCACAGTGGCCGCAGATGTCCAAATTTGTACCATGCATGTGCAATGAGATTTTTATGCAGTGCTTGTGTCTGCTAAAACATCTCACAAGCATCATTTCGCCCCTAATTTAAAATTGAATTTTTAAATTATGGGCGAATCTTCCCTTCCTACTCACACTTTCTATTCGCCCTGAACGTTTAGTCCCAATGAAAATGCCACAGCTTGACAGTTTTATTGGGACAAAATGCCCTGGGCGAATAGAAAGTCACATACACTACGAATTATTTTTTGGTTGAGCAACCATTTTCTCTTATTTACGTCTTATTCATCGGAAATTACTGGCTGTCAATGTGTAAAATCGGACAGATATATCTCCGTGTAAAGATGCAAAATACCCTCTCAGATGCAAGGAAATGGGGGTTTTGGGATTCCGGAATCAAAATTTTCCTACCAAGGCCCGAACCATGGTACCGATGATCATCGGTCACCACGTGAACAGCCTCATTCCCTTTCCCCTAGCGGAAACCCTGATAGATGGCAGAAGCAGAATTCAAAAAGGTTCCATTTCCAAAGCTACACAGATTTTGTTTTGGGATATTCATCTTGCTACTGAAATAAGTATAATTTTTGCACATTTAACAGGGATTCTCCTGTCCTCTTTGGGAAAGGATCTGAGGACCATGCCATTGAAAAAATTTACGTCACAGAGGCACCAAATGGGAATTTGTTTTGGAAGGGAATAACCATACAAAGATATAAAGATTTGTGCTCAAACGACTATTGAATTCCAAAGTCGACTAGTCAATACCCAAAAGTCAAGTCGACAAGTCATTGGTGATAACTTGTCTCCTTATAACAGTGTTGGTGTTCCGGTAGAGTGCTGAAGGTCCAAATTTGGCTTCACTTGGGCATTCATATACAGCAACTTATTGGAACATTATTCTGCTAATGTGCTTCTAATTATGCTAAGAAGGTAAATTAATAACATATCCTGATAGCCCAAAATAATTCAGCACTCTACTAGTACCAGTTAAAACAAACTACTGTCACTACTATTAGATGGCAGTAGATGTATACATTGATTGCCCAATATTGCTGTTCAAACTGTCTGACAGTGGCACAGAAGGGATACTATTTACCTAAAAGCTTGAACTCCTCCGACTAGTTGACTGCACAATTGAGAGTCGACTACTGGTTTGCCCAGAGTCGACCTCGACTAGTCGACTAATCGTTTGAGTAATAATAAAGATTAAGAAATTTTACATTTGGATTGAACAAAGAATATTAAGGGCGATAGCTAACTGACTGCAAGTAAGTTTTATAACAGATAGTTACCCATGGAACAGGCCTTTGTGTGAGAAAATTTTACGAGAGCAAAAAGTTGCACTTGTCAATTAAGCCAGGAGTTTAAAGGCATTCGCAAAATAAGGGTCATTCAAACTAATTAAAGAAACTCCTTCAGATTCTGGTGAATTTACCTAAAATTAGTTTTTATTAATCAGATAAACAAGTAATCTGTTGATTTTAGAGATTTGATGTCTAAAATGGGTTTGCAATCATGGGCCAAACATATTATTGTGTGTATGATATTTAGCACCCGTCTTTCAAGATTTGCGAGTGTTTGTGGGTGCAAGAGCAATCGCTCTCATCTCACATGAAGGTCTATGTTCACCTCAATCTCTGTAGTCTTTATTATACTGTACTTATACTATTAAAAAAGAACTTGTCATTTGTTCATGGCACCAATTAGGCATAATGCTTTAACAAAGAAGAAAATATTTAAAAATCCTTTCTGTTCAGGCCAAATGGGGTTAGCATGCGTAGCTTGTATATCCATTGGATTTCTTATGTTTCTCTCCTGGCCTCAGAATGATCACTTTCAGGGTCTGAGCGGAGCACATAGATGATGTGAAATTGGACATCGGTGATCGAGTGGTTAGTGTCGTTGAAGTGTATATCGACAGGTGTCTGTCGGCTGTGTTTTATGTCGGCGAGATGTTCACGTAGGCGTATGCCAAACTGTCTTTTTGTTTCGCCTACATATTGTTTTTTGCAATGGCGGCAGTTAATAAGGCTTGTGTTTCTGATTTAATTTGCTTGGTCGCGAGTGACTGTATCTCCTTGTAGAGTGGTGTGTTCTGTTCATTGATTCATGAACGATTGAACGAAACCGGTCAGGTTACAACTCAACGGATCCAAACCGGACACTGCCTTTGAGTGCCATCAAACACGAGGTGTACCTCTCGAGTCGTCTCACGACAAATTTTCAATTATATGCATAATGTTTTAGTTTGAGTGGAGACTGGGATTGGGAAATTTGGGGGGGTTGTGAATTGGGAAAAATCATGCCTAAATACAATTAGGAAAGGATTCCAGATTCGGCCCTTGTAGACACCCAAAAGAACTCCTGTTTAATAAAATTTTCCCCCTGCAAATTGCATGGATTTTTTCACCAATGATTCATGGAGTTAAATTTGATGAATTTTTCATCAAATCTAGTCATGGCTGCTTCACAGCAGCCATGACTAGATTTGATGAAAAGGTCTTGAAAATATTCAGCGTGTTAAGAATTAAAGCACCACAGAATCACTTCACTCATGTACAGTCAAACATTAAAATAATACAATTCAAGCACAAATACAACTGTGAAAACTTTACAGTATTGGCCCCCAGGAAAAAACATGACAGAGAGGACATGCATAGGGAAGTAAAATTAATTTAAAATTTACTGGTTAGGCCTAAAAAAATTGAAAATCTGTTTCTCATGCCCTCTCACATGGTCCTTTTGGCTGCTGCATGCTCTCTTTTTATAACCAATGCAAACTTAAATAACTAAAAATTAAATGGTTTATATCTGATATTTTACCCAAGTTAATAAAATTGCCCCTTGAGTGCAACAAGGCTTTGCAATGCTTTAGCATTGCAAAGCCTTCTTGCTCTCAAAGGACGCAATACACCACCACCAATCCTATTCTGTAGATTATGAGGCCTAAAACATAAAACAAACCAAGAACATGAAGTTTTTAATGGCAAAAAAGGGGAGCGCAGTGGCTCAGTAGGTAGAGGTGCAGGCTGCAAGCCAAGAGTTCCTCGGTTCGAATCCCACCTGTGGCAACTGCGTTGTGTCCTTGGGCAAGACACTTCATCCCCATTGCCCACGTGGGGGCACGATGGCGCCGTGTACTAAGGCGTACTGCACGTCGATGGTATGCATGTCTTCAACCAATCTAACCCTGCCTGTGCTGCAGTGCGGAGTTACAATGTTGGCAGCTGCTCGTTGGTTCTCTCCGGCTTCCTCCACCCGTAAAACTGTCACGGTCATGATTAGCCATTGTGCATAACTATGTGACCTTAAACATCAATAAATAAATAAATAATGGCAAAAAAATAATTTAAAAAATAAAAAATAAAATAAAAAAACGCCCGGCCGCATGCAATTTTACAAAAAATGGCTTGAGAAACAGAAGATCTACTTTGTGAGGCCTTAAATTCAAAAATAATTTGTAGAGCCAAAAGTTTTTTACATACCGGTATTGTTTTATTACTATTATAATACTGTACTTTCTAACTTTGATCACTTTTTACTGCAACAGAACAGGTGCCCCAACAAGCTGTCTCTGGAGAAAACTTACCAGTTACATTCGAAGTGCCTTAACAGTCATTTTTAGCAAGTCTTGGCTGCCTATATAGGTAGACAAGACTTGCTTAGAAATTTCTTCACAGCCACAGGAAGTGAACTGTCTTTTGTTATGTTCTTCAGATTTCAGTTACATACATCAAACAAAAACGTAAAATTTTTAGTAATATTAGAAGACACTGCAAGGCAATAAAAACGTTCAATGATGGGGGGGGGGGGGGGGGGGGGGGGGGCATTTCAACATAGGATTGCCTGGGAATTAAAACATTTTTTCAGCTTTATAAGTGAACTGAGTTCTTACACTCAAGATTAGTTACAATTTATAGAAGAATACCTACATGAAAATGTCGAAGAGCTTTCTTAGTATTGTTTGTTACAATTTTTGAATTGGAGAGTATCTACAGTGGATTGTAACTAAATCACCCGAAATACCACTTTCAAATTTTGTACATATGGACAAAAAACACAAGCGATGTTTCAACCAATAAACCTCCACATTTAACCCAGAGGTCCATTGGCTGGAACTTCACTTGTGCTTCTTATGCTCTGAAACAAATTTGCAATTATTACTTGGGTGGAATCTCCACTCTAAAGGTGATTTAGTGATAATATTCTCTCCACGTACTGTACAAACCAATAAAGGTGCACAGTGTATAGTTGTCAAAACATACCTGCAATGCACAACAACTGGACCTTTGGGTTTCACCGTGAAATCATCAAATCTGTTAAGTTCTACTTCTTTAACTAAATCAAGGAGCATTCTGGGATTATCTGGAGGTTTGTGATCAGGCCATGCTGTATACCAATAATGTATTAAACAATGAGATTCACCATTACACTAAAATAAAAAAAAGTATAGTACTGACATGAAATCAATTCTCTACAAAATCTTACTTAGAAGATATCAAATTTTACAACTTTAACCCTTTACCTAACAAATCGCCTGCATCCGCCCGCGTAATATGCAAATTCAGCAGTTGAAAAAATATTATTTTTCTAAACATTTCAACAAAACCATATCATTTGACCCCTCGTTGGAACGAGCTCGTTCCAAGGAGGGGTCACATGATACGGTTTTGTTGAAATTTATTGAAACATTTAAAAAAATGATATTTAAAATAATAAATTTTGATATCGTCTGCGTTGGGTAAAGGGTTAAACAGTTTGCAATAATTTGCAGCAAAGCATGAAATAAATTCCATTTAAAATCATGAAATCAGAAATTTCTGAAAAAACAGCAATAGATTCAATCAATTTAAACAGTCTGTGCATTTTTTTTTCTTCTTAAAGGTCGGATTGTCTCTGTTATACCTTTTGGCCTCAAAACAGATGCCCCAACTTACAATCATAATGTACAAAATGTTCCCATAAAAGATTCAAGCATCTCTGGCAGTGCTTTCTAGTGAAGTCATGGCTGCCTATACAGGCAAAGACGTAGCTAGAAATCACTGCTAAACCCCCAGACTTGCATGAGATGGTTTGATGCAATTTGATAAAACAATGTCCAGGCCCTGAGGAGTTAAGCATCAGGTATTGATATAACTGTACAGAACCACACATACGTTTGAATGGGTTAACCCTTTACCCAACAAATCACCCGCATCCGCCTGTGTAATATGCAAATACAGCAGTTGAAAAAATATTATTTTTCAAAAAATTTCAACAAAATCATATCATGTGACCCCTCGGAATGAGCTCGTTGAGCTCGTTCCAACGAGGGGTCACATGATATGATTTTCTTGAAATTTTTTGAAAAAATGATATTTAAAATAATAAATTTTGATATTGTCTGCGTTGGGTAAAGGGTTAAACAGTTTGCAATAATTTGCAGCAAAGCATGAAATAAATTCCATTTAAAATCATGAAATCAGAAATTTCTGAAAAAACAGCAAGATTCAATCAATTTAAACAGTCTGTGCATTTTTTTTTCTTCTTAAAGGTCGGATTCTGTCTCTGTTATACCTTTTGGCCTCAAAACAGATGCCCCAACTTACAATCATAACGTACAAAATGTTCCCATAAAAAGATTCAAGCATCTCTGGCAGTGCTGTCTAGTGAAGTCATGGCTGCCTGTACAGGCAAAGACGTAGCTAGAAATCACTGCTAAACCCCCAGACTTGCATGAGATGGTTTGATGCAATTTGATAAAACAATGTCCAGGCCCTGAGGAGTTAAGCATCAGGTATTGATATAACTGTACAGAACCACACATACGTTTGAATGGGTTAACCCTTTACCCAACAAATCACCCACATCCGCCCGTGTAATATGCAAATTCAGCAGTTGAAAAAATATTATTTTTCAAAAAATTTCAACAAAATCATATCATGTGACCCCTCGGAACGAGCTCAGCGAGCTCGTTCCAACGAGGGGTCACATGATATGATTTTCTTGAAATTTTTTGAAAAAATGATATTTAAAATAATAAATTTTGATATCGTCTGTGTTGGGTAAAGGGTTAAACAGTTTGCAATAATTTGCAGCAAAGCATGAAATAAATTCCATTTAAAATCATGAAATCAGAAATTTCTGAAAAAACAGCAATAGATTCAATCAATTTAAACAGTCTGTGCATTTTTTTTTCTTCTTAAAGGTCGGATTCTGTCTCTGTTATACCTTTTGGCCTCAAAACAGATGCCCCAACTTACAATCATAATGTACAAAATGTTCCCATAAAAAGATTCAAGCATCTCTGGCAGTGCTTTCTAGTGAAGTCATGGCTGCCTATACTGGCAAAGACGTAGCTAGAAATCACTGCTAAACCCCCAGACTTGCATGAGATGGTTTGATGCAATTTGATAAAACAATGTCCAGGCCCTGAGGAGTTAAGCATCAGGTATTGATATAACTGTACAGAACCACACATACGTTTGAATGGGTTAACCCTTTACCCAACAAATCACCCGCATCTGCCCGTGTAATATGCAAATTCAGCAGTTGAAAAAATATTATTTTTCAAAAAATTTCAACAAAATCATATCATGTGACCCCTCGGAACGAGCTCATCGAGCTCGTTCCAACGAGGGGTCACATGATATGATTTTCTTGAAATTTTTTGAAAAAATGATATTTAAAATAATAAATTTTGATATCGTCTGCATTGGGTAAAGGGTTAAGAATTATCGCACTCGATTGCTTTGGCCCATTGCCTTCAGCTCTCGTGATATCCTGGGCCAAAGCAATCTTGTGTGATAATTCTTAACCCATTCAAATGTAAGTGCAGTTCTGTATTTATGTAACAACCAGTCTACCCGTAAATTGAACTGAAAGCACTTTTTAACTGGATGATTTAGGATAATTGCTGTGTTTCCTTCGTTGCCAACAAGACATTGATGTTAGATGGCAGGGTACCAACCCTAATTTGCTTTTTAATTTTTATAGCATTCAAATGGTTGAAACCAATTGACACTGATCAGTGTCACGGTTACGATGATCAAACTTCAAATATTTATTAAACTGTCTGGAATAACACAACAAAAAGTTTTTTATAAAGCTAATAAGTGTAGCACACTCCATCATTATATGACCAGTTGTGGAAAGTATTTGTCAAGGAACAAGTTGTTAGAATGTTATTTTTATTTTGTAAATTTTTGACTTGAATCTGATTGTTTAAATGCCCTGGGTTATTTATTATTTATTTATTTATTTATTGATGTTTAAGGTCACATATTTATGCACAATGGCTAATCATGACCATGACAGTTTTACGGGTGGAGGAAGCCGGAGTACCCGGAGAGAACCACCGAGCAACGACGAGCAGCTGCCAGCTCCCCAACATCGCAACTCCACACTGCAGCACAGGTAGGGTTAGATTGGTTGAAGACATGCGTACCATCGACGTGCAGTACGCCTTAGTACACGGCGTCATCATGCCCCCACATGGGCAATGGGGGGTGAAGTATCTTGCCCAAGGACACAACGCGGTTGCCACAGGTGGGATTCGAACCGAGGACCTTTCGGCTTGCGAGCCTGCACCTCTACCTACTGAGCCACCACGCCCCCTAAATACCCTGGGTAAGCAAATCTAAATGAGGAACTTGGAATTTCCAAGCGATCTCGACTCCGGTGCATTCGACCAATGATTGGCGTAATTTATTTAGACGGGTTCCTTCCCTGTTTACGTTGGAAATGAAATCGAATGTGTTTTATATCACCACATATGTGATACAACTTTAGTTTTATCATACAGACAGAACAGTGGAAATCCCATGTTTTACATCAATATGTGTGTGATAAAAATGACTACAGATATGTTTTCATCAATGACATCTACTGTCCTTTGACAGGCTGTTCTAACTAGAGGTACTGTGAGCAAGCTCACAAAGTGATACCCCCCGAGCCTGAAATATATAAGTTAGATTATCTCCCTTTGGAAATGTCAGAACGGAATTATATTGCTTCATGCACATCTGCATATGGAGTTCTTCCATTGTGTAAAGTTTCATGAAAATTCTTCAAACGGTTTAGGAGTTGCACTTACAAGGATGGACAGATGGACAGACGGATGGAGAGACAGACAGATGGATGGACAGGCGGATGGAGAGACAGACAGACATGGTGATTCCTATATACCCCCCCCCCCCTCCAAACTTTGTTTGTGGGGGGGTATAAAAATTGGTTCATGACAGTTTATAAATTTGATTAATGGATTGTGCCCAGGAAACATTACATTGGCAATATTTCTCTCATGCTGTTGACAGGTCCTTATTTGCAAAGTAAATGAAGATCGCAGTTCACAAAGGAACTCCCAAGACAATCTGTCAGTTTCAAAGAAACAAGAAACAGCTGTTGCTGAATGAAATTCATACACTAGGACAGTGCTGAACCAGAGGGAAGCTTCAACCTATTGGTAACAAGGAAAAAATTCACAGCATTTTGAAGCAAATCCCCCACCTGGCTCACCCCCATGCCTCTGATGAGCCACGGCATAAAAATATACTGAACCAAAATTTAATGATTTCTGATATTTACTGTTTAAGTTTTCAAATAAAGATTAAAATTTCCAGTAAATAAAATAAATGAAGGACAATCTCTCTCTCCATCTTTGACAACTCAACATGGTTTTTGTATTTTTCCATGACAATGTTAGTATAAAACTTGGAAATAATCGAAGGGCAATAACTCCCTGAAATTTGAAGACAACATCATGGGTTTTGAATTTTTCCTTGACAATGTTAATATACAACTTGGAAATAATCAAAGGGCAATAACTTCTTGAAATTTGAAGTTAACATCATGGTTTTTAAACTTGTCTTAACCCTTAACTGGTAGAGTGCTAGAAGCCCATATTTGGGCTTTACCTTGAAGTGCAGGTGTCATAACGTAAAGGCTTCATATTCAGTGGATATGCTTCATATTATCTTTGAAGAGAAATTATTTCATCTGTAAAGATTTGCTTTGTTACAATTTATGTGAGAGTACCTATAGGTACTCTCACATGAATTATAAGAAAGCAAAGACAGGGCAACAAATTTGGGTGTCCAAAATAATTTAGCACTCTACCAGTTAAGGGCCTAATTCCAACTTGGATCACTATTACTGTAATAAAACAGGAGACAACATGCTGTTCCAGGGTTAACTCACGAGTTAAATTCTAACTTTTTTGGCAGTTGTTTCTTGGAAAGTCTTCACTGTCTATATATTGGTAATAATGTATGTTGTTGGACATGTGTATTTTCTATTGATGTTTTAATTATGTAAATAATTGTGTTTATTATATGCTCAACTAAAGATTATAGGAAACATTGCTAGAAAATAAATAATTAAATCCCCCGCAGTGAAGATACAGAAAGTTTCACTTTCACTGTACTGACGTTTTGGTTGTTATAAATGATGAAATGTGCTTACTATTACAGTGGAACCCACTTAATTGGATATCTCTTAATTGTATATTCCTGTTAATTGAATATAATTTTCAAACACAAAACCATTTACCATACCTTCAGTACAAATTTGATCTGTCAATTGCATATGGGTTGTAGAGTAAACTCCAGTTAATTGTATATAAATTTTGTAATATGTCGAAAAAATTACTGTGACATGCACCAAATTCCCCTTATTTATCAACCATTTTGGCCTAACTACATCCAATACAGGCATTTATTCTATTATATCTTGTTTGACAGAGCTCATAGAGCTCCGTCAAACAAGATATAATAGAATAAATGCTCAGTTTACCTCCAGAACACAGGAAACTGTCCAAATCCCTGTTAATTGTATACTCCTGTTAATTAAATAATTTTCACTGGCAAAATGGATATTCAATCAAGAGGATTCTATTGTAGGATTAAACTTTATTAAATATACTGTAGGTTAAAATTTGATACATTTATGAGGTATACAAATGGAAGTACCGTGGAATCCTGTTAATTGAATAGACACTGTGCCAATGAAAATTATTCAATTAACAGGAGTATTCAATTAACAGGGATTGTGTCACTTTCTTGTATTCTAGAGATAAACTTAGCATTTATTCTGTTATATCTTGTTTGACAGAGCTCCATGAGCTCTGTCAAACAAGATATAATAGATTAAATACCTGTATTGGATGTACTGAGGCCAAATAGGTCTATAAACAAAGGAAAACTGGGGAGAGTCAAGATAATTTCTCAACAGGTGGCAAGATTTTGTATTCAATTAACAGGAGTTTACTCTATAACCTATATTCAATTAACAGGTCAAATTTGTACTTGAGGTATGGTAAATGGTTTTGTGTTAGGAAATTACATTCAATTAACAGGGTTATTCAGTTAAGAGATATCCATTTAAGTGGGCTCCACTGTATATGGAAACTATATTTTATCATGGCAACTATTAATGCGGAAAAGGGCAACAAACAACTGTGAGCTTTCGTGCTTCGATTTAAAGCAAAATAAAGGTGAATACTTCCGATTTATCCTCAAAAACAATAAACTCCTTTTGAAACGCGTATCATAAAAAAGAAAATCTAGTATTTTTGAGAGGATGCTGGATATTAACTCCTTCATGACCGCAAAATATGTTTATTTTTCCTTGTGGCAAGCCACTAGCATTTGTCTTGGTCGCTCATGTCATAATGTTTGGTATTCACTCAAAAACACTAGATATCCTCTATTTTATACATATAGAATATACCCATAGTAGCTTGGTGTACCAAATGTTCACCATGAGTAGTGAAGTGGTGTTAACCATGAGCCTTCAGTGTGCAGTTAACACTACTTCACCATGAGTGGTGAACATTTGGTACACCAAGCTACTTTGGGTATATTTTTTTTTATACCATGATCGTCAGATTAATAAGAGTTTAAATGTTAAATAAATCAATATTCACACATGCGAATATGTTTTTGTTTACATGTGCACCGGTGGGCGGTACTTCCACTGTCAATTTTATCGCTGAAACGAAATAGAAAACGAAACCGCAAATTACGGGGCCTTTTTCATTTTAATAACATACTATTTCGAGTTATGGATGCTTCATTAACATGAGATGTGTTTGTTAATTTTTGGTACCTCATGAGGTAATCTTACTTAAAAACGTAATAAATAATTGCGGGTTTCATTTCGTTCTTGACGAGGCGACGAGTGATAAATTTAGACAAGTTTGCATTCAAGGCAAGGTCAACTTGGACGTAGGTGTACATTTTTACAATAGAAATCCTATTGCTGGCGTGTTCACCACGTTTGGTGTGTAAAGATAAAATTTATGTCATGGGCTTTTTATATATAGTAGAATAGGTAATCATGGTATAAATATATCCAAATACAACACCAAAAGACAAATATTTTTTTTCAACTGCTCAATTTGTAAAGTATACAGGTGGATGCGACTGATTTATTTGGTGAAGGGTTAAAAAAAAAAGTAATTTGGAATGCTATAAACTTATAGGCAGATCATTTAACCCTTTACCCAACGAATTGACCACATCCGTCTGAGTAATATGCGAATTCAGTAGTTGAAAAAGTTAAAAAATTTATAGTAATTTATATATTTTTTATACTTACCAATGACCCAGACATAGCTGGTGCTAACTCTTAAAATATAGGGCCAAACACAAATTTTGCCCCCCAATCCCCAAAATTTGCATCTAAACTAAAGAAAACATGTCCTGAAAGGCCCTCCACACTTCGCCCCCACTGCGCATGCGCAGTGTCAAGGACGTTCCGAAATTGGCGCCATTAATCATTCTAATAACCAGTGCCTGGTAAGCGCTATGTACTCAGCGGGGAGGCAAGAGTTCCCAACTCCTGGGAGGGCCATCCCCGTCTGGGTCATTGGTAAGTATAAAAAATATATAAATTACTATAAATTTTTTAACATTTTTATACTGTACCAATGACCCAGACATAGCTGAATAGTAAAAAGGCTGGAGGGCCAAGGACATAGAGCAAAATGGAATACGCTCAATAAAATAAAATAGAGTCATCCCCTGTAGGGAAAAAGAAGTAATAGGCCTTACATGTATCTTTCTTATTTATGATAAATTAGAAAGATACAACACCTTCCAAAATTGAGCTTCATACATCCATGTACTCTATTAATATCCAATATAATCCTTATACTAATAATTTTTAAAGTAAGCCAATAAATAAAGTAAGTCTAGAGAATAGAGACTCTTATACTCCTAAAAGTGTCTGAGGATTGCATAATCATGTCCGTTGACATATGCAATATTCAAAAGCTATACTTTAAAAACTAAGACTTGAATGAATTTTAAAAACCTAAACTTCTCACTAAACAACCATCCCAATAACAGCTCAGAATTACTAACTCCGGAGGAGGTATCCCCTTGTTTTCATAGTAAAACAGGTGACCCAAGGGAACACCCTCCCCCCCCCCCTTTTTCTTGCCCTGGGTCAAATAGCCCAGAGCGAAGAGGGCAGCCGAACGGAGACACTGCCGAAACAGACAGCCTACCTAGCTATAGTAGCAACTGTTAAGTGAATGACATTCTGAGCAGTAGATAATAGACCTAACAATAGAGGCCTCCAGAAATGGACTCGATATTTCTAAGATAAAATTCATGAATGTGGATGGCTGAGCGCAATGAGCGGCCTACAAAAATCTATAATAGCGACACTATTAATGTAAGCCCAAGAAGTAGAAGAACTCTTACTTCATGAGCCGAAATCTTAAGCACAACTGCTAAGTCAATGATATACCATAAGCAGTACCGATAGTTAATAGAATCCATTAACAACAAAATGGAGCGTAACGTCCTTCTACTAGACATCAAAGACAGAAGAAGCTTACGCCCTTTGTAATAAACAGATATCTGTTTATAAATACATAAACTGTACCCGGAAAGAGTAAAGGCCTATGCCCATCCGAAGACGGAAGGACCTTAAAATAATAGGTTCCGGATAATAGGAGCCTAACTCTTATGCAACAATCCAACCTAAATAGTAACGGAAGTATTGATTCCGAAACTATGAAAGTGAAAATCATCCATCGATAGTGAAACTCACTGACTCTACAGTAAAAGAGAAACCAACAGAATTACTGTCTAAAAGGTCAGAATTTGAAAACTACTGTTTCCAGAGGCTCAAATGATTACTTAGCTAAATAAGAACCGAAGTTAAAATCCGTATAGGAATTTAATCTAAAGATTCTAAGTCTATTTATCAAAAAGTAACTAACTGACTTAGATAAAGAGACAAAAGACTCAATTGTAAACTATCGTAGAGTGCATAGGTATGAGGTAACATAAACCTATAACCTAAATAATAACAGGCTGCAGTAGATCTTGTGAAACAAGTATACTAAAAAATAGCAATGAGTATGGAGGGATCAACAATATGAACATAATGATCCCTACACCACGACGGAAGAGCCTCCACTTTAGCCGCATAGAATAGCGAAGAAGAGGATCTCCTATAGTAAGAAATCGCGTCCAAAGCTCGTCCAGTACAGTGCTTACAATGCAATACGGACCACACAACGGAATACATGAAGGTTGCGACCTTGCTGGTTGTGATAAAGATGACACGATTTACCCAGTGAAAAAGATCCTCACATAGAGGAAGATTTCACATTAAGACCCACAGTAGACAAGAGAGTAAATTACTCATGATCTCTGTGAAGATAGAGATGCTATCAACAGAAATGTATTGTGGTTGTTTATCTTAGCAATACCTGCTAAAACAACAGCGCCGGAGGATACGCGTATCCTATCATTCCGTCCTATAGATCAATAGAGCGTTAACAATATTAGCTCAGAGATCTGGACAAGCCAACACATACGTCTGCAATTGATTAGCAAGCTGTGTCATAAATAAATCATCATTGGGCGCTCCCATAGATAGCAAATCTGATTGAATACTTGTTTGTTGAGAGTCCATTCTGACAGCAACAAGCGACCCGTAAGAGAACGGGAGTCCGATAAAACAATCAGACAACCCGGAATATGACGGACCAAAACTGAACTTGGTGTACTATAACCAACAGACGGATTCTTTCCATTAAATTGAATAACGGAAACGAAAGAGTGCCTCCCTGGTTCCGGAGATACGGCACTACTGTCGAATTAAAGGACAGGAATTTGGGCATGCGTTTCTGAATAATGTTCATGCAATGACATAAAGCAAGCCTAAAAAACATTATTCCGCAGAAGTTAAACTGATTGCTAAAAGACTGCGGAACCCAAAGACCCTGGCACTTCGAATCCGTAGGGATCAGTATTATATCCCAATCTGTTTGACTGGCAACCGTCATAACAGCCACACTCGGGTCCGGCAACTGCGGCGGCACTCTCTGAGTCAACCACCGAATGTTTGCCCCAGTCTGAATCTCTTGTAACACTAGATAGCCAAGAGAACGTATAAATCGAGCAATTCATGGATTGCCGAAAAGTTGCCGTCGAAGAGAAGCTCCTCCGAGAACGAAGCGACTCTGAGAGAGTTCTTAACCTTACTATCCACGCGTGTGGATGTAGCTAGGGCTGCGTCACGTCTAACTAACTCCAATCAGCCACTGAAGGGCGGAGTTATACGTGAACAAACTACTGCCCTCAAAAGAAATTACATTGAGAATAATATCCCGTAAATCTTTTCTTGAAGACGTAATGATAACGCCTCAGTAAGGCGGATTACGTATAATAAAGCGTCTAAGTTAAGTCTACTATACAAAATGTCGTTCCCAACATTGAAATTGGAAAAGACATAAACGGCGAAAAAGAATATATGCAGTCTTTAATCACACCGTCTAGACGCATATGAACTCTCGGTAAGCCCTGCTCTGCCAAAATAAACTATTTGTATAAATGATCAAATGGCAGAAATGAGCAACGCGGACAAGAAACTAAACTAACATGCTTAGTAGCAGGCTTGTATATATATATAGCGTCGAAAAATAAAACACATGTTGTAATGACAATATTGGACTGCGTCGGTAAGTCAGGGACAATGTCCCTGAACCGATCGAAAAATCCGAGTCCAATGACGCTATAAGTCTCTTATCCAAGATCGCAGCAATGAAGTCCGAAATAATAATCACTGGAAGATTATGCCAGAAGATATGAAAGGCATCTTCCGATACTACTAAAGGGAAAACTCGAAATCTTTCGAATCCCTTTCGCCAACCTGTCGGACCCTATAAAGCGTTCGGTCGTCCGTAGCTGATGCAACCGCGGACCGCACCGACCCAGCGCCGTCGGATAATTCCTGATTCGACCGAGAACTGTCAATTGCTGGGATGCTGCAAAACAACTGTGCTAACTCGGATAGCACGTCCGTCACCGAGGCCTGAGGAGAAGCGGTCTTACGATGCATTGCCGCTGGAAGCTCCGTGATCGTTACCCCGTGCATACTACCAATATGCGAGCGAACGGAGTGTATAGGCCTCGTGTCCCTTGGCTACCGGATGGCGTGACCTATTCGCCGTGGAATCACTGAATGCCGAAACTGATCGGATACTCGAGGTCACGTAGCCAATGTGCGGTCGTGTGCCCTGCTGTGAGGATGAGGAAGCATTAAAGACAGTCTCTCGGACTGTCAATATAACGGAGCGTCCCGACCAACGGACATATGCTCCGAATGTAAAATATCTGAACCACAACATGCGGTCCCCTATGTTGTTGGGCGAGAGAGGGACCTCTCTCGCTCACAGCCCGGACGGACCTGGACAAGCCAGGAACCGGACTAACAGGCTTCCTCCGATCTGTCCTCAATCTGCCGTCACTGGGTGAGTACTAAAGTAATTAAAGTGCTCGCATCACCCAAATCTCCTTCCTAGACCGCAACGGACGAACCCGGCAGCCGAACCATTCGATGAATGTACGCTACACCGGGAGAGCTAGCGAATGTCACTCCGTAGGCGATAGACATATTCCATGAGCACTTATTGCCGCTAACTCTTCATTAACTATGACGCCAGAGGCACACTTTTGAAAGACATCCCCATAATTCTTCGAACAAGAAACCAGAAATGCTTGGATAGCAAGCATAAAATAATAATATATATAGCGTCGTTCAATAATTCGAAAGTTTGTGTGACATTATTGGACTATGTCGGAACTGAGGGACGATGTCCCTGAACCGAACCAAAAATTTCTAAGTCCACCGACGCTATCAGTTTCTTATCCGGTATCGCAGCATTCTGGTCCGACGAAAGAAGCTGTAGAAGACCAAGTCAGATGACATACACAACAGCATATGTTGTTCCGAAAGGGAAAGCTCGAAATCCTCCGAATCCCTTTCGGTATCCCGTCGGACCGGATGAAACTTTCGGACGTCCGTACCCGCTTCCGCGGAGCGTCCCGACCCAGCATCGTCGGATAAAATATATGCGACAGATTCAGTTGATGCTGGGATGCTGCGATAAACTGTGCTATTAAGGAAAGCACGTCCGTTCCCGAGGCCTGTGCAGTAGCGGTCTTACGATGCATTGCCGCCGGAAGCTCCGTGTACGTTGACTCCCGCACACTTCCTATGCGAACGTCCGGAGTCTGCAGGCCTCGTGTCCCTGGCTACCGGATGGTGTGACCTGGTCGCCGAAGAATCCTTGATCGGCGAAGCTGGTAATATATCGGCGGTCACGCAGCCAAGGTGCGGTCGTGTGCGCTGACGAGAAGAGGAAGCCTTAGCAGTCTCAGCGGACTGCCTATACAATGGAGCGTCCCGAGCGACGGACGTATGCTCCGCTTGCGACACATTTTGTACCACAACATCTGGGGCCAGATGTTGTTGAACGAGAGAGGGGCCTCTCTCGCTTGCCGTCCGGATGGACCGGAACGAGCTATGAACCGGACTAAAAGGCTTCCTGCGTTCTCCCTCCGATCCGCCGTCACTGGGTGTGCATTAGGTTAATTTATAGTGCTCGCATCACCCCAAAATTCCTTCTAGACCGCAACGGACGAACCCGGCTGCCGAACCATTCGGTGAATGGACGCTACACCGGGCGAGCTAGCGGACGTCAAAGGCCGTCGAACCTACTAGGGTCCTCTTAGGCAATTGGCGTATTTACATGAGCACTTTTCCGCTAGCCCTTCATTAATTGTGACGACGGAGGCACACTGTTGGAAGACATCACAGATACATCACCCTAATCTTGATCGTCTGAAATAGAAATTGAAAAAGTAGAGTGACCCTGCGGGGAAAGGACCGGAGTGTCCAAATCCCCAACAACATACCGTGACATACGCTTCCCATATTGTCATCGAAATCATACGATACAGAACAGGAGTTAATGCGAGTACACTGACCACATATAGAATGATAATAAAGTCAGAGGAAGACTTCCTCTTAAAACAATTGATCAATATCCTTTCAATGTGAAAAGAAAACAAGTCCTGGTACTCACACTAACCCCTGGCAATCAAAATACATAATAATAATATGATCCATTAATATAGAAAAAATAATTGAAATCAAAATATTTTGAAAAAATATTTCTTCAGAACAGCCCAAGTTTCTGAAAAGTAACGTTGAGCCCCAATGGATCCCAAGCCTAAGTGTGGACAAAAATTTTAAAAATATTTTAAACAATTTATTCAACACTTACGAACAATAATAATGTATCTAGTTATGATTAAAATAACATCAAGATATTATTTTTTAGAAATCCCCCCCTCACACAGAGGGCTGTTGTAAATGTAAACAATGAGTGTAAAAACACTAAAATAAGACTCCAGGCACCCAGGCCCGAAATCAGATACCAAAAATACACCATCTGATGCAAAACAGAGACTTCCAGGGAAGAAACTGCAGAACATCAGATGGTAGATGCAGAACACAACGCCTAACCACCCGTAGGTGAAGACGTAAACATGGGGAAAGAACAGAATTCATTCTGTTATTCAGCTAAAACTCCCAAGAAAATTTAGTAATAATAATTACAAAAACTATGCCAAAAGCATGGGAGAATAGCAAGGGGGAACTTAAAGGACAGGGAGAGAGGAAAACACTTAAAAAACAGTGTAACTAAATAATCAGAATGACAACAAAATGGCTGCTGCCTTGAAAATAGGTAACTTAACATAATTTCATTAAAAAATTTTAAGTTACAGCCCTGATAATATTCTGTCACACATTCTTTTCCTCTCCTCCTTCTCTATCCTCCTTAGAATCACCATTTCACTAATATTTATGTGTCTGGCATCATTTAAACTGAGATTTATAAGCACAAAGATCAGTCAGATGTTAACTGATGAAGGGCCAAACTTAGAATGATTAATGGCGCCAATTTCGGAACGTCCTTGACACTGCGCATGCGCAGTGGGGGCGAAGTGTGGAGGGCCTTTCAGGACATGTTTTCTTTAGTTTTAGATGCAAATTTTGGGGATTGGGGGGCAAAATTTGTGTTTGGCGCTATATTTTAAGAGTTAGCACCAGCTATGTCTGGGTCATTGGTACAGTATAAAAATATACTATTTTTCAAAAACTTTCAACAAAACCATATCATGTGACCTCTCCTTTGAACGAGCTCGTTGAGCTAGTTCCAATAAGGGGTCAAATGATATGGTTTTGTTGAAATTTTTTGAAAAATTTTAAAAAATGCTATTTAAAATAATAAATTTTGATACCATCTGCATTGGGTAAAGGGTTAACCCTTTACCCAACGAATCGCCCGCATCCGCCCACGTAATATGCAAATTCAGCAGGTGAAAAAATATTATATTTCGAAACATTTCAAAAAAACCATATCATGTGTCCCCTCTTTGGAACGAGCTCGTCGAGCTCGTTCCAAAGAGGGGTCACATGATATGGTTTTGTTGAAATTTTTTGAAAAATTTAAAAAAAATGCTATTTAAAATAATAAATTTTTGAAACCATCTGCATTGGGTAAAGGGTTATTGATTCCAATTTGAAGTTATCGGGATGCAGAACATATTAACTGATTGTCGACAAAGTTAATTTTCTGGAAAGCAAAAAAGTTTGTTGGGCTGAGTTATTTTGTCTGACAACACAGGGTATTTTTGGATGAGATATTTAAGCAACAGTAATTTGAAGGTAGGCATTTTAGATGAAGGTATTCTGAACAACTTCCTCACACATCACATGTCAACAATTGTGAAACATAACTCACTTAAGACACACTATTCCTACCTTTCAAAGTGTTCAAGTGTCAAACACCAATAAATAAATGAGTAAATAAATGAAATAAATCCCTGGAAAGATTGAGCCTCCAAGGGAAAGCATTTTCACACTGAACAGGGGCTGAATCATTATCATTCATGGGCCGAACTTTCCGGTCCCAGCATCACTGGCTCACCGCCATTAGCGGTGATAACAATTTAACAAAAGTTAAAAAATTTATAGTAATTTATATATTTTTTATACTTACCAATGACCCAGACATAGCTGGTGCTAACTCTTAAAATATAGGGCCAAACACAAATTTTGCCCCCCAATCCCCAAAATTTGCATCTAAAACTAAAGAAAACATGTCCTGAAAGGCCCTCCACACCTCGCCCCCACTGCGCATGCGCAGTGTCAAGGACGTTCCGAAATTGGCGCCATTTATCATTCTAATAACCAGTGCCTGGTAAGCGCTATGTACTCAGCGGGGAGGCAAGAGTTCCCAACTCCTGGGAGGGCCATCCCCGTCTGGGTCATTGGTAAGTATAAAAAATATATAAATTACTATAAATTTTTTAACATTTTTATACTGTACCAATGACCCAGACATAGCTGAATAGTAAAAAGGCTGGAGGGCCAAGGACATAGAGCAAAATGGAATACGCTCAATAAAATAAAATAGAGTCATCCCCTGTAGGGAAAAGAAGTAATAGGCCTTACATGTATCTTTCTTATTTATGATAAATTAGAAAGATACAACACCTTCCAAAAATTGAGCTTCATACATCCATGTACTCTATTAATATCCAATAATCCTTATACTAATAATTTTTAAAGTAAGCCAATAATAAAGTAAGTCTAGAGAATAGAGACTCTTATACTCCTAAAAGTGAGTGATAATTGCATAATCATGTCCGTTGACATATGCAATATTCAAAAGCTATACTTTAAAAACTAAGACTTGAATGAATTTTATAAACTTAAACTTCTCACTAAACAACCATCCCAATAACAGCTCAGAATTACTAACTCCGGAGGAGGTATCCCCTTGTTTTCATAGTAAAAACAGGTAACCCAAGGGAACACCCTCCCCCCCCCTTTTTCTTGCCCTGGGTCAAATAGCCCAGAGCGAAGAGGGCAGCCGAACGGAGACACTGCCGAAACAGACAGCCTACCTAGCTATAGTAGCAACTGTTAAGAGAATGATATTCTGAGCAGTAGATAATAGACCTAACAATAGAGGCCTCCAGAAATGGACTCGATATTTCTGAGATAAAATTCATGAATGGATGGCTGAGCGCAATGAGCAGCCTTCAAAAATCTATAATAGCAACACTATTAATGCAAGCCCAAGAAGTAGAAGAACTCTTACTTCATGAGCCGAAATCTTAAGCACAACTGCTAAGCCAATGATATACCATAAGCAGTACGCTAGTTAATAGAATCCATTAAAAATAAAATGGAGCGTAACGTCCTTCTACTAGACATCAAAGACAGAAGAAGCTTACGCCCTTGTAATAAACAGATATCTGTTTATAAATACATAAACTGTACCCGGAAAGAGTAAAGGCCTATGCCCATACGAAGACGGAAGGACCTTAAAATAATAGGTTCCGGAAATAGGAGCCTAACTCTTATGCAACAATCCAACCTAAATAGTAACGGAAGTATTGATTCCGAAACTATGAAAGTGAAAATCATCCATCGATAGTGCATGAAACTCACTGACTCTACAGTAAAAGAGAAACCAACAGAATTACTGTCTAAAAGGTCAGAATTTGAAAACTACTGTTTCCAGAGGCTCAAATGATTACATAGCTAAATAAGAACCGAAGTTAAAATCCGTATAGGAATTTAATCTAAAGATTCTAAGTCTATTTATCAAAAAGTTACTAACTGACTTAGATAAAGAGACAAAAGACTCAATTGTAAACTATCGTAGAGTGCATAGGTATGAGGTAACATAAACCTATAACCTAAATAACAACAGGCTGCAGTAGATCTTGTGAAACAAGTATACTAAAAACTAGCAATGCGTAGTATGGAGGGATCAACCATATGAACATAATGATCCCTACACCACGACGGAAGAGCCTCCACTTTAGTCGCATAGAATAGCGAAGAAGAGGATCTCCTATAGTAAGAAATCGCGTCCAAAGCTCGTCCAGTACAGTGCTTACAATGCAATACGGACCACACAACGGAATACATGAAGGTTGCGACCTTGCTGGTTGTGATAAAGATGACACGATTTACCCAGTGAAAAAAGATCCTCACATAGAGGAAGATTTCACGTTAAGATCCACAGTAGACAAGAGAGTAAATTACTCATGATCTCTGTGAAGATAGAGATGCTATCAACAGAAATGTATTGTGGTTGTTTATCTTAGCAATACCTGCTAAAACAACAGCGCCGGAGGATACGCGTATCCTATCATTCCGTCCTATAGATCAATAGAGCGTTAACAGTATTAGCTCAGAGATCTGGACAAGCCAACACATACGTCTGCAATTGATAAGCAAGCTGTGTCATAAATAAAACATCATTGGGCGCTCCCATAGATAGCAAATCTGATTAAATACTTGTTTGTTGAGAGTCCATTCTGACAGCAACAAGCGACCCGTAAGAGAACGGGAGTGCGATAAAACAATCAGACGACCCAGAATATGACGGACCAAAACTGAACTTGGTGTACTATAACCAACAGACGGATTCTTTCCATTAAATTGAATAACGGAAACGAAAGAGTGCCTCCCTGGTTCCGGAGATACGCCACTACTGTCGAATTAAAGGACAGGAATTTGGGCATGCGTTTCTGAATAATGTTCATGCAATGACATAAAGCAAGCCTAAAAAACATTATTCCGCGGAAGTTAAACTGATAGCTAAAAGACTGCGGAACCCAAAGACCCTGGCACTTCGAATCCGTAGGGATCAGAATATCCCAATCTGTTTGACTGGCAACCGTCATAACAGCCACACTAGGGTCCGGCAACTGCGGCGGCACTCTCTGAGTCAACCACCGAATGTTTGCCCCAGTCTGAATCTCTTGTAACACTAGATAGACAAGAGAATGTATAAATCAAGCAATTCATGGATTGCCGGAAAGTTGCCGTCGAAGAGAAGCTCCTCCGAGAACGAAGCGACTCTGAGAGAGTTCTTAACCTACTATCCACGCGTGGATGTAGCTAGGGCTGCATCACGTCTAACCAACTCCAATCAACCACTGAAGGGCGGAGTTATACGTGAACAAACTACTGCCCTCAAAAGAAATTACATTGAGAATAATATCCCGTAAATCTTTTCTTGAAGACGTAATGATAACGCCTCAGTAAGGCGGATTACGTATAATAAAGCGTCTAAGTTAAGTGTACTATACATAATGTCGTTCCCAACATTGAAATTGGAAAAGACATAAACGGCGAAAAAGAATATATGCAGTCTTTAATCACACCGTCTAGACGCATATGAACTCTCGGTATGCCCTGCTCTGCCAAAATAAACTATATGTAAAAAAGATAAAATGGCAGAAATGAGCCACGCGGACAAGAAACTAAACTATCATGCTTAGTAGCAGGCTTGTATATATATATATATATATATATAGCGTCGAAAAATAAAACACATGTTGTAATGACAATATTGGACTGCGTCGGTAAGTCAGGGACAAAGTCCCTGTACCGATCGAAAAATCCGAGTCCAATGACGCTATAAGTCTCTTATCCAAGATCGCAGCAATGAAGTCCGAACAATAATCACTGGAAGAAATGCCAGAAGATATGAAAGGCATCTTCCGATACTACTAAAGGGAAAACTCGAAATCTTTCGAATCCCTTTCGCCATCCTGTCGGACCCTATAAAGCGTTCGGTCGTCCGTAGCTTGATGCAACCGCGGACCGCACCGACCCAGCGCCGTCGGATAATTCCTGATTCGACCGAGAAACCGTCAATTGCTGGGATGCTGCGAAACAACTGTGCTAACTCGGATAGCACGTCCGTCACTGAGGCCTGAGGAGCAGCGGTCTTACGATGCATTGCCGCAGGAAGCTCCGAGATCGTTACCCCGTGCATACTTCCAATATGCGAGCGAACGGAGTGTATAGGCCTCGTGTCCTTTGGCTACCGGATGGCGCGACCTATTCGCTGTGGAATCACTGAATGCCGAAACTGATCGGATACTCGAGGTCACGTAGCCAATGTGCGGTCGTGTGCCCTGCTGTGAGGATGAGGAAGCATTAAAGACAGTCTCTCGGACTGTCAATATAACGGAGCGTCCCGAGCAACGGACATATGCTCCGAATGTAAAATATCTGAACCACAACATGCGGTCCCCTATGTTGTTGGCTTCCTCCGATCCGTCCTCAATCTGCCGTCACTGGGTGAGTACTAAAGTAATTAAAGTGCTCGCATCACCCAAATCTCCTTCCTAGACCGCAACGGACGAACCCGGCAGCCGAACCATTCGATGAATGTACGCTACACCTGGTGAGCTAGCGAATGTCACTCCGTAAGCGATAGACATATTCCATGAGCACTTATTGCCGCTAACTCTTCATTAACTATGACGACAGAGGCACACTTTTGAAGACATCTCCATAACTCTTCGAACAAGAAACCAGAAATGCTTGGATAGCAAGCATAAAATAATAATATATATAGCGTCGTTCAATAATTCGAAAGTTTGTGTGACATTATTGGACTATGTCGGAACTGAGGGACGATGTCCCTGAACCGAACCAAAAAATTTCTAAGTCCACCGACGCTATCAGTTTCTTATCCGGCATCGCAGCATATGTTGTTCCGAAAGGGAAAGCTTGAAATCCACCGAATCCCTTTCGGTATCCCGTCGGACCGGATGAAACTTTCGGACGTCCGTACCCGCTTCCGCGGAGCGTCCCGACCCAGCATCGTCGGATAAAATATATGCGACAGATTCAGTTGATGCTGGGATGCTGCGATAAACTGTGCTATTAAGGAAAGCACGTCCGTTCCCGAGGCCTGTGCAGTAGCGGACTTACGATGCATTGCCGCTGGAAGCTCCGTGTACGTTGACTCCCGCACACTTCCTATGCGAACGTCCGGAGTCTGCAGGCCTCGAGTCCCCGGCTACCGACCCAGCGCTGTCGGATAATTCTCGATCCGACACCGTTTCTGTCGGCTGCTGGGATGCTGCGATAAGCTGTGCTATGTGCACAAGAATGTCCGGCGTCGAGACCTGCGGAGGCGCAGTCTATCGGTGCTTCGCCGAGGGCAGCTCCGCATCAGATGGCTCCCGCATACTTCCTATGCGAACGTCCGGAGTCCATCGGTCTCGAATCCCTGGCTGCCGGATGGTGTGACCTGGTCGCCGAAGAATCCTTGATCGGCGAAGCTGGTAATATATCGGCGGTCACGCAGCCAAGGTGCGGTCGTGTGCGCTGACGAGAAGAGGAAGCCTTAGCAGTCTCAGCGGACTGCCTATACAACGGAGCGTCCCGAGCGACGGACGTATGCTCCGCTAACGACACATTTGTACCACAACATCTGGGGCCAGATGTTGTTGAACGAGAGAGGGGCCTCTCTCGCTTGCCGTCCGGATGGACCGGAACGAGCTATGAACCGGATTAAAAGGCTTCCTCCGTTCTCCCTCCGATCCGCCGTCACTGGGTGTGCATTAAGTTAATTTTATAGTGCTCGCATCACCCCAAAATTCCTTCTAGACCGCAACGGACGAACCCGGCTGCCGAACCATTCGGTGAATGGACGCTACACCGGGCGAGCTAGCGGACGTCAAAGGCCGTCGAACCTACTAGGGTCCTCTTAGGCAATTGGCGTATTACATGAGCACTTTTCCGCTAGCCCTTCATTAATTGTGACGACGGAGGCACACTGTTGGAAGACATCACAGATACATCACCCTAATCTTGATCGTCTGAAATAGAAATTGATAAAGTAGAGTGACCCTGCGGGGAAAGGACCGGAGTGTCCAAATCCCCAACAACATACCGTGACATACGCTTCCCATATTGTCATCGAAATCATACGATACAGAACAGGAGTTAATGCGAGTACACTGACCACATATAGAATGATAATAAGGTCAGAGGAAGACTTCCTCTTAAAACAATTGATCAATATCCTTTCAATGTGAAAAGAAAACAAGTCCTGGTACTCGCACTAACCCCTGGCAATCAAAAAATACATAATAATAATATGATCCATTAATATAGAAAAAATAATTGAAATCAAAATATTTTGAAAAAATATTTTTTCAGAACAGCCCAAGTTTCTGAAAAGTAACGTTGAGCCCCAATGGATCCCAAGCCTAAGTGTGGACAAAAAATTTTAAAAATATTTTAAACAATTTATTCAACACTTACGAACAATAATAATGTATCTAGTTATGATTAAAATAACATAAAGATATTATTATTTAGAAATCCCCCCCTCACACAGAGGGCTGTTGTAAATGTAAACAATGAGTGTAAAAACACTAAAATAAGACTCCAGGCACCCAGGCCCGAAATCAGTTACCAAAAATACCCCATCTGATGCAAAACAGAGACTTCCAGGGAAGAAACTGCAGAACATCAGATGGTAGATGCAGAACACAACGCCTAACCACCCGTAGGTGAAGACGTAAACATGGGGAAAGAACAGAATTCATTCTGTTATTAAGCTAAAACTCCCAAGAAATTTTAGTAATAATAATTACAGAAACTATGCCAAAAGCATGGGAGAATAGCAAGGGGGAATTAAAGGACAGGGAGAGAGGAAAAACATTTGAAAAAACAGTGTAACTAAATAATCAGAATGACAACAAAATGGCTGCTGCCTTGAAAATAGGTAACTTAACATAATTTCATTAAAAAATTTTAAGTTACAGCCCTGATAATATTCTGTCACACATTCTTTTCCTCTCCTCCTTTTCTATCCTCCTTAGAATCACCATTTCACTAATATTTATGTGTCTGGCATCATTTAAACTGAGATTTAAAAGCACAAAGATCAGTCAGATGTTAACTGATGAAGGGCCAAACTTAGAATGATAAATGGCGCCAATTTCGGAACGTCCTTGACACTGCGCATGCGCAGTGGGGGCGAGGTGTGGAGGGCCTTTCAGGACATGTTTTCTTTAGTTTTAGATGCAAATTTTGGGGATTGGGGGGCAAAATTTGTGTTTGGCCCTATATTTTAAGAGTTAGCACCAGCTATGTCTGGGTCATTGGTACAGTATAAAAATATAACATAACACTCAATGATGCCTTACTGTCAATGGCTACATTGTATTCCTTGCCAATAAGACATCGTCAAGTGTTGAGTTGTTTTTGTTTTTATCAATTTGATACTTGATAATCAATTTTAACATACGGAAAGTAAAGAGGGAAAAACTTCGAAATGCCATGTTATTTTTAAAGTATGATGATTTATTTTGTTCTCCGACGTATCACAACCGGAAGTTTCATTTCCATGTGTAGAGCTTTGTTGACTTGACATTCCCTAAGGCTAAATTCATAATCATTACACATTGAGCGCGGATGGGGCCATTAGTGAGTTTAGTATGCATTTTTCTATGATTTGAAATTTGAATCTATGCGATGTAGATTCTGTTTTGTCAAGTTTTTCAAGGTTTGGTGTTCGTTTGCTTCATTTACGATTAGGATATTTTAATTTTTAACCCCTCCCAAGTTATATCATAGACGAAGTCCTAGGAAACAAGACAGAAATATTGACCATAAATAATCGAATAACCGTCGATTTTTATGACAAAATAATCGATTATGAAATTTCATGACAGCCTTATGTCTAGTTTTTCAAAAAGAGAGTAGACTTTACAGAGTTTAATCTTGCAAGAAATGAACTTATCTCGACACCATTTCATGATCAAAAGAAAGCAAATGCAAAGACATTTAGAGTTTAGAAATACATACAGTTTTGAAACAGTTTTTACAAGTCAAGCTGCAATGTAAAAATATTCACAAACAGATAGTGCAAAAATTTACTAACCCGCAAAGTGATATATCGGACAATGTACCCAGCTTTTTGAACAAGTCTTTCTACAATTACATCAATATCTCCATAAGTACCATGTATCTCGGGTAAATAATTTTCACACTTTGGCTGAAAGTAAAATAAAATACAATTAAGAGATCAGGATATTCAAAATTTATTCATTAAAATTTCAGGTAAATGTGGACCCAAAACAATACTATACAGAAAAGGCCTAAAAAAATAAAAAATCTGTTTCTCAGGCCCTCCCGCATGGTCCTTTTGGCTGTCGCATGCTCTCTTTTTATAACCAATTTAAACTTGAAAAAAAATTAAAATTAAATGGTTTATGTCTGATATTTTACCCAAGTTAAAAAAATTGATGAATTTGTCCCTTGAGTGCAAGAAGGCTTTGCAATGCTTTAGCATTGCAAAGCCTTCTTGCACTCAAGGGATGAAATGCACCACCACCCATGCTACTTTGTAGATTATGAGGCCTAAAACTTGAACCAAGAACATGAACTTTTGATGGCTAAGAAATAATTACTGAAATAAAAAATAAAATAAAAAACCGCTCGCCCGCATGCAATTTCACAAATAATGGCCTGAGAAACAGAAGATCTACTTTGTGTGGCCAAAAGTCTGATAATTATTGCCTCTGTCAGTATCAAAATAATAACCCCTTGTATGCTGCTGGCAAATATTCCTGTCCAGGACAGAATTTCTCTTGCACTGAATTAACCCTTTACCTAACCTGAAAAGCAGACACTTGCAAACAAAATTCTTGAATAACTAATTTTTTTGTCTCAAAAACATAGGTTATGACCCCTCATTGGAACGAGCTTGTCGAGCTCGTTCCGATGAGGGGTCACAACCTATGTTCTTGAGACAAAAAATGAAAAAATAATGAAAATTAATTGGCGATTTTTGAGAATAGCACTGGCCGGTTTTGACCGTTACATTGGGTAAAGGATTAAGTATAATTTGGGCACATTTAATGGTTCTAACGGTATCCATATTTGTATAATTTTATTACTAGGGTTGGCCCTTTTGTCTCATCTGGTCTGCAGGAGAACAACTTTGTTTTTTCTCCAGTCTCTATTTTCTTGTTCACAACAAACTCTCTTTCAATGGCTCGATTTCCTTTCTCTTCCGCATATTCTGTAACTTTTAGTTTAAAGACTGTCTCATAACTTTGGCGCTTTCGTTTCAATCCACGTTTGGCATCTATAATTTTTCAACTGATTAGCAAAAGTAGTGTGATGGGATGGTTTTCACTAGTGCCTATATAGTATAGGTAAGGGGAGGGACATGTTATCGCTTTGATAAAATAACGTGACATATGGCCTATTGTTTTATGGTATGATTTTTTAAAATCTTTGATAAGACATCAGTAGTTTTATTTATTCTGATCAAAAAACACAAATCATAGATGTGAGCTTGGTATCAGTACATCAAATATACAAACACTGACAAGTACTCAAAAGAAATGCTGCTATAATAATTATTAGGTGTGATATACCAACCAATGATGAAAGGGGAATAACTGCATGTTCCTTCTTAATGGGAATTCCCCTTATGTTTCAAAATTGCACATGTTGCATTTGTTTGCAGAGAAATAAATATTAGCAGGGGAATTATTCATTACCCAGTAGAACAGTCGAATATTACGAATGGGATAACGCAGAAGAAGCAGAGAACAACAGCAGATACATTTTTCAGTTTTTAATTCCCTCATAATTTTTATGGTTCAAACCCACAGAGCACCTCACCTTCACTGCATTATATATCTCACATGCAAGACGGGGGAAGTTGACAAGTAAATAACACAGGCAATTGATACCTGGGTTTGTTTTTTATTGAGTTTAGTTTAACAACTATAATGTACATAAATATTTTTATTATTTTATTTCTCAATGAGCATTCAAATTCAAATCATGCATTAAAAAAAATAGCATGATAACAACTGTAACCCATCATTCTTGTTTACAATGTTGCTTCCTTGAGTTGTCAGAATATCGATGCAGTGTTCATTCCGGTCAAAATATGGTGATAAACAGCCTCTAAATTAGGCTGTGTATTAGTCGCACCCGATTTGTAGTTGTATGTTCCAATAAGACTAAAATCCTCCTCCTTCGATTGGACGAGAGCTCGCTTAGTATATTCTATGTTTATGGCTCAAGTGGCAAATGTCACCGTCTGACGTCACAACACAAAATATTTGAAATGACGTTGCCCATTTCATAACTGTTTCATCAACGGAGTGACTAGCAAGTCACTTAATTTTTCTGGATGTTTCACGTGTGCAGCAGACAGTGTTCCGGATGAAGTGTTCTTTAAATTACAAACCGATTTACGATTTGAACTAAGATGGAATGAGTTTATCTGGTTTATTGATCATTTATCCAGTGCCGTCATGGATACACAAGAGGTTTATTTACTAAACCTGTGATCGTTAAAAGTTGCCTTGAACAAGGCAACCTTTAAAGATCACAAGTTCAGTAAATAAGCCTCTCGTGTTTCAAGATGTAGGTTTTAGACTATGGTTAGTGTCTTATTAGAACATATACATTATTGTGATGAGTTGACGGTAACATGGTCTGAAGTTTGGAGCTTGGAGCATATGTTCAACCTTGACGCTTCGCGTTTTGGTTGAACATAAGCTCTGAGCCGCAAACCTCAGGCCATGTTACCGTCAACTCATCACAATAACTTATAATGTTTTGAAAGTAAAAAAGTGCGATTTATACACGGACATATACAGTATTTGTAAGAAAACTTTTAAAATGAGTTAAGAGCCTATAAAAAATAAACAATAACCTCAATCAGGATGAATAAATTTCTTAAAAGTATATACCTTATTTTTTTCTTTAAGTTTGGTTATCATCACAATAATGGGAGATTTTTCATGCCAGATCATCCTCCAAAAGTCTACAATAGTGTGAGCTAATGGACCCTGAGTTGCAATATAGGCATTTGGTTCCCCTTCATAACCCTACAAGATATAAATAAAAGAAAATTAATATTTTAACCTACAAAGCGAAGTGAAATATTCAAACCAATGTATGGATGGTCTGTTATTTCATTATTCACTGACCACAAGTCTTCTTTTACCCAGCGCTCAAGATATCAAAATTTATTATTATAACTATCGCCTTTTTTTAATTTCCCCCCCAAAATCAACAAAACCATATCATGTAGCCCCTCATTGGGATGAGCTCAACAAGCTCATTCCTATGAGGGGATCATGTGTTACGGTTTTGTTGAAATTTTTTTTTTTAAATATATTTTTGTCAATTGCTTAATTTGAAAATTATGCGGGCAGTGGATGCAGCCGATTATTTAGGTAAAGGGTTAACCCTCTGCCTAAAATGATTCGAAGATGACACTTGCATAAATTTATTTCTTGCCTCAAAAACATAGCTTATAGTTTTTGAGGCAAAAGTGGAGAAAAAAAATAATCAAATTTATCCCCTAACTGGTAGAGTGCTAAATTATTTTTGGTCATCCAGGTTTATCCATGTCTCTTTGCCTTGTTACAATTTAGGGAGAATGCCTAGTGGCACTCTCCCATAAATTATAATAAGGCAGATCCTCAGAGACTAAATAATTTCATTTCAAAAATAATATGAGGCACATGCACAGAGTATGAAGCCATTAAGTTGCGGCACCTGCTCTTCAGAATAAAGCCCAAATATGGGCTGCCAGCACTCTACCAGTTCAATGCTTGGAAATTTCAAAACATTTTCGTTACATTTTGACAGTTCACATCCGGAGGCATTGCAGTTGTTTCTAGACAAGTCTCAGCTGCCTATATATGCAGCCAATACTTGCCTAGAAACAACTGCCAAAGCACTTAACATGTGACTTGTAAGTTTACTCCAACACTGCATGTTTGGAGACCCTGTTCTACTGCAGTAACAAGTGACCAAAGTGAGAATTGGGCGTTCAAGGTTAAAATGGCTGGATATGGTCATTACAAGGGTTAAATTTTAAGTAATAAGTTGATGATTATTCACAAGCAGTCAGCTATTCAAATGTTCAGTCTACTTTCACTTCAACCATCCGCCAACAGGAAAGATTAAAGATGTCTGAAGTTGAAGGAATAGACCATAGCAGCAGAACTTAAGTTTGTTGACCAAATTCTCTTATATTATTTATTGGGGTTTAAGGTTACATATGACTGCCCAATAGCTAATCGTGACTGCAACATGGATATATAATCAAGTTCAGTCAATTGTTTAAACCCATGTTGCCCATTTTGGAGGACTTCTATTTCAGGTAATGGTTTCAGGTCCTATTTGACCAGTAAAACTGCTTCACTTATTATGGTTCTCGTGGTGAGTTTTTCACCATGTGATATGTTCAGTTCGACTTGATATCTAACTTCATTCATTTATTTATTGGTGTTTAAGGTCACTCATTTCTGCACAATGGCTAATATTCAAGTCCAGCCAATCAGATCAATTATACCATATTTACTCTATGTTTTGGGACACTCTATGATATGGGACACACATTTTTTCCAGAAAGTTAAAAAATTTATAGTAATTTATATATTTTTTATACTTACCAATGACCCAGACATAGCTGGTGCTAACTCTTAAAATATAGGGCCAAACACAAATTTTGCCCCCCAATCCCCAAAATTTGCATCTAAAACTAAAGAAAACATGTCCTGAAAGGCCCTCCACACCTCGCCCCCACTGCGCATGCGCAGTGTCAAGGACGTTCCGAAATTGGCGCCATTTATCATTCTAATAACCAGTGCCTGGTAAGCGCTATGTACTCAGCGGGGAGGCAAGAGTTCCCAACTCCTGGGAGGGCCATCCCCGTCTGGGTCATTGGTAAGTATAAAAAATATATAAATTACTATAAATTTTTTAACATTTTTATACTGTACCAATGACCCAGACATAGCTGAATAGTAAAAAGGCTGGAGGGCCAAGGACATAGAGCAAAATGGAATACGCTCAATAAAATAAAATAGAGTCATCCCCTGTAGGGAAAAGAAGTAATAGGCCTTACATGTATCTTTCTTATTTATGATAAATTAGAAAGATACAACACCTTCCAAAAATTGAGCTTCATACATCCATGTACTCTATTAATATCCAATAATCCTTATACTAATAATTTTTAAAGTAAGCCAATAATAAAGTAAGTCTAGAGAATAGAGACTCTTATACTCCTAAAAGTGTGTGAGAATTGCATAATCATGTCCGTTGACATATGCAATATTCAAAAGCTATACTTTAAAAACTAAGACTTGAATGAATTTTATAAACTTAAACTTCTCACTAAACAACCATCCCAATAACTGCTCAGAATTACTAACTCCGGAGGAGGTATCCCCTTGTTTTCATAGTAAAAACAGGTGACCCAAGGGAACACCCTCCCCCCCCCCCCCTTTTTCTTGCCCTGGGTCAAATAGCCCAGAGCGAAGAGGGCAGCCGAACGGAGACACTGCCGAAACAGACAGCCTACCTAGCTATAGTAGCAACTGTTAAGTGAATGACATTCTGAGCAGTAGATAATAGACCTAACAATAGAGGCCTCCAGAAATGGACTCGATATTTCTGAGATAAAATTCATGAATGGATGGCTGAGCGCAATGAGCAGCCTTCAAAAATCTATAATAGCAACACTATTAATGTAAGCCCAAGAAGTAGAAGAACTCTTACTTCATGAGCTGAAATCTTAAGCACAACTGCTAAGCCAATGATATACCATAAGCAGTACGCTAGTTAATAGAATCCATTAACAATAAAATGGAGCGTAACGTCCTTCTACTAGACATCAAAGACAGAAGAAGCTTACGCCCTTGTAATAAACAGATATCTGTTTATAAATACATAAACTGTACCCGGAAAGAGTAAAGGCCTATGCCCATACGAAGACGGAAGGACCTTAAAATAATAGGTTCCGGATAATAGGAGCCTAACTCTTATGCAACAAACCAACCTAAATAGTAACGGAAGTATTGATTCCGAAACTATGAAAGTGAAAATCATCCATCGATAGTGCATGAAACTCACTGACTCTACAGTAAAAGAGAAACCAACAGAATTACTGTCTAAAAGGTCAGAATTTGAAAACTACTGTTTCCAGAGGCTCAAATGATTACTTAGCTAAATAAGAACCGAAGTTAAAATCCATATAGGAATTTAATCTAAGGATTCTAAGTCTATTTATCAAAAAGTTACTAACTGACTTAGATAAAGAGACAAAAGACTCAATTGTAAACTAACGTAGAGTGCATAGGTATGAGGTAACATAAACCTATAACCTAAATAACAACAGGCTGCAGTAGATCTTGTGAAACAAGTATACTAAAAACTAGCAATGCGTAGTATGGAGGGATCAACCATATGAACATAATGATCACTACACCACGACGGAAGAGCCTCCACTTTAGTCGCATAGAATAGCGAAGAAGAGGATCTCCTATAGTAAGAAATCGCGTCCAAAGCTCGTCCAGTACAGTGCTTACAATGCAATACGGACCACACAACGGAATACATGAAGGTAGCGACCTTGCTGGTTGTGATAAAGATGACACGATTTACCCAGTGAAAAAAGATCCTCACATAGAGGAAGATTTCACGTTAAGATCCACAGTAGACAAGAGAGTAAATTACTCATGATCTCTGTGAAGATAGAGATGCTATCAACAGAAATGTATTGTGGTTGTTTATCTTAGCAATACCTGCTAAAACAACAGCGCCGGAGGATACGCGTATCCTATCATACCGTCCTATAGATCAATAGAGCGTTAACAGTATTAGCTCAGAGATCTGGACAAGCCAACACATACGTCTGCAATTGATTAGCAAGCTGTGTCATAAATAAAACATCATTGGGCGCTCCCATAGATAGCAAATCTGATTAAATACTTGTTTGTTGAGAGTCCATTCTGACAGCAACAAGCGACCCGTAAGAGAACGGGAGTGCGATAAAACAATCAGACGACCCAGAATATGACGGACCAAAACTGAACTTGGTGTACTATAACCAACAGACGGATTCTTTCCATTAAATTGAATAACGGAAACGAAAGAGTGCCTCCCTGGTTCCGGAGATACGCCACTACTGTCGAATTAAAGGACAGGAATTTGGGCATGCGTTTCTGAATAATGTTCATGCAATGACATAAAGCAAGCCTAAAAAACATTATTCCGCGGAAGTTAAACTGATAGCTAAAAGACTGCGGAACCCAAAGACCCTGGCACTTCGAATCCGTAGGGATCAGTATATATCCCAATCTGTTTGACTGGCAACCGTCATAACAGCCACACTAGGGTCCGGCAACTGCGGCGGCACTCTCTGAGTCAACCACCGAATGTTTGCCCCAGTCTGAATCTCTTGTAACACTAGATAGACAAGAGAATGTATAAATCAAGCAATTCATGGATTGCCGGAAAGTTGCCGTCGAAGAGAAGCTCCTCCGAGAACGAAGCGACTCTGAGAGAGTTCTTAACCTACTATCCACGCGTGGATGTAGCTAGGGCTGCATCACGTCTAACCAACTCCAATCAGCCACTGAAGGGCGGAGTTATACGTGAACAAACTACTGCCCTCAAAAGAAATTACATTGAGAATAATATCCCGTAAATCTTTTCTTGAAGACGTAATGATAACGCCTCAGTAAGGCGGATTACGTATAATAAAGCGTCTAAGTTAAGTCTACTATACATAATGTCGTTCCCAACATTGAAATTGGAAAAGACATAAACGGCGAAAAAGAATATATGCAGTCTTTAATCACACCGTCTAGACGCATATGAACTCTCGGTATGCCCTGCTCTGCCAAAATAAACTATATGTAAAAAAGATAAAATGGCAGAAATGAGCCACGCGGACAAGAAACTAAACTATCATGCTTAGTAGCAGGCTTGTATATATATATATAATATATAGCGTCGAAAAATAAAACACATGTTGTAATGACAATATTGGACTGCGTCGGTAAGTCAGGGACAAAGTCCCTGTACCGATCGAAAAATCCGAGTCCAATGACGCTATAAGTCTCTTATCCAAGATCGCAGTAATGAAGTCCGAAAAATAATCACTGGAAGAAATGCCAGAAGATATGAAAGGCATCTTCCGATACTACTAAAGGGAAAACTCGAAATCTTTCGAATCCCTTTCGCCATCCTGTCGGACCCTATAAAGCGTTCGGTCGTCCGTAGCTTGATGCAACCGCGGACCGCACCGACCCAGCGCCGTCGGATAATTCCTGATTCGACCGAGAAACCGTCAATTGCTGGGATGCTGCGAAACAACTGTGCTAACTCGGATAGCACGTCCGTCACTGAGGCCTGAGGAGCTGCGGTCTTACGATGCATTGCCGCAGGAAGCTCCGAGATCGTTACCCCGTGCATACTTCCAATATGCGAGCGAACGGAGTGTATAGGCCTCGTGTCCCTTGGCTACCGGATGGCGCGACCTATTCGCTGTGGAATCACTGAATGCCGAAACTGATCGGATACTCGAGGTCACGTAGCCAATGTGCGGTCGTGTGCCCTGCTGTGAGGATGAGGAAGCATTAAAGACAGTCTCTCGGACTGTCAATATAACGGAGCGTCCCGAGCAACGGACATATGCTCCGAATGTAAAATATCTGAACCACAACATGCGGTCCCCTATGTTGTTGGCTTCCTCCGATCTGTCCTCAATCTGCCGTCACTGGGTGAGTACTAAAGTAATTAAAGTGCTCGCATCACCCAAATCTCCTTCCTAGACCGCAACGGACGAACCCGGCAGCCGAACCATTCGATGAATGTACGCTACACCGGGTGAGCTAGCGAATGTCACTCCGTAAGCGATAGACATATACCATGAGCACTTATTGCCGCTAACTCTTCATTAACTATGACGACAGAGGCACACTTTTGAAAGACATCTCCATAACTCTTCGAACAAGAAACCAGAAATGCTTGGATAGAAAGCATAAAATAATAATATATATAGCGTCGTTCAATAATTCGAAAGTTTGTGTGACATTATTGGACTATGTCGGAACTGAGGGACGATGTCCCTGAACCGAACCAAAAATTTCTAAGTCCACCGACGCTATCAGTTTCTTATCCGGCATCGCAGCATATGTTGTTCCGAAAGGGAAAGCTTGAAATCCACCGAATCCCTTTCGGTATCCCGTCGGACCGGATGAAACTTTCGGACGTCCGTACCCGCTTCCGCGGAGCGTCCCGACCCAGCATCGTCGGATAAAATATATGCGACAGATTCAGTTGATGCTGGGATGCTGCGATAAACTGTGCTATTAAGGAAAGCACGTCCGTTCCCGAGGCCTGTGCAGTAGCGGACTTACGATGCATTGCCGCTGGAAGCTCCGTGTACGTTGACTCCCGCACACTTCCTATGCGAACGTCCGGAGTCTGCAGGCCTCGAGTCCCCGGCTACCGACCCAGCGCTGTCGGATAATTCTCGATCCAACACCGTTTCTGTCGGCTGCTGGGATGCTGCGATAAGCTGTGCTATGTGCACAAGAATGTCCGGCGTCGAGACCTGCGGAGGCGCAGTCTATCGGTGCTTTGCCAAGGGCAGCTCCGCATCAGATGGCTCCCGCATACTTCCTATGCGAACGTCCGGAGTCCATCGGTCTCGAATCCCTGGCTGCCGGATGGTGTGACCTGGTCGCCGAAGAATCCTTGATCGGCGAAGCTGGTAATATATCGGCGGTCACGCAGCCAAGGTGCGGTCGTGTGCGCTGACGAGAAGAGGAAGCCTTAGCAGTCTCAGCGGACTGCCTATACAACGGAGCGTCCCGAGCGACGGACGTATGCTCCGCTAACAACACATTTGTACCACAACATCTGGGGCCAGATGTTGTTGAACGAGAGAGGGGCCTCTCTCGCTTGCCGTCCGGATGGACCGGAACGAGCTATGAACCGGACTAAAAGGCTTCCTCCGTTCTCCCTCCGATCCGCCGTCACTGGGTGTGCATTAAGTTAATTTTATAGTGCTCGCATCACCCCAAAATTCCTTCTAGACCGCAACGGACGAACCCGGCTGCCGAACCATTCGGTGAATGGACGCTACACCGGGCGAGCTAGCGGACGTCAAAGGCCGTCGAACCTACTAGGGTCCTCTTAGGCAATTGGCGTATTACATGAGCACTTTTCCGCTAGCCCTTCATTAATTGTGACGACGGAGGCACACTGTTGGAAGACATCACAGATACATCACCCTAATCTTGATCGTCTGAAATAGAAATTGATAAAGTAGAGTGACCCTGCGGGGAAAGGACCGGAGTGTCCAAATCCCCAACAACATACCGTGACATACGCTTCCCATATTGTCATCGAAATCATACGATACAGAACAGGAGTTAATGCGAGTACACTGACCACATATAGAATGATAATAAGGTCAGAGGAAGACTTCCTCTTAAAACAATTGATCAATATCCTTTCAATGTGAAAAGAAAACAAGTCCTGGTACTCGCACTAACCCCTGGCAATCAAATACATAATAATAATATGATCCATTAATATAGAAAAAATAATTGAAATCAAAATATTTTGAAAAAATATTTTTTCAGAACAGCCCAAGTTTCTGAAAAGTAACGTTGAGCCCCAATGGATCCCAAGCCTAAGTGTGGACAAAAATTTTAAAAATATTTTAAACAATTTATTCAACACTTACGAACAATAATAATGTATCTAGTTATGATTAAAATAACATAAAGATATTATTATTTAGAAATCCCCCCCTCACACAGAGGGCTGTTGTAAATGTAAACAATGAGTGTAAAAACACTAAAATAAGACTCCAGGCACCCAGGCCCGAAATCAGTTACCAAAAATACACCATCTGATGCAAAACAGAGACTTCCAGGGAAGAAACTGCAGAACATCAGATGGTAGATGCAGAACACAACGCCTAACCACCCGTAGGTGAAGACGTAAACATGGGGAAAGAACAGAATTCATTCTGTTATTAAGCTAAAACTCCCAAGAAATTTTAGTAATAATAATTACAGAAACTATGCCAAAAGCATGGGAGAATAGCAAGGGGGAACTTAAAGGACAGGGAGAGAGGAAAAACACTTGAAAAAACAGTGTAACTAAATAATCAGAATGACAACAAAATGGCTGCTGCCTTGAAAATAGGTAACTTAACATAATTTCATTAAAAAATTTTAAGTTACAGCCCTGATAATATTCTGTCACACATTCTTTTCCTCTCCTCCTTTTCTATCCTCCTTAGAATCACCATTTCACTAATATTTATGTGTCTGGCATCATTTAAACTGAGATTTAAAAGCACAAAGATCAGTCAGATGTTAACTGATGAAGGGCCAAACTTAGAATGATAAATGGCGCCAATTTCGGAACGTCCTTGACACTGCGCATGCGCAGTGGGGGCGAGGTGTGGAGGGCCTTTCAGGACATGTTTTCTTTAGTTTTAGATGCAAATTTTGGGGATTGGGGGGCAAAATTTGTGTTTGGCCCTATATTTTAAGAGTTAGCACCAGCTATGTCTGGGTCATTGGTACAGTATAAAAATACTATATTTTTTTTATGCTCCAAAGTTTGGGACATTCAGGAGATTTGTTTCCAGTTGGCCCATCGCTAGTAGCAGACGACACTCATAAAAAAAATTCTTGACAACTAAAAATTTTCATTTTTTGCTTCAAAAACATAGCTTGTGATCCCTCATTGGAACGAGCGCAATGCGCGCGTTCCAATGAGGGATCATAAGCTATGTTCTGGAAGCAAAAAATGAAAATATAAAAAAAAATTGGATGGCGATTTTCGTATATAGTGATAGAAAACGAATCACACACAATTTTATTCAGCATCATATCAAGACCAGGCTGTGTTCTTTCCCCATTTTCTAAGAATTGGGACACCTGTGAAAATAATTATTTTTAGCTGTCCCAATACATAGAGTAAATGCGGTAACTATGTCACCCATTTTAGATGACAGGCATAGACTACCGGATCCTATTTTACAAGTAAAAGAGAGCTTGTTTACCACAGTAAACAAGCACTACTTCACTTATTAGGATTCCAACAGGAAGTTTTTCACCATTTGATATGTTCAGTTCACACTTTTGTATATACAGAAGTGGTAAAAATTAATAATTGAATATACATACTACTAACAAGCACATTCTCAAATCATGAAAATTATCTGTGGAAATAAACGGTCACTGAACAAACATACCCCTGACATGGAAGGAGGAAGTCAATGAAGGGCGATATGTCTGTGAAAAATGATTGTCCCCATCATCTGTATATATGTTGTACATATTGTGTGTGTAACCATGCCCTAATATGTTAGTTCTCTACATTACAAACTGTAGCATGATTTGATTTCACCATGAAGGCACTCATCAAGCATTCAATTTTTTAGATTAGATAAAGGCCAATAACTCAGTCAAAAATGATTTTTTCCATCATCAGTATAAATTTTTTTCTCCAAAAACAGCTTATGACCTCTCAATGGCACAAGCTCTTTCCAATGAGGGCGTGTAAGCTATGTTTTTGCTGTTCAAGACTTTTTTCTTACAAGTATCTTCTTCTATTCAGGTTTAAGTTGGCTCTTTGTGTTGGGTATTGAAGGGTGGATGGGCAAAAGAGGGATCAGGGGCTTCTTCTACCCTCTTTGTAAAAGATTCGGAGTCCCAGGCCTGGCATTCTGAAAAATGCAGGCGGGCAAAAAATCGCTCTCCTCAATCAGCTTAGGAGAGCAATTAGCTTTACACAGCATTTTAAGTATCCAGTAGAACGAACTCATTGAAACTGAAACCAACAGACTACATCAGTGATTTTATTAACTTTACTAAGGTAAAGCGAAATCTCTTAGACATCAAGATGTCTCACTCAACAACCGAACAAACACTTGACAAGACCTGTGTGTGTACCCAGACCTGTTGTCCAGGAAAGTCATAAGCCTACCACTACCACCTTCAACCCCCCAAGGGGGGTTGAAGGTGGTAGTGGTAGGCTTATGACTTTCTTGGACAACAGGTCTGCTGGAATCTACAGTCACATCCTGGTGCAAGTGCTTCAAGTGACAGGATAGTAGTAATGGTAGTATATTATAGTGTCAATATTCCTTGAATAATTACCCCTCAAACTGTGAGGTCAGTTGTTGAACTTGAAACTGACAGAAAACAAAATATTGCTGTGACCCGTTTTGCTTCAAATGATTGCAACTGTGTTTGGGTATGGTTGCAGCCATTACCTTTTACCACTAAACCACTTTCAAAATGAAATTACGTGATGTTATGTGACTTCGAAGTTAAATTACATTTTTGCTTTACAACAAAAATTTAATGTGAGCATAATACATGTAATCTCAATCATCCCAGACCAAAATATTTAGGAGGGCAATTTTTCGCTCTCCTTAATTCTTTCAAGAGGGCAGTAAGGAGAGCTAAAAAATCGCTCTCCTGAAATTGCCAAGCCTGGAGTCCATGCCATAAGAAAAATTTGTATTGTGATTGCTCCAATTGGGAATTTGTTTTGAAGAAGAAACAAACAAAGACTAAGACATTTGGCTTAGATTTGAAAAAGAATAAGAAATGTTGCCTTCCAATTGAACTGAGAACATTAATACTGAAGCATTTATTTATTTATTAAGGTTTAACGACACTGTTACAGCCAAGGTCATATCGTGTCGGTGACAGTTTTACGGGTAGAGGAAGCCAGAGTACCTGGCGAGAACCACCGAGCAATGACCAAGCAGCTGCCAGCTCCCCATCCCCAACAACGTAACTCCGCACTGCAGCACAGGCAGGGTTAGATTGGTTGAAGACATGTGCACCATCGACGTGCAGTACACCTTAGTATATGGCGTCATTGTGCCCCCCATGTGGACAATTGGGGTTAAGTGTCTTGCCCAAGGATGCAATGCGGGAGTCCGATCGATCGCTCAGACAGCCACACATTCAAGGACTAACCAGGCTCGATATTGCTTAACTTTGTTGATCTGACGAGAACCGGTTAGCGCAACGCCACCGCTCCCCCAATATAATACTGAAGCAACTGCATGTACATATATACAGTGGAGCCCACTTAATTGGATATCTCTTAACTGAATAACCCTGTTAATTGAATATAATTTCCGACACAAAACCATTTACCATACCTTCAGTACAATTTGACCTAACTGAATATAGGTTATAGAGTAAACTCCTGTTAATTGAATAGAAACTCTTGTAACCTGTTGAGAAATTATACTGGATCTCCCCAGTTTTCCTTTGTTTATTGACCGATTTGACCTCAGTACATCCAATCCAGGTATTTAATCTATTATATCTTGTTTGACAGAGCTCATAGAGCTCTGTCAAACAAGATATAATAGAATAAATGCTAAGTTTATCTCTAGAATACAGGAAAGTGACACAATCACTGTTAATTGAATACTCCAGTTAATTGAATAATTTTCATGGGTAAAGTGGCCAGTCAATTAACAGGATTCCACTGAATATATTCTACATATGAAGTTTTATAACATACCGTCACATGATATCATGTTCATTCCAGTCACTGTAGTTTATATTATCCAGTGAACTTATACTTTCAATGAAGAACCTGTTATTTGCCCTTCACTTCATCATCAGATTCTTTTTAGTCTTTCTACATTACATTTCATTAGGTTGGCAATTATTGGTTTTCTTGAGGGCTTATGACTGCCCAATTCAGGACATCAATTGTGAATTAAATTTTTGTTCTGAGTGAGGACTGAGATTCAAAAATTATTCTTTAGAAATAGGGAAAAATGATGCCCAAATTCCATTGGGAAAGGGACATATATTCGGCCCTAGCAGACATCCTAAAGATTCTTCCAAAAATTCCTTAATTTGGATGCTACATTTTCAATGTGATTACCATACTGACCCGTGTTGAAGCCCATATTCGTGATTAAGCCCACCCCCCGCTTTTTCAGATTTGTGAACCAGGGTGCCCTACTCGAGTCAAAGCCCACCCCCAAGTTTCAAATTGGACGAAAGTTGTTTGAGACAAGACGTCAAATTTACAAGCATCAAATGGAAAAACAGGTGACTTGTTGCAACACTGTACTTACCAAATTAAATAGAACTGTAATACTGTATTATGTATATTTTTTGGTGTTGAAGTTTTTGTGTTGTTAAATTCATCTTTTGTGTAATACATTATGTCTGTGTTCAGTGTAATAAGTCTTTTTTAAAAAATTATATATCCCAAGCAAAATTGTCTTGTTTATTTTTTTGTCGACCTCGTTTTTAGAAGCTGTCACTTGTTTCAAATGAGTGTGCAGGCTGCTGTCAATAGTTGTCTGAAACATGCCCACAACATATAGCTTCCACAGTGGTTGAATATCATCACAAAGATACTGATTGAACACTGCCACTTTCGAGCGGTGCACAACTCAATGTGAAAGAACACTGCACTTTCGAGCATGCACAACTCACTGTGAAAATGGGTGTTCAGAAATTAATGAGAAAGTGGTAATTAAAAATAAAAAATAATTACAACTCTGGTATTTGAGAATTATATAACAATAAAACCAGGGATATGATTTATGACTTATTGGTTCAATAAAACAGGCTCATTTATCATTTCATCATCCTCTGCAACATGTGAAGTTATGACTTTCAGTGTAAAATCAATTTTTTGAATTTTGACAAGGGAGGCAACTATTTTGTTATTCATATTCTGCTGTGTAAATTTTATCTGGTCTTCATATTATGATTTTTTTTATTGATTTTGTGTGAAGCTATATTTTGTTTTATTCGTAATAAATGTACATATTTAAAAAAAAACAGCTATTTTTAAACAGACTATGTTTGTGTGTTTTCAAAGGGGTGGTTTGCAGTGTTGATTGACATACTTACGTCCATTTCTGGCTTCAAGAGTAACCTGTACCAAAAATGAAAACAATACCGATTGGTTTTCTGTTTGTTTTATTCATTAAATTGAGGATTAAAACCCCAAATTTGAAAATGAAACGTATGTACAAGATAATTATGAGAATTTTTAAAGCAAATTCTATAAAATTGGTGGGCGGTTTCCAAAGAAACGTAACATAGCCAGTGGATACTTGTCTTTTATCCCCAATTTCCGACGCATCTCAACGCGACTTGCAAGCACTATTACTCGTCCCGAAGCCCACCCCTCACTTTGCAATTTATCCACTGCAAGCACCTCCTGGGCTTCGACATGGGTCAGTACGGTAGTAACTAAGAATATGGTCACATGTCCACTCATTGCATGACTTACATACAGTATATGAGTTGGTAAAACAGATAACAACAGTATTACTGGAGTAAGTGTATAGACACAGAATGAATGAGTATACTTACTCTGATATAATTTGCATTAATATATGATGACAATGGATCCCATTCACTATCTGGCAACACAACACGACTATGTTCATCTAAATAAAAAAAGTAAAAATGAGAACTTATAAAAATTAGAAAGAGACAGACACTTTACCAAATGTATACATCTCCAGTCTGCAGATTTAAAAAATTTCCAGAAAAAAAGAGTTAATGCTGTAGGCAATTATACCTCCAACTGCAGTGCTGGACCGATGAAGCATAAATGAATTAAAAACAAAAGTAAGGACCATAACTCTGTTGAAATGAAAGTGTCAATGACACTTTAGCTTAACTTGACTGTGTGTTGTGTTTGATGAAAAGGATAATGATAAATGTTTATGAAAGGATTATGAAATACAACAAGAATTGTGATAATTGAGAATATGTTGATTTCTGTTCCCTGTATGCTATATTTTCAATAAAAATAATTTGAGGTGTAGACTGTACTAGAGAATTGTGGGTTAATGAGGCCCTCACAGTTAATGCATGTCAACCAAAGTTACCAAGTTACAGTGAAATTATTCCAAAACGAGTCATTCTATCAAGTTACAATGAAATCCATTCATAAATATGGCCTGTAGACTGTGCTAAAGGTTTTTGGGCTTTGGGACTGTGAAGGAATCACAGTTGACCAATCACAACCAAAAGGGGACGTCCTCATCTGAACATTATACTGAGTCATCCAACCATGTTACAATGAAATCCCTTCATAAATATGACCTGTAGTCTGTGCAAAGGATTTTAGGTTTTGGGCTCGGGCAGCCATCACAGTTGAATGATCGCGACCAAAGGGGGATGCTCTCATCTAGACATTATACTGAGTCATCCTACCAAGTTACAATTAAATCCCATCATAAATGTGGCCTGCAGACTGTGCTCAAGGTTTTTGGGCTTCAGGGCCCTGTAGCCATCACAGTTGACCGATTGCAACCAAAAGGGGACGTTCTCATCTAGACATTATATGGATTCATCCTACCAAGTTACAATGAAATCCCTCCATAAATACAGCCTGTAGACTGTTCTAAAGGTTTTGGGGTTTGGGGCTCAGGCAGCCGTCATGGTTCACAGATCGCAACAAAATGGGAATGTTCTCATCTAGACATCATATGGAGTCATCCTACCAAGTTACAATGAAATCCCTTCATATTAAATACACCCTGTAGACTGTGCTAAAAGTTCTTGGGTTTCAGGCTTGGGAACCCATCACAGTTGACAGAGCATGACCAAAAGGGGACGGTCTCATGTAGACATTATACAGAGTCATCCTGCCAAGTTACAATGAAATCTCTTCACAAATACGACCTGTAGACTGTGCTAAAGGTGTTCAGGTTTTGGGCTCGGGCAGCCATCAGAGTTGACTGATCGCGACCAAAAGGGGACGTTCACATCTAGACATGACTTCAAACCTGCATATGAAATTTCGTGTTGACTGGACAAGAACTACGGGGTGTTGCCTGTGGTAAAGGAAAATGTGAACAGACTGACAGACTAACAGACTTCGCATGCATGATTGCAATAGCTTGTCTTGACTTTGTCAAGTTAAGCTAAAAATGTGGGCAACTTTTTTATAACATGTACAGGAGCAGCTTGTCATAAGGATCCCTAATACCAAATACATTGAAATCCAACCACTCACCAATAAGATATCGCTGGCGATGGACAGATGGATGGATGGACTGATGGATGAACAGACAGCAGTTTTTCTAACTATCGCCATACCATAGGTCCTGTGACCTTGACTTTGAAGGGAAAACACCATATTATAATTCATGTCACAAGTTGTCTTACATATTGTTATAAAGTTTTGTCAAAAAATATTTAGTGGTGAAGAAGTTATGGCTTGGACAAACAAAATGTTGATGACAGACAGAAGACAGAGACAATGGACAAATCATTACTAGAAAAGCTCAGCTGACACTTATAAGACAGAGCTAAAAAAATGAAAGTGTCAATGACACTGTAGCTCAACTTGTCAAGACATGTACATGTATAGTATGTGACACAGCAATGACAAACATCTAGGTAATGACCTGATAACAAAGGTACATATAAAGTATTGTAACGGCCTGTACATAAATATAGACCGTAGCCTGTAACAAATGTATAGGTAAAGTATTGTAAAGGTGGGTGACAGTCAGATGCTAAACTAAAAAAGAAATCTTTGAGTCCCAGAGTGGGTCTGACTGAACCCCAAAATATTTGTTCTCATAGCACAGTGATAACAAAGGCACCCCAAAATACACCCATTCCTGTCCCAAGGTGAAAACAAAGGTACCTAAGAAGTTTCGTGAAGATCAGTTCATGAATACGAGCTGTATAGAAGTTGTGACAAAAAACTGATTGGACCTAATTTCGGTACAAAATGGCCACTGGCAGCCATCTTGAATTTCGGACCGCACTCAGAAACACTCGTTCTCGTCCCAAGGTGATAACAGAGGTACCCAAGAAGTTTCGTGACGATCGGTTCATAAATACAGCCTCTAACCTGAGCCGTATTGACATGTGCACTTACAGTGTATAAGTAGCACTAAATAAATCAAAATTCATCTAATTTGCATAATTTCTGCACGAGAAAAAAACCCGTACTGTATGTGATGTATTCCATTTTACTAAACATTCATACACAAAATTATTCAAATCAGAACTTTCATACAGAAGTTCTGTACAAAAGACTGATTGCACTAATTTTGGTACAAAATGGCTGCTGGTGGCCATGTTGAATTTTGGACCACACCCAAAAATACCCGTTCTCATCCCACAGTGATAACAAAGGTACCCAAGATGTTTCGTAAAGATCGGTTCATAAATACGGCCTCTAGCCTGAGCCGTATAGAGGTTGTGTACAAAAAACTGATTAGACGTAATTTCGGTACAAAATGGCCACTGGCAGCCATCTTGAATTTCGGACCGCACTCAGAAACACTCGTTCTCGTTCCAAGGTGATAGCAGAGGTGCCCATGACATTTCGTGAAGATCGGTTGATAAATACAGCCTCTAGCCCGAGCCGTATTGACATGTGTACTTACTGTGTGTAAGTAGCACTGAAAAAATCAAAATTCATCTAATTTGCATAATTTCTGCACAAGACAAAAACCCGTATTATATGTGATGTATCCCATGGTACTAAACATTCACACAAAAAATTATTCAAATCAGAGCTTTCATGTGGAAGTTCTGCGCAAAAATCTGATTGCCTCTAATTTTGAACAAAATGGCTGCCAGCGGCCATCTTGAATTTCGGACCGCACCCCAAAACACTCGTTCTCGTCCCACAGTGATACCAAAGGTACTCAAGAAGTTTCGTAAAGATCGGTTCATAAATGCGGCCTCTAGCCCGAGCCGTATTGGCATTTCCACTGACAGTGCTGAAAGTAACACTAAATACATCAAAGTTAGTCTAATTTGCAAAAACCCGTTTTATATGTGATGTATCTCATGGTACTAAACATTCATACAAAAAATTATTCAAATCAGTGCTTTCATATGGAAGTTCTGTGCAAAAAACAGATTTCTGCATCGTCGGTACAAAATGGTGGCTGGCTGCCATCTTGAATTTCGGACAGAACCTAAAAACACTCGTTCTCGTCCCACGGTCATAACAAAGGTACCCAAGAAGTTTTGTAAAGATCGGTTCATAAACACGGCCTCTAGCCTGAGCCATATTGAATTGTTTCGCCAAAGTTGAGCTAAAAACCATATTATGTGACCCCTCAATGATGGGTCACATGATAAGGGTTTGGTTTAAAAAAAATTTTTAAATTTGAAACAAGTATAATAAAAGTAAAAAATTTTGATATTGTGTGCTTTGAGTAAAGGATTAAGATGTGCTAAAAAAACCAAAAAAATTTGGATTATTAGGCATCTCCTCCGTTGCAATTAAAATTCTGCACAAAAAGCCTTGTCATCATCACAATTTTACAAAAGATATTTTGTTATCTGTTGTATTTTAACATTTCAAACTCCCTCTCCTCATCAAAAAAACTCAAGAAAAATTGCACAAAACCTCTTATCAGAATGTATTTTATACATGTAATGTCCATAGATTTACAGATAAGCTTCACAGTTAGTAGCAGTTATAACATGAAAGTGTAAATGACACTGTAGCTTGACTTAATGCAGCATTACAAGATTATTGACATGACCGATGTTCAGCAGCATAGCAAAGAAATAATATGGGGGTGGGTGCCTTCAAGTGTATGAACCAGGGTATCTGTAGCAAAATGATGGCACAGCATAAGTCTTTTGAACATGAGAAGGGGTGTCCGGGGGACTCCTCCCAAAATTTTTTCAAAATCTTTTGTTAAAACAGCCAATTTGCTGGCTTTCCCAATTGTTTCGAAGATGATTTCTCAACACCACAAACCCATCCGATATTGGAAAATGTGACACAATCTTTGCGGCAAAACAATCATGCCATGCACAGCAGGTATGTCACTGCGTTTTGCATTAATATAGTCAGTTTTGCAGTGATATATTTGTCAAAGTAACTTGATATATGGGTGCTGACTCATAAGGGAAGAATGTTAAACGAAAATTATAAATTTAAGGTAATTTGTATATTTTTATATTCACCAATGGCCCAGACTAGCTGGTGCTTAACTCAAAGTTATTAAGGGCCAAACACAAATTTTGAACCCCCCCCCCCCCCCCAAATCTCCCAAATTTGCTTGCAAAACCGAAAATTAAAAGTCCTCTCTGGCCCTCCATACATTTACTCTCTGCACATGCGCAGACGTCAGGAAGTGACCGGAATTGGCGCCAACATCATTCTTTGTTTGGCTCTAAATTCATCAACAATGAAATGACATCTGTGCTTTAAAATCTCCTTTTTTGAGGATGCCAGACACAAATCAATGCAAGAATTGGTGGATACAAGGCTGTTATTGGATGAAGGAAGCGTTCAACAGTGGTTTTAGATATTCAGGGCTATAACTTTATAATATTTATATCACAAAATTAAATACCAATGCCGGCAAGACAGCAGTTAAAGATTTGTAGCAAAATGAACATTGACACATTCCGATGACGTCATATGGGTGTGTGCATCTATTGATTGATGGATGTGTAGTGATAGGAATTAAGTTAAGAAATTGAACAAACTATAAACAATATACTGTTATTATTGACATCAAGTACAACAAACAACAATTCTTTGAACACCAACGAAACATAAAAAAGTCATGTGGGTCATGTGAGAAAGATATCAAATTCACATGGCCTTCTCACATGAGACATGCATATCTTGCACAGGAGTGGGGGCAGAAATTTTCATCTACTCATCATACAAAGGAAGCTGGCTAAGTTTTAATAAAATTGATGCATAAATACAACTACACGGTATTCTGAAGAAATCCAAAATGGCTGAACATGGCCACAATATGATGTTCTCATCTGGGTACGAACCTAAACATGCATATAAAATTTAGTGGTGTTGGAAAACAACTGAGGGCTGTAGCCAGTGTTGAACAAATTGTAGACAGTATTCACCTATTACAGGTGGCCGGCCAAAATATGATGTTCTCATCATACTAAATCACGCTATCAAATTTCAAAAACATTGATGCAAAAATATGACCTGTAGCCTGTGCTGAAGAATACCAAAATGGCCTTTATGAGCAGTGGACCATGACCATAATGGGACATTCTCATCTAGTCATGAAGCTGAACCAGCACATGAAAGTTGCTGATCAGAAAAGAACTGAACTTCTGCTCATGCTAAAGAATTGTGCACAGTGTTATGAAGAAATCCAAGATGGCTTCCATGATGTCAGTTATGCGCGGCCAACCATTACCAAAATAGGTTCGATCTAGTCATCATATAAAGTCACCATGTCAAATTTCAAAAACACTGATGAAAAGATACAACCTGTAGCCTGTGTTGAAGAATCAAAGATGGCTGCTGTTGTGGCCATTGCAAGCAGTGAACTGACCATAATGAGACGTTATCATCTGGGCATGATCCTGAACCTGTCTATGAAATTTGGTGATGATCAGAAAAAAACTGCAGGCTTTGTCAAGGTAAGTTAACCAAGCCTGGAAATAAGTAATCTGTCATTCACAAAATGAGGTCTGCCGAGGATAAATTTGCTGATGCTATTCTATACTCTGGGCTAGCATCCCCCAATTTATCCTCTGGGTACCTTTTTGTGTTTAGGTCTGAGACCTTGATTCAGAAAGAGGTTCACAGAGGGTAGATTTAGTAATGCTACCCTGCTGTGCAGGGTAGCATCACCAAATTCACCCTCTGGGGACCTCATTCTGCAGATCACTGTCTACTTATTTGATGCTAACAATGTACCATAATAAAATACTTTTCATGATAATTGCAAGAAATATGATGCCACACTTGATACATGCATGGATTCTGAGTCCATGTAGACATAGGCAGAGCACTAATAGTAATGAACAGGAATGCATTATTCCATCCAGTTTACAGCATCAACATTTTAGGCCTGAGCTGAGTGTGAATAATTTATTAAGTCCTACTGCTCCTATTTTTGGAGCACGGAAAACAACTTTGGCTGCTGATCTTATGTCAAGCTTCTTGTTGGGCTGGTCATCAAGCATAATACTTGCCCAAATGGTTCATTCCCATTCTTTCAAACCTTCGTGATTTCACACCAACTGAAGATTTACTTATGGTCTGTTTCATTTACTTATTTATTTATTGGGGTTTTAACGACACTTTTGACAGCCAGGGTCACCTCGTGTCCGACAGTTTCACAGGTGGTGGACGCCCGAGTACCCGGAGAGAACCACTGAGCAATGGCGAACAACTGTCAGTCTCCCCAACATATTAACAAACAGGGTTAGCATTGGTTGAAGACAAGTGTACCATCGATGTGCAGTAGGCCTTAGTAACACAACCCAACCACGCCCTCCACGTGGGCAATGGCAATGAAGTGTCTTGCCCAAGGACACAATGTGGTTGTCGCAGGTGGGATTCGAACCAAGGACTTATCGGCTTGCAGCATGCACCTCTACCTGAGCCATCATGCCCCCCTATGATCTGTTTCAAATTCATGTCATTATCATCTACATTTTTACAAAGTAGATCATAATTTTTTCTCTTGATTAAAACTGTCGGCAATACTTTCAAGTCAACATATTTTCAATTTATCATATCATTCGTCTGTTTTGTTCACTTTAAAACATTTGATATTTTGTTTTCATATTAATCAGTGATAAATAAAGCCTTCCGTCAATTTCATTGGTCAATTTCAAAACTAGACAATTTGATTGGCTGAACAAAATAAAACTGGGCCACATTTGCATAATTAGAGTTGGGAGCTTTCATTGGTCAATTTCAAAACTGGACAATTTGATTGGCTAAACAAATACAAATACAACTGGGTCACATTTGCATAATTTCAGTAGGGAGAATTTACGTTATCTGTCCTATTTAGGGTGGGTTATTAATCTTTTACCTACAAGAAAAACGCCATTCATTTTTTATATATTTTCACTTTTTGCTCGTTCCAATGAGGGGTCATAACCTATGTTTTGGAAGCAAAAAATGAAAATTTTTAGTTACACGAGGATGTTTTTTTCCAAGTGCCGTCTGCAACTCAAGTTTGGTGATGGGTTAAAAAGTCATATTAAGGGGCTAATTTGTGTGTGTGTGTGTCATATGATAAATAGAATATGAAATGAGTGTTTTTCTAATATAATATTTATGAAACTCATCCGAATTTTCCGTTTGGGCTCGCCAGAGGCTCGCCAAAACGGAAAATTCTTAGACTCGTTTCATAAATATTATATGAGAAAAACACTCATTCCATATCCTCTATATATTGTGACTTAAATTATTTAATTTTTTATCTGTTTTGGTAATTTTATTCAAATTTTATTTTACAAAATTCAGACTGACATCAACTATTACATGAATACTATTTATGAGTGAAGTATGGCTTGGCTATTAAAAAATCATCGGTACTTAGGACATTAAAAAAAAGTCTATGTTCTCAGGCACTGTCCACATCATTAAATTTTCGCCACGTCAGAACTTTTTTAATACCCAGTCAACAAAAAAAAAAAAAAATCTCTCCAGTCAAAAAAAATTTACCTGGTCAGTATTTTCAGATCGGAATTTTGAGCACCAGAACACATTTCTCTGTAGTATTTCAACTTCCAGTTCCCATTTTTCTCCGTATTTTAATGCTTCGAGTTTCTGACTATTATATAAATGTTTTCAATATTGGTACATATAACAACTTTTGAGGAAAATGCTACTATTATCTTTTCAAATTAGTGCCGGACTGAACATAATCCTGCAATGGAGCATCTTTGGCATGTCGTCAACAGCCAAGTTGATTGAAGCATTTTGCAATATATGCATAAGATAACACCAGAGGAGAGTTTGTAAAAGATTTCTTCCTGAAATGTGAATATACTTTTATAGGGTGTCTTTTTCAGATTTAAGAATTATTTATTTATTTATTTATTTATTTATTTATTTATTTATTTATTTATTGGGGTTTAAGATCACATACTTATGCACAATGGCTAATCGTGGCCGTGACAGTTTTACGGATGAAGAAAGCTGGAGTTCCCAGAGAGAACCACCGAGCAACGACGAGCAACTGTCAGCTCCTCAACATTCTAACTCTGTTCAAGCAGGGTTACAGCAGTTGAAGACATGTGCACCATCGACGTGCAGTACGCCTTAGTACACGGCGTCATCGTGCCCTCTTGTAGGCAACCAAGATAAAGTGCCTTGCCCAAGGACACAATGCGGGATGACCCGGATGGGGATTGAACTTGGGACCTCTAGCATAGAAGTCCAACAGTCTACCATTGAGCCACCGCACTCCAGATTTCAGAATAAATGAAAGTGTCAATGACACTGTAGCTTAACTTGTGTGTTGTGTTTGATGAAAAGGATAATGTTCAATGTTTATGAAAGGATTATGAAATAAGACAAGAATTGTGATAATTGGAAATATGTTCATTTCTGTTCCCTGTATGCTTTGTTTTTGATAAAAATAATATGAGGTGTACACTGTACTAAAGAGCTAAGGGGTGGGTTAATATGACCTCACAGTTAATGTATGTGGTCCTCGCAGTTAACGTATATCAACGAAAGTTACCAAGTTACAGTGAAATTATTCCAAAACGAGTCATCCTATCAAGTTACATTCAAATCCCTTCATAAATATATCCTGTACACTGTGCTAAAGATTTTCAGGCTTCAGGCCCCTGTAGCCGTCAGTTTCCCAATTGCGTCCAAAGGGAACGTTCTCATCTAGACATTATATGAAGTCAACCTACCAAGTTACAATGAAATCCCTTCATAAACATGACCTGTAGACTGTGCTAAAGGCTTTTGGGCTTTGGGCTTTGGGCTCGGGCAGCCCTCATGGTTGAATGATCGCAACCAAAAGGGGACATTCTCATCTGGGCATCATCTGGAGTGATTCTACGAAGTTACAATGAAATCCCTTCATCAAGATGACCTGTAGACTGTGCTCAAGGTTTTCGGCCTTTGGGCCCCTGGCACCGACACAGCTGACCAATCACGACCAAAAGGGGATGTCATCATCTAGGCATTATATGGAGTCAAACTTACAGCTTACAATGAAATCCTTTCATAAATATGACCTGTAGACTATGCTAAAGGTTTTGGGGTTTTGGGCTCGGGTAGCCATCAAGGCTGAATGATCGTGACCAAAAGGGGACATTCTCATCTAGACATTATTTGGAGTCATCCTACCAAGGTACAATGAAATCCCTTCATAAATATCACCTGTAGACTGTGCTAAAGGTTTTCGGGCTTCAGGCCTCTGTAGCCGTCACAGTTGCCTAATGGTGTCCAAAAGGGGCTGTTCTCATCTAGACATTATATGAAGTCAACCTACCAAGTTACAATGAAATCCCTTCATAAATATGACCTGAAGACTGTGCTAAAGGTTTTCGAGCTTTGGGCTTGGGCAGCCATCATGGTTGAATGATCACAACCAGAAGGGGACATTCTCATCTGGACATCATCTGGAGTGATCCTACGAAGTTAAAATGAAATCCCTTCATAAATATGACCTGTAGACTGTGCTCACGATTTCAGGCTTCGGGCACCTGTAGCCATCACAGTTGACCAACCATGACCAAAAGGGGATGTCATCATCTAGGCATTATATGGAGTCAACCTAACAAGTTACAATGAAATCCTTCCATAAATACGACCTACAGACTATGCTAAAGGTCTTTGGGCTCGGGCAGCCATAAAGGCTGAATGATCACGACCAAAAGGGGATCTTCTCATCTAGACATTATTTGGAGTCATCCTACCAAGCTGCAATGAAATCCCTTCATAATTATGACCTGTAGACTGTTCTAAAGGTTTTCGGGCTTCGGGCACCTGTAGCCGTCACAGTTGCCCAATCATGTCCAAAAGGGGCTGTTCTGATCTAGACATTATATGAAGCCAACCCACCAAGTTACAATGAAGTCCCTTCATAAATATGACCTGTAGACTGTGCTAAAGGTTTTTGTGCTTTGGGCTCGGGCAACCATCATGGTTGAATGATCGCAACCAAAGGGGACAATCTCATCTGGGCATCATCTAGAGTGATCATACGAAGTTACAATGAAATCCCTTCATAAATATGACCTGTAAACTGTGCTCAAGGTTTTCAGGCTTTGGGCACCTGTAGCCATCACAGATGACCAATCATGACCAAAAGGGGATGTCATCATCTAGGCATTATATGGAGTCAACCTAACAGGTTACAATGAAATACTTCCATAAATATGGCCTTTTGCCTATGCTAAAGGTTTTTGGGCTCGAGCACCCATCAAGGTTGAATGATCTCGATCAAAATGGGACTCTCTCATCTAGACATTATTTGGAGTCATCCTACCAAGTTACAATGAAATCCCTTCATAAATATGACCTGTAGACTGTGCTAAAGGTTTTCGGGCTTCGGGTCCCTGTAGCCGTCACAGTTGCCCAATCACGTCCAAAAGGGACTTTCTCATCTAGACATTATATGAAGTCAACCCACCAAGTTACAATGAAATTCCTCAATAAATATGACCTGTAGACTGTGCTAAAGGTTTTCGGGTTTCGGGCTCGGGCAGTCATCACGGTTGGCAGATCACGCCCAAATGGAGAAATTCTCATCTAGACATAAGGAGTCATCCTACTGAGTTACAATGAAATCCCTCCATATTAAACATGACCTGCAGACTGTGCTAAAAGTTTTTGGGTTTCGGGCTTGGGCAGCCATTATGGTTGACAGATCAAGCCCAAAAGGGGACGTTTTCATCTAGGCATTATACAGAGGCATCCTACCAAGTTACAATGAAATCCCTTCATAAATACGACCTGTAGACTGTGCTAATGGTTTTCGGGTTTTGGGCTCAGGCAGCCATACCAGTTGACCGATCGCGACCAAAAGGGGACGTTCTCATCTAGACATGACCCCAAACCTGCATATGAAATTTCATGATGATCAGACAAGAACTACGGAGTATAGCCGTGCTAAAGGAAAATGTGAACAGACTCACAGACTAACAGACTTCCGCACACGTGACGGCAACAGCTTATCTTGACTTTGTCAAGTTAAGCCAAAAATAAAGAGCCTCCTGCCCTCATCAAAAATTTGAGGCACAATTGCCTGAGAACATAGGCAATTTTTTTTAATGGCCTTACTTTGATTGATAGTCATTCTTTAACCTCATGCACAATCCAACATGGGGTAACCCTGGCTGTTGAAAGTGTCATTAAACTCCAATAAATAGGCATGTTCAAAGTAGCCTTAAAGGTATTGTAGGATAGAAAAAATTTCCAAGTTGAATGAGTGAAAACTGTAAGATTTTATTACAAAAAGTGAAAAAGGGCCATAACTCTGGGGAAACTTATCGGACAAAACCCGTTCCTTGTGCATATCCATTCCAGCATGCGGGTCTATCAGCATACCAAAAGATATCCAAATCTGACCAATGGCTTTGAAATTACAATGCAAAACGTTTGTTTGGACAGGCGAACGGACGGACAAATGGATGGAGGGCTTCACTAGATATCCCCGAATCCTCCTTCGGAAGTGGGGAGCATAATAAATAAATAACCTCATGCACACAGAAGTCAAAATAATGAAATTTTAACATAAATATTTCCCATACTGCAACTTGGAATTTAACCAATTCAATTTTGTTTGACAGAGCTCAAGACTGAATTGGTTAAATACTTAATTGATTTGAGGGAAAAATTTGAAGGTTGAAATCTAAACATCAGTGTGTTTCTAGATGCAGGAGGGTTTTTTTTGTAGAATTTTAATGATGAGGGATGTTCCCGACAAACAATATTTTTTTTTTGGAATGGTCTACAAAAGTAGTTTACTTGTAGTTTCTCCAATATTAAAATTTTGTGACAGTGAAAAATGTTGATGAAATATATAAACAAGAGGCCCCAGGGGGCCTGAGGGCACTCACCTGACATGGTAGTCTAAATATCAAACCAGGGACTCAGGGACTTGAATAAGCCCCTCCTATGAAAAGCGTATACCAACTAGATGAAGCGCTTGTGCCCACACAATACACAGGATTTTCCTTCTATTTTCAGTTCCTGCACTTTTACGTCCCAAAATTGAGATAAACGCATAAAAAAAGATTTTTTTCCCAAACAAAATATTTTCAGCCTAAATTTTTTTTTTCTTTTTAAAACGCATAAAAAACCAAAAAGTTAAAAAATTTATAGTAATTTATATATTTTTTATACTTACCAATGACCCAGACTTAGCTGGTGCTAACTCTAACAAAACCAGGGCCAAACACAAATTTTGCCCCCCAATCCCCAAAATTTGCATCCAAAACAAAAAGAAATCATGTCCTAAAGGACCTCCATACTACGCCTCTACTGCGCATGCGCAGTGACGCAGACGTCCCGAAATTGGCGCCAATTATCATTCTTACTGGCAGTGCCTGGTCAGCGCTATGTACTCAGCGGGGAGGCAAGAGTTCCCAACTCCAGGGAGGGCCATCCCCGTCTGGGTCATTGGTAAGTATAAAAAATATATAAATTACTATAAATTTTTTAACATTTTTATACTGTACCAATGACCCAGACTTAGCTGAATAGTAAACAGGCTGGAGGGCCTAGGACATAGAGGAAAATCCAATAAGCTCAACTATATAGTAAAGAGGTAACCCCTTAAGGAGAAAAGGAGTATTAGGCTTTACATGTATCTTTCTTATTTAATATTAAATTAGAAAGATACACTACCCTTAATAATTGAGCACATTAACATTCATGTTCTCTATTAACATCCAGTATAACCCTTATACTAATTATTTTTAAAGCAAGCCAATAAATAAAGTAGGCCAGAGAATTGAGACTCTTTATAGTCATTTAAAAGTGTCCGAGTATTGTATATTAAAGCCCGTTTGACACTTGACATATACAAATGCTTCACACCGAGCTACACTTTAAAAATAAGACATGAATGAATTTAAACATTAATATTACACTTTAAAACCATCCCGGAAGCGACTCAGAAATACTGACTTGGAGGAGGCATTCCCTTGCTTTTCACTATAAAGCAGGTGACCTAAGGGAACACCCCCCCCCCCCCCCCCCCCCTTCCCCTTGCCCAGGGTCAAATAGCCCAGAGCGAAGAGGGCAGCCGGACGGAGTCACTGCCGGAACAGAAAGCCTGCATAACTATAGTTGCAACTGTTTAGTGGACGACATTCTGAGCAACAGATAACGGACCTAAACAATGCAGGTCTCCAGAAATGGACTCAATATTTCTGAGATAAAAATTCGTAAATGTGGATGGCTGAGACCAATAAGCAGCCTTCATTAAATCTGTAATAGCAACACTATTAGCATAAGCCCAGGAAGTAGAAAGAGCTCTTACTTCATGAGCAGAAATCTTAAGCACAGACTGCTGAGAAGAAGATAAATCTTCATAAGCAGTACGGATAGTTAACTGAATCCATCTAGCAATAGAATGGACTGAAATATCCTTTCTATTAGGCATCAAAGACAGAAAGAAACGTTTCCGTCCCTTTCTGATAAACTGAGATCTCTGTTTATAGATACGTAATGCTCTAACAGGACAGAGTAAAGGCCTACGCCCGTCTGAAGATGGAAGAGCCTTAATAACAATAGGTTCCGGATATTTATTAGGAGCCTGATTCTTAGCTAAAAAACCCACATTAGTAGTGAAGGTGATAGTGTTCCCAACACTACGATAATGAGAATCATCCACCGATAGTGCATGAAGCTCACTGACTCTTCTAGCAGAAGAGAAAGCTAAGAGAAAAGCTGTCTTATAAGATAAGAATTTGAAATCTACTGTCCCAAGAGGTTCAAATGGCTTTTCCTTCAATTTAAGAAGAACCCAAGCTAAATTCCACTTAGGAATTAATCTAAGAGTTCTGGGTCTATTTATCGAAAAGTTTCTAACCAACTTCGATAAAGAGACATTAGATCCAATTTGTAAACTATCATGATGTGCATAGGTATCAGATAACATAGATCTATAACCCTTTATAGTAACAGGCTGCAGTTTGATTCCGTCAAACAAGTATACTAGAAAGTTTGCAATGTCTGGTATAGAGGGATCGAATATATCTACAGAATGATCCCTACACCAACGACGAAAAACCTTCCACTTAGCCGCATAGTTTAGCGAAGAGGAGGTCCTCCTACAGTTAGAAATCGCGTCCACTGCTCGTCCTGTAAAGTGCTTGCCATGCAAGAAGGACCGCACAACGGAAAAACGTGAAGGTTGAGACCTTGCGGGTTGTGATGGAGTTGGCGCGATTTCCCCTGCGAAAGAAGATCCTCCCGTGGAGGAAGCTTCCGCGGTAGGTCCCACAACAGACACCTGAGTAGATTTATCCACGGTCTCTGTGGCGACAGAGATGCTACCAACAGAATCTTGCATTGAGATTGTTTTATCTTTAGCAATACTTGTTGAATTAACGGCGCTGGAGGATACGCATATCCTATCATTCCGTCTCAAGGGATCGACAGAGCATCTACTGCAAATGCTCTTGGATCCGGACACGGAGACACATACGTCTGCAACTAATTGTTGAGATGTGTCGCAAATAAGTCTATCATTGGCCGTTCCCATTGGTAGCAAATCTGATTGAATACTTGTTTGTTGAGAGTCCACTCCGACGGCAACAAGCGACCCTTTCGTGAAAGGGAGTCTGCTAGCACATTCAGACGACCCGGTATGTGACGGACCGAAAGAAGAACGTGATGTTCTAATGCAAACAGAAGGATTCTTTCCGTTAGACTGAACAACGGAACTGAATGAGTGCCTCCCTGATTCCGTATATACGCCACTACTGTCGTATTGTCGGATAGGATTTGGACATGAGCATCGTGAATAATGTCCATCCAGTGACATAACGCAAGCCAAATTGACATCATTTCCTTGATGTTTATGTGCTTGCACAGGAATTGCGGATCCCAAAGACCCTGGCATCTCGAATCCGTTGGGATTAATGATGCACCCCAACCTGTTTGACTGGCATCCGTCATAACGGTAAAACTCGGATCCGGCAACTGCAGCGGAACTCCTTGAGTTAACCACTGAATGTTTGCCCAAGTCTGAATCTCTTGTTTCACTTGATCTGACAAGAGAACGTCTACATCGAGCGAATGAATTTTCACACTCCAATTCTGAGTCAGGAAAATTTGAAGAGGACGTGTGCGTAACCGCCCCATCGGAATAAGATCCGCGGCGGCTCCGCACAGACCTATCAGTCTCATAAATTCTCTCGCCGTGACTTTGTCTGCGTGCAGACAATAGCGAGCGTAACAACCGACTAATTTCGCTCTGGTTAACGGCAGACGAACGAGATTGTTGTGCGTCTCGAAGCTCATTCCCAGATGAGTGAATGACTTGGACGGCACCAGATCCGACTTCTCCTCGTTTACTATAAAACCGAGACGTCGGAGCAATAGAAGAAGATTCTGAACATCGTTCTGAAGCGTTAACTCGTTGCCGTACCTCTGAAGAATGTCGTCCAGGTAGGCCGACGTTACCGCAGACGAATGAGCTCGGAAGTAGATCATTACCGAGTTCATTACCCGAGTGAAAGCCCAGGGTGCTAGATTCAATCCGAAGCACATCGCCCGGAATTGATACACCACTCCTAGGACTGCGAAGCGTAGATACTTTCGGAATGTCGGATGTACCATGACGTGAAAGTACGCATCTTTGAGATCTATGCTCGTTGCATAATCGTTCACCCGAATACTCGCTCTGACCGATCGAATCGTCTCCATATAAAACTTCGGAGCGACGATCAGCTTGTTTATCCAGCTCAAATCTATGACTGGACGGAACGAGCCGTCTGGTTTCGGAACCAGAAACAGATGGCTGTAGAATCCCGGAGATTCCTGGTTTTCTACAACCTCTACCGCGTTCTTCATTAAAAGAGACTGCACCTCTGATAACAGAGCGTCTCTTTTCTGTGGATTTGACGGAAGATGAGTCCACTTTGGACTTCGAGTTAATGGAGGCTTTCGTTTGAAGGATATCTTTAGACCTTCCGAAGTCACTCCTCTCACCCAAGGGTAGTCCGTAATCGACGCCCATTCTTGTGAAAAGCTCGACAACCTTCCGCCAACCGGAACGCGATAGAGGTTTAAGCCATCACCTCCTGGACCTGCGAGGCCTGCGGTAGGAGAAACCACGTCTTCCACGACCCGCACCTCGCCCCGTCGACCTCGGGGCGTCCGACCGATTGTCCCGGCCTGAAGGACGTCCCGACCGAGAGTCGCTATCCTGACGGTCTCTCGAATAAGACCAAGAGGACGCACCGGAACCTCTATAGGAACCTCTCTTGGGCGCATTAGACCCAGAAGTGCCTGTCTTATTCGTGTCTGCTGTATCCGACTTCTTAGGAGCAGATTTGAACAACAGAGAATCCTTAGCTTTCTTTGTAATTTTATCATAAATAGCGGAAAGCTTGCCGTCAAAGAGAAGTTCTCCTGAGACCGAAGCGACTCTAAGAGAGTTCTTCACCTTAGAATCCACTAGTGTGGATGTAGCTAGGGCTGCGTCACGTCTAACCAACTCCAGATTTGCAACTGAAAGGGCGGAGTTACACCTGGAATAAGCTACTGCCCTTGAAAGAAGTCTTAAAGAGGATTGTATATCCTGAAACTCTTTCCCCTGAAGGCGCAGAGATAACGCCTTAGTAAGGTGATCTGCGTAAGATAAGGCATCTAAATTGGCTCTGTTAGACGCAATAGCTGTTTCCAACACCCCGGTTGGAATAGAAGCTGACGACGGTAATGATAGCTCTAAGTCTTCCGCCTCGTCGTCCATACGCAGAGGAACTCTCGGTATACCCTGTCCTGCCGTATCGAATTTATTCCTTGCATTAATGAAAGGCAGGTTGAGAGTATTAGCGGACAAGAAACCTGCTTTCCCCGTCCTGGAAGCAAGTTTAAATATAGCGTCGTTCAATAATTCAAATGTTCTTGCAACATTATTGGACTGCGACGGAAACTCGGGAGCGATGTCCCTGAAGCGCTCAAAAAATTCAGAGTCCAATGACGCTATAATTCTCTTGTCCGGAAGCGCAGCAGTCTGGCCCGACGGAACAACTTGAGGGAGAAAGTGCCGGATGAAGTCCACGGCAGCTTTATGTTGTTCCGAAAGGGATAGCTCCAAGTCATCTGTATCCCTTTCACCATCCGGTCGGACCTCATGATGTTCCCGGTCGTCCGCCCCCGATGCTTCGGCGGAGCATACCGACCCAGCGCCGTCGGATAATTCTCGATCCCACACCGTTTCTGTCGGCTGCTGGGATGCTGCGATAAGCTGTGCTATCTGCACAAGAATGTCCGGCGTCGAGACCTGCGGAGGCGCAGTCTTTCGCTGCTTCGCCGAGGGCAGCTCCGCATCAGATGGCTCCCGCATACTTTTCCTATGCGAACGTCCGGAGTCCATCGGTCTCGAATCCCTGGCTGCCGGATGGTGTGACCTGGTCGCCGAAGAATCCTTGATCGGCGAAGCTGGTAATATATCGGCGGTCACGCAGCCAAGGTGCGGTCGTGTGCGCTGACGAGAAGAGGAAGCCTTAACAGTCTCTGCGGACTGCTTATACAACGGAGCGTCCCGAGCGACGGACGTATGCTCCACTAAAGACACATTTTGTACCACAACATCTGGTCCCAGATGTTGTTGTACGAGAGAGGGGCCTCTCTCGCTCGCTCGCGGCCCGGCTGGACCTGGACGAGCTAGGAACCGGACTCAAAGGCTTCCTCCGTTCTCGCTTACTATCCGCCGTCACTGGGTGTGCATCTATTATGTTTATAGTGCTCGCATCACCCAAAATTTCCTCTTGGACAGCATCGGACGAACCCGGCTGCCGAACCATTCGGTGAATGGACGCTACACCGGGCGAGCTAGCGGACAACATTTGTCTAATCTCCATGAGCACTTTTGCCGCTAGCTCTGAATTCATTTGTGACGACGGACGCACACTTGAAGAAGATAACATGGAAACATCACCCTGTTCTGGTTCCTCTGAAATAGAAACTGAGAGAGTAGAGTGACCTTGCGGAGAAAGAGCCGGCATCGCCCTTTCTCCAGAAACAACATATCGTGACACACGTTTCCAATGTTTCTCATCCCAATGTTCACATATAGGACAGGGATTAATGCGAGAACACTGACTACAATTAATACAATGATCATGAAAGTCAGAGGAAGATTTCTTCCTATTACAATTTGAACAACGTCCCTTCATTGTGAAAGAACAACAATAAGTCCTAGTTACTCGCAAAAACCCCTGACACAAAGATACATAATAACATGATCCATTAATAAATGAAAAAACAATTGCAAAACAAAATAATTTTGAAAAAATATTTTTTCAGCGAAGCCCAAGTTGCTGAAAAGTAACGTTGAGCCCCGATGGATCCGATGGCAAAGTGTGGTCAAAAATTTTAAATTTATATTAAATAATTAATGAGACACTTTCGGATAATATAAATGTATCTTATAGTGAGATAAACTACAGCAAAGGCAAACAGCCCCCCTCAAAAAAGGCTGTTGCCAATGAAAACAAACAGTGTAAAAACACCAGAAAACATGACTCCAGGCACTGAAAAAACTGGCCCGGAATCAGTCATCAATTACACTCTATCTGATGCAAAACAGAGACTCCCAGGGGAGAATCTGTAGAACATGAGATGGAAGATGCAGAACACAAACGTTATACACCCATGGGTGAAAACGTAACTATGGGGAAAATAACAGAAAACATTCTGTAACCAAGCAACTCTCCCAGGAAATTTTAGAAATGAAATTTCTCAAAAATATGCCAAAAGCATGGGAGAATTGCAAGGGGGGACTTTAGAAGGCTAGGGGAGAGGAAACACTGAATAAGCAGTGCAACAATTAGCAAGAATGACAACAAGAGGCCCATGCCTCGAAAATAGGCAACTTAACATAATTTCATCAAAAAATTTTAAGTACAGCCCTGATTATTTTTTGTCACTTCTTTTTCCTCTCCTCCTTCTATCCTCCTTAGAATCACATTTTCTCCAAAAATTACGTGTCTGGCATCCTTTAAACTGAGATTTACAAGCACAAAGATCAGTGAGATGTTGACTGATGAAGGGCCAAACAGAGAATGATAATTGGCGCCAATTTCGGGACGTCTGCGTCACTGCGCATGCGCAGTAGAGGCATAGTATGGAGGTCCTTTAGGACATGATTTCTTTTTGTTTTGGATGCAAATTTTGGGGATTGGGGGGCAAAATTTGTGTTTGGCCCTGGTTTTGTTAAGAGTTAGCACCAGCTAAGTCTGAGTCATTGGTACACTATAAAAATACTAATTTCCGGATTTTGGTCCAAAATTTTCAAAGTCCCACCAGGACCCCAAATTTTCAGTGTAAAAAAAAAAGTAGTCTTACTTGTTTTTCCCATTACCTACAGTGTTAAAAAATGCTGACACAGCACTTTTTCAAAAGTCCCCAAAAAGTACCCCATGATAAAACCGATAGCAATTTTTTTTTACCATTCCATTCTGTTGGTTCTAAGGAAGCTTCACAACAAATAAGAATTCTCAATGTAGTGTAGTTTTTGAGATATGGGCGTTTTAATTTTTTTTCTATTTTTAGTTTCTGCGGTTCCCATGGGGCGACAGGAAAAACAACTTGGGCATAAATTAAGTACTTATGACCCAATAAGCCCTCATATCAAATTTGGTTAAAATCTGCCTCTCGGTTTGGAAAATAGAAATTTTGGGACTGGCAAATATTCTTGCCCCTCCCATAATGAAGGCAAATAATGCCCGACAAACTTCTCTTGAACAAACTTGATTCTAAACCTCAAAAGGACTCTGTATACCACATATCAAGTCTCTGCTCCTGGTGGTTCATTAGAAGAAGATTTTCAAAAGATTTGGCCTTTTTTTCCCCACACCTCTGCTCAATATGAGCTGAAACCTAATTTGGATAAAAATCAAAATGCCCCTATATAACCACTACTTACATGAAATTTAATTAAAATGTGGCCAGTGGTTTAGGAGAAAGAGGCTCAAACACCACCTTCACGCAGGACGAAGGACGACAAACGGACGGACGACACACGAAGAGTGATAAGAAAAGCTCACCCTGACTTTCAGTCAGGTGAGCTAATAAACATATCTAATTATGTTCTGTGCATATATGTGGTATAATACCTGAAACAGACGATATCATAACTGGGGATTGGACACTCGGCAAACTTTTCAAATCTTAGCTGGTGATAAGAAAATTCTGAGGTCGGCTAAGACTAAGTGGGAAGTTACTATCCAAATCTTGTTAATGTTATATTACTAAAAACTTACTTGGAATGATTGATTTGTATCTATTTTTCATCCCAGAGCCAGCTACATAAACTTTCTCTGGATAATTTGAGGGAATTTCCTAAAATTATCAAAAATAAAAAGGTAATTAGCTGAGGTAAAATATTCAAAACTTTTTAAAAAAAAGTTGGAAAAAAAAGTTGGAAGGCACATCAGTGATAATTTAATGTACAATGGAGAGAAAGCTAAACAAGTGTAGCTCTAAACATTTTAGGGAAAATTCATTGTGTTGGCAAGCCTGCAAATAATTTTTGTTTTGCTTGTATGTCATGACAGGCAAATGGTCTGTGAGCTCGACGTTATGGCCTTGAGTCAACGTCAGACATACACTTGAGTATGAGCAATGAAAGTGCCAATGACACTGCAGCTTAACTTGACAGTGTGTAGTGTTTGATGAAAAAGATAATGTTCAATGTTTATGAAAGGATTATGAAATAAGACAAGAATTGTGATAATTGAGAATATGTTAAGTTTTGTACCCTACATGCTATGTTTTCCACAAGAACAATTTGAGGTGCAGGCTGTACTAAAGAAATTAGGCCTGGGTTGATGTGGCCTACACAGTTAAAGTATGGCAATCAAAGTTACTAAGTTACAGTAAAATCATTCCAAAACGAGCCAAACTACCAAGTTACATGAAATCCATTCATAAATATGACTTGTAGATTTTGCTAAAGGAATCTAGGTCACGCGCCCGTCCGGCGGTCAAGGTTAACCAATCACGACCAAAATGGCACAGTCTCATCTCTATTTTTTAATTTTTTTTTTTATTAAGGTTTAATTACTCATTAACAGACAGGGTCATACCATGTTGGTGACAGTTTTACGGGTGGAGGATGCTGGAATACCCGGAGAGAACCACCGAGCAACGACAAGCAGCTGTCAGCTCTCCAACATCGTAACTCTGAACTCTGCACTGCCGCACAGGCAGGGTTAGATTGGTTGAAGACATGCACACCATAAACGTGCAGTACGCCTTAGTACTAAGCGTCATCATGCCCCCATGTAGGCAATTGGGGTGAAGTGCCTTGCCCAAGGACACAACATGGGAGCGCGAATCAGTCGCTGAAATGGTCACTCTCATCTAGATATCATAATGAGTCATCCTACCAAGTTACAATGCAATCCTTTTCAAAAATAGGAGCCATAGACTGTGCTAAAAGTTTTCGGGGTTCAGGCCTGTGCAGCCATCACGGTTGACCGATTGCGACCAAAATGGGATGTTATCATCCAGACATGATCTTGAATCTGCATATGAAATTTAGTGATGATTGGACAAGAACTACAGGGTGTAGCCTGTGCTAAAGAACAGACTCACAGACTAACAGACTCATAGACTTACAGACTTCCGCATGCATGCCAAGGAAAGACATTGTCATGTGGAACAGGTGATCTTGATGACGACATTGGGCCATTTGAAAAAAGAATCTACAGAGTGGATGAGCACTAAAACAGTCTAAGAGATTTCATTTCCATCACCGTTTTTTTCAGGGGGTCTAGTTTTTAAAGGCATGTGGCTTTTTGCACACTTAACTGGTAGAGTGCTAAATTATTTCTGGCCATTAAAATCCGTCGATACATCTTTGACTTGTTAAAATTTATGGGAGAGTGCCCATGGGCATCAAGGTAACATCAAGGTAACAGACCATTCATGCTTCACACTCTCCCATAAATTGTAACAAGGCAAATCCTTAAAGACTAAATAATTTCACTTCAAAGATAATGTGAAGTTCATCCACTGAATAAATCTTTAAAATAGGTTACCTGCACTTCAGATTAAAGCCCAAATATGGGCTTCCAGCACCCTACTAGTTAATGCCTGTCTAAAATTTTTCTTCAAAGGTAATTGTTAGCAAATCTGTTAATCCATTTTGACTTTTAAATAATTTAGAATTTGAGTGTACAGTTGTGAGTGCAATCGGTACATATTCCCTTGTGAAAAAACAACCTCATAAAAAATTCTTTTCCAAACATGTAAGCCTTAACCCTTAAAGGTCTGGAGATTTTTATACATTATCGCTATACTTTTGAAAGTCTACCTCCAGTGGCTTTGCAGTTGTTTCTAGTCAAGTCTTAGCTGCCTACATAGGCAGCCAAGACTTACCTAGAAACACCTGACAAGTTATTTGTTTATTTATTTATTGGTGTTTAAGGTCACATATTTTTGCACAATGGCTAATCATGACCACAACGTGAGTATCAACAACTCAAGACCAGGGTGAGCATTAATATTATGCCATGTTGCCCATTTTAGAGAGGGCTTGCACCTCCCAAGCATTGGTGACTGGGTCCTGTTTTACCAGTAAAACAGAGCCTGTTTACCGCAGTGAACAGGCACTGCTTCACTTCCTGGGGTTCCCGCGGGGAACCCGACAAGTTACTTAGAAAACAAGTTTGGAGTTTACACAAACAATGCATGTTGGGGCACCTGTTCCTTTGCATTAAAAAGTTATCAAAGTCGGAATTAGGCCGTTAAGGCTTAAAGGTGTTGTTCCAACTTTAGTGAGCTGCTTGTCTTACATGTACATGTACAATACAACAAATGTTTTGCTGATGGAAACTAACACGCAGTTCCTTGGCAATGGTTTGTAGTGAAGTTTTGGTTGCCTGTGTAGGCAGCCAAGACTTCACTGGACACCCTTGCTAAGTGAAATGTTAACCTTATTAACTGGTAGAGTGCTGGAAGCCCATATTTGGGCTCTATTCTTAAGTGCAGGTAACGCAACTTAAAGGCTTCAAATTCAGAGTCTAGGCTTCATATTACCTTTTAAGTGATATTATTTAGTCTGTAAGGATTTGCCTTGTTACAATTTATGAGAGGTGCCCACAGGCACTCTCCCATGAATTATAACAAGGCAAAGGCAACTGAACACATTTTGATGGTCAAAAATAATTTAGCACTCTACCAGTTAACAGGGAGAAGAAAATAGGTAGAGTTCTCCAGGCTTTTAAGGACACATTCAGAATCTATAACAAGAATCTAATGAACATTTTGTGAGAATCAATGATGATTCTCATTGTTTTTCCTGTGAGAATCATTTGCGAGAATCAATTCTGATTCTCATGGTTTATAAGCCCTGTGAGGCCACTGCACCTGGTGAGAATCAATTCTGATTCTTGTGGTTAAAAAGCCCTGAGAGGCCATTGCACCTGATGGCACTCTTGTAGGAGTAGGGCATAGTTATGATTAATGTAGCCAATGAGAAGGCATTGATTTGTCATGTGATGTAGTACAGTGGAACCTTGTTAATTGAATAGCCTCTTTGCCAATGAAAATAATTCAATTAACAGGAGTATTCAATTAACAGGGGCTGTATCACTTTCCTGTGTTCTAGAGATACACTTAGGATATATTCTATTATATCTTGTTTGACAGAGCTCCATGAGCTCTTTCAAACAAGATATAATTGACTGTATTGGATGTATAGGTCTATAAACAAAGGCAAACTGGAAAGAGTCAAGGTAATTTCTCGAGAGGTTGCAAGATTTTGTATTCAATTAACAGGACTTTATTGTATAACCTATATTCAATTAACAGGTCAAATTTGTAAAGGAGATATGGTAAATGGTTTTGTGTTGGGAAATTATATTCAGTTAACAGGGTTATTCAATTAAGAGATATCCAATTAACTGTAACTACCTTTAATCCTCTGATACCAGTTGATGACAACATCTTCCATGTTGGTAATATAGAGATTTTAAACAATCCTGCAGAGTGGTAAATGGAACTGATTTTGATACCAGCTACAGCCAGTATATTATAATACCGTCCAGCATTGATGCAGTTTCTGGTCCAATAGGTGTAACTTTTGTTTGTGCCTCTTGCATAAAATGGGATTCATTCAATTACAGAAAACAATTTTCTGGTGCTTACATTGATCTTTTGTTCTTTGCATGTTTCACTTGGTGTGGAAGATTTTCATGCTCCCCTGGGGGGAGCATATAGTAGCCACTTTGTCTGTTCCATCCACCTGCCTGTTCACTGGGCCACTATAACTCTGTCTGACCCATAAAAATTGATTCAATGGACAGATCTTGATCATACTTCACACAATGTTGCTTATGACACAAGGATGTCATAACCTTGACCCAGAGTCAAAAATCCAAGGTCAAGGTTACAGACCATTCCTGTCTTCTCACTTTGCCTGGTCCATAATTACTCACTCAGTGGACAGATCTTGTTCATGACTCACAATTCTTACTTATCACTCAATGTCAGAGTCTGTTCACATAATGCTTGTTTATGACTCAAGGCTTTGTCATGCCAGTGACCCAAGGATTTGAGCCTCAACATCAAGGTAACAGACCACTGATGCTTCCTGACTTTGTCCAGTCAATGAAACATAGTTCAACAGACAGATCTAGTTCATACTGAACACAATGCCTGCTCATTACCCAAGGATGTGTCATGACTTTGACCCACAGTCATAACTCCAAGATCACGGGCATTTACTGCACAGCTATTCAAGCTTTATCCATTCCTTATTATTCGATGGACAGAGATTATTGTTCACACTTCACACAATCTTGATTCATCTTCTCCCAAGTAATGGATATAGATTCTACCAGTTGATGGCTCTAAACTGGCAAGAAATACACTATCAGAGTTCAAAGGGTCATCAACTATACTCTATTACAATGCTGATGCCTTCTTAGTTTTTATTCATGAAAGCCTGGCTATATACTGACGATTATTTTTCATATTACCCAGGGATTCTTCTGCCCTCTTTGGTAAAGGGTCCAGGGCCCATGTCTTATGATGACTCAATACAGGGCACTAATTGTGTGTTAAATTTTGGTTGGAGTGGGGACTGAGATTGGGAAATGCCTAGCTGACAATGGGAGAGGGTCACATATATTCCGCCCCTGGAGACACTCCCAAAAATCTATGATTACCATATCAAGTAATATCTTACCTCCTACAAGTATATGGGAATTTCATTGGTTCAAAGATGTCACATGCAGACTGCATATAAAACCATATACTGCCTGTCAACATCAATATATGCTGACAGCTATGGGTAATCTCCTCTTTGTTCATTGATTATTCAAAATGGCAGCAGCCGATAAACGCTTCAAGTTGAAAGATTGAATGTTGGAAGCCCATATTTGGTCTGAAGTGCAGGTTAGGCAACTTAAAAGGCTCCATATTCTGTGGATGTGTGTCATGTTACCTTGGAAATGAAACTGTTTGGTATGTATGAATTTGCCTTGTTCCAATTTATGGGAGAGTGCCTGTAGGTACTCTCCCATAAATTGTTACAAGGCAAAGACACGTGAACACATTGTGAGAATTCTCTCATTTAATTTTGATCGCTGTTGTTATTAGTTCTGTGCATCGATGCAGCAGTCGGTAAGATATATTCGTTACACAGTTTGTTGGTGGCCTAATATGGTATATATGGTGTCAGTTAATTCCATATTGGACTCGAGCTTCGCTCTCATCCAATATGAAATTAACTGACACCATATATACCATATTAGGCCACCAACAAATTGTGTAACTAATATTATCATTTTTAAATCTTACAAGCATGCGAACTTTACCACAATGACCTCATGAGAATATTCTTTTGGTATATATAATACAGTAAGAGCTGCTAAAAATACTTCAATTCCTTACCCAAAATTCTTCATATACTTTTTTAGTATTTTTCAGAACATTTCTTAAGTCTCTTCGGCTTAGTCTATTTCCTGCTGATAACAAATATTCTAATGCTGAACTGAAAAATTGAACATGCAATTAGTTTCAATTAAAAATATCTAGATTTCCTAGTGTAAAGGTTAACTTGCACCTTCGGCTCGGATGACAAGGGTGGCAAGGACTATAAAAAGTTTCAATATCAAGCATATACATACAATTTGGGCTTCTTTCCTGGGAGTTACAACAGTCTGTCTGTCTGTCTGTCTGTCTGTCTGTCTGTCTGTCTCAGACAGACAGACAGACAGACAGACAGACAGACAGACAGACAGACAGACAGCAGACAGACAGACAGACAGACAGACAGACAGACAGACAGACAGACAGACAGACAGACAGACAGACATACGGATGGAAGGACAGGACGGATGGATGGATGCGGGCAGACAGACACGGACATACGGAGAAACGGACGGAGGGATGGAGGGACAGAGGGATGGACGTCCGGACAGACAGATGGACTGACTGACGATTGACTGACTGACTGACGGACGGATGGACGGACGGAAGGACAGACGGACCAACTGACTGACTGACTGACTGAATGACTGGCAGGCAGGCAGGCAGGCAGGCAGGCAGGCAGGCAGGCAGGCAGGCCATCTTAACATACTGGGGTGTGGTGGAGGGAGTTAAGTCACAGTTTGGGGGTATAAAATTGGGACACCAACAACTAGGGATGGGAAGATATGTTGAGCTCATGATACTACACATATCGCGATATGCTGCTCACGATAGTGATTGTGCACCATTATACGTCTAATGCTGTTAGAACAAATGATTTGTCTGATGTTCCATAACTGGTAGTCGGTAATGAGAACAGCTCTCTTCAGACAAATGTTCTTGTGTTAATTGGTAATCAAAACTACAAGCAGCATATTGCCTGAATGATTGAACTTCAGTTAAATCCCAAATCAGAGTTTCGTATTGTAACAATAACACACACATGACCTGGGTGTGTTGACTCATAACCATAAACATAAGGTTGAATTTCGTAATGTTTTTCAACTGAGGATGACTTTTATGGATGAAAGGTTTGATGTGTTCATATTTATTGAACATTTCAATTTCAGTTCAGTATGTCAATTTACACAAAACAAATTGGGTATGTGGAGCTCTGAAGAGAGCAAGATGTCCGCATACCCATTTTTTGTTCTTAACGAATTGAACAGCCTCATCACTCAGACAAATTTAGCCTGGAATCTCCCTGTTCTAACTTTTAGCGAGTGAAGCATTTGATTGGTTCTATTTACGAAACTCAGTAATGCCAAATTTAAAGTCATTTAAAGTAGTATTCATCATTCATTGAGTCTAGAGCTGAAATGGTTAAGGGGTTTTCTTGATCAATTAATCATGTGGATTAACCTTGGTTAACCGATTAATCACTTGTCCAAATAGATATCTGAATAATTGCCGTACCATTGATGATTTACAGCATGAACCCTTTACCCAACGTAACAAACAAAACCGACTAGCTATAGGCCTATATACAAAAATCTCCATTCAAATTTATTATGTTTTCTATTTTTGTCTCAAAAACATAGCTTATGACCCCTCATTGGAATCAGTCAATGGTTTTTAGGGAGAATAGGGAATAAAACATTGACAGATTTGAATATTTTTCATTCTTATATGAACTGATTTTCAAACTAATGCTGGTGGAACCCCATACTATTGATTTTGTATATATTTACAATCTGAAAAATACAGTTCATGCAGAACTGAATAATTGTTTACCATAGTAATGACAGTCTAGTCCTGACCATAGGCCTGTATCGTGATGCACTGTATTTGAAAAAATGTACCGGTACATCATAGAAAAATATATTGCGGTATATCATGGTGTCGTTGAATCGTCCCAGTCCTACCAACAATGAATAACACAAGTTTACATCGTGCATGGTAGCTGACACGAACCCTTGCCAAAGTCTTTCTCAACTTTAACCGTACCCTAATACAGTGGAGCCCACTTAATTGGATATCTCTTAATTGTATATCCCTGTTAATTGAATATAATTTTCAAACACAAAACCATTTACCATACCTTCAGTACAAATTTGATCTGTTAATTGTGTATGGGTTGTAGAGTAAACTCCTGTTAATTGTATATAAATTTTTGTAATATGTCGAAAAAATTACTGTGACATGCACCAAATTCCCCTTATTTATCAACCTTTTTGGCCTCACTACATCCAATAAAGGCATTTATTCTATTATATCTTGTTTGACAGAGCTCTATGAGCTCTGTCAAACAAGATATAATTGGTCAGTGATGGAAATGAACAAAATTGACGGGTGCAATTTTAAGCTCCCGCGAAATCAGAGACAAGAGTAAATTGCACCTGTAAAATGTTCAGTAAATGTGTGGGGTAGACCAATCAATATTTTCAACGTGCAGCCCTGAGGCTGCATGTTGAAAATATTGATTGGTCTACCCCGAATATGGACTCTTCTAATTGCTGCCATTGAACTGACATGGCAGATACCACTAGTGTTCAAAGGGTTAAATGTATAAGAAATTGCTGAATTATGACAGTAATTTGCCTCTGACCACAGAGTTTTGCTTTCTCAAAACAACACACATTTATTTGCCCTCACAGTATATTAGTGCTCCACAATATTTTTCAACCAGTGCATTTTTTAGCTCCTGTAAAATAGAAATCATTAGTGCTGACAGGAGCAATTGCACTCGCACCCGTCTCATTTCCAGGACTAATTGGTTAAATTCCCATGTAGAGTCCTGCGGATCTCAAATTTTGGGTCAAATCAAATCTCGAATCAAATTGTGAGTCTTCTCTCAAGTACAGTGGAACCATGTTAATTGAACAGCCACTTTGCCAATGAAAATTATTAATTAACAGGAGTATTCAATTAACAGGGATTGTGTCACTTTCCTGTATTCTAGAAATAAACTTAGCATTTATTCTATTATACATTGTTTGACAGAGCTCCATGAGCTCTGTCAAACAAGATGTAATAGATTGAATGCCTGTATTGGATGTACTGAGGACAAATAGGTCTATAAACAAAGGAAAACTGCAGAGAGTCAGGGTAATGTCTTGACAGGTTGCAAGATTTTTTTATTCAATTAACAAGAGTTTACTCTGTAGCCTATATTCAATTAACAGGGCAAATTTGTACTGGAGGTATGGTAAATGGTTTTGTGTTGGGAAATTATATTCAATTAACAGGGTTATTCAGTAAAGAGATATCCAATTAAGTGGGCTCCACTGTACTGGATATGCATACAGTACGTGGAGAGTGGATTGTAACTAAATCACCCGCGGAGTGGAGATATCACCCAAGCTATAAGTATCAAATTTTGTACATATCGACAAAAAACACAAGCAATGTTTCAGCCAATGGACCTCCGGGTTTAATCCGGAGGTCCATTGTCTGAAACTTTGCTTGTGCTGGTTATGTTTTGCAACAAATCTGCAATTATTGCTTGGGTGGAATCTCCACTCTGCGGGTGATTTAGTGATAATACACTCTTCACGTACTGTACAACAGTGGCTTGTCTGTTTTGACAAATGAATCCAAAAAGTGGAATATTCTAGAATGGAACCAAAGAAGTTTAAGAAGCAGAACCTCTGTGAGCTCTTCTATTATCTGGTCTCCTGTACAGGACAACCCCCCTCCCCACCCCTCCTGCACAGGAGACCTGATGATAAAAGAAGAGATTCTTTGGGGGATTTTGAGAACATCTCGATTCGAAAATTTCCGAATTTCCATGTCTCAAATTAAAACAGATCATCGGACCATTCTGAATCGAAACAAATTTTGAAGCTTTCCACAGCCCTGGTTTAAGGCCTCACAAAGTAGATCTTCTGTTTCTCAGGCCATTTTTTGTAAAATTGCATATAGGAGGGCGGCTTTTTATTTTATTTTTCATTTTTGTGATTATTTCTTTGCCATTAAAAATTCATGTTCTTTGTTTTGTTTTATGTTTTAGACCTCATAATCTACAGAATAGCATGAGTGGTGGTGTATTTCGTCCCTTTAGTGCAAGAAGGCTTTGAAAAGCCTTGTTGCACTCAAGGGACATATTTATCAATTTTATTAACTCGGGTAAAATATTAGACGTAAACCATTTAATTTTTAAGTTTGCATTGGTAAGAAAAAGAGAGCCTGTGGCAGCAAAAAGGACAATGCAGGAGGGCCTGAGAAACAGATTTTTAACTTTTTTAGGCCTAATGTAAGATATCTGGGGTTTTTTACTTTTATTGTAAAGAAGGTTAGAACTTGATTTTGGTTTTACAAATCTGTGACACATGGAGAATATTATTAAGAAACTCTGTGACAACAAACACACGGAAATGTCCATGACACTGTACAGTACAGCTGCCGTGGAACGGTCGTAATCCACGCATGGGCGGTGATGTCCACGGATGCATTTACCGAGTAATAAAAATCTTCAGCAGCAGAATTTTAATTAATGAAGCACCGGGTCATACCCGGTGCTTCATTAATTAAATTTTTGATGATTATTCCTATAATTAGTGTTTGGAATATAATTTTATTGCGTCCGTGGAAATATTGCGCGCCCGTGGAAAGTGACCAGTCCACGGCGGTCGTACTGTAGCTTACCTTGAATTCAAGCTGCCTTTATGAAATTAATATTATAATCACCTAACTAATGTTGCAATTTAGTAAAGTGTGTTTTAATTATTTTATTTTTGTTACCTACATGTATCATTAAAAAAACTTAACCTTTTACCCAACAAATCGCCCGCATCCGCCCGTGTAATATGCAAATTCAGCAGTTGAAAAAATAATATTTTAAAAAAAATTTCAACAAAACAATATCATGTGACACCTCGTTGGAACGAGCTCGTTCCAACGAGGGGTCACATGATATGGTTTTGTTGAAATTTTTTGAAAAATTTGAAAAAATGATATTTAAAATAATAAATTTTGATAGCGTTTGCGTTGGGTAAAGGGTTAAAAAGAAACAAATATAAGCCATGGTGCCCATTCTACGCAGGCAACTGTCATGGAAATATGACTTCTCATCTACTCATAACACTAAGAGATCCTGCCAAGTTTCATGAATATTGATCCATAAATGCAACTTGAGGGTGGGCTGAAGAAATCCAAAATAGCTGGCATAGTAGCCAGTGTGAGTGGCTAACTGTACCCATCATAGGACATTTCCACCAACTTGTCATCCAAAGGAAGCAGGCCATGTTTAAAGAAAATTTAAACATAAATGCAATTGCTGGGTCTTCTAAAGAAATCCATGATGGCTGCTGTGGTGGCTATGATGCGTCACTAACCGTGACCAAAATAGGAAATCCTCATGAACTCATCAAACCAAGTTACCCTGCCAAGTCTAAAGAAATTTTAAGCATAAAATTAATGCAACGAGCAGCCATTATGGACAGCTTACTGTGACCACAATACAACATTCTCATCTAGATATGAACCTTAACCCTTTTAGGGCTGTCACGATTAATCTATTAATCGACTGTTGATCGGTCACGGCACAATCGATTAGTATTTTTCGTTGTCGAATAATCGGTAAATTGTATCCGTTCTAGACGTTTAATAATTAAAAGAAAATTTGATGAAAAAACTATTGTTTCTAAAGGTAAAGAGTTAAGAACATCGATGTTAAACCCCAAGACGCTGATGGAAGCAACAGTCTTCCAGGTACATTCATTAAAGCTTTGATGTTCTGAACTTTTGAACCGTCAGTGTAATAATCAAGACCGGTCGGCAGTTGCGAAGTTCGCAACTGCCGACTGGTCTTAATTATTACACTGATGGTTCAAAAGTTCAGAACATCAAAGCTTTGAATGCACCTAAAAAGGATCGTCTTCGTTGTTTCCTTGAGGTAGGTCAACTGACTTGAACTTCATTTTTATCGACTTCAAAGAGAGGGAGAGGAGGGGGGGGGGGGGGTCATTTAGGTATGATTAATCTCGATTATTTGCGACGATTAATCGATTCCTAAATTAAAAAATCGTGACAGCCCTAAACCCTTTACCCAATGCAGACAATATCAAAATTTATTATTTTAAATACAATTTTTAAAAATTAAAGAAAAAATTTCAACAAAATCATATCAATGGAACAAGCTCGACGAGCTCGTTCCAAACAGGGGTCACATGATATGGTTTTGTTGAATTTTTTTGAAAATAGTATTTTTTCAGCTGCTGAATTTGCATATTACGTGGGCGGATGTGGCTGATTTGTTGGGTAAAGGGTTAACATGCATATGAAATTTGGTCATGTTTGGAAAAGGACGGCAGGACGTAGATAAAATGCAGAACAAATTATGAACAGTGTTTTGAAGAAATCCAAATTGGCTGCTGTGATGGCCAACCATTACCAAAATAGGACATTCTCATCTATTCACCATACTGACCCACCTTGCTAAATTTCAGATACATTGATGAAGAAATCCAGTGTGGGCAGCAGACCGTGAGCATAATGGGACATTATCTTCTAGCAGGGTTCTTACAGTCAAGGACCAAAAAAATTCAAGGACTTTTCAAGGTCATATCAGCATTTTTCAAGGATGTTTTTTTAAAATGTACATTTGGAATATAACCATTTTTAGAAGCCTTACCTACTTTAACCCTTTACCTTACACGAAAGGCAGACGACACTTGCAAACAAATTCTTAAATAACTAATTTTTTGTCTCAAAAACATAGGTTATGACTCCTCATTGGAACGAGCTTAATGATCTATGTTTTTGAGACAAAAATGCAAAAAAATAATTGAAATTAATTGGCCATTTTTTAGAATAGCGGTGACGGTTTTGGGCGTTACACTGGGTAAAGCCTAAAAGGTTAAAAATGTCTTCTACCTCATCCTTCTAAATTCCAGGAAAACGGTGCTTCTAAAATGCTCTGCTACAAAATTATGCTAAATTTCAGATACACTGATGCAAAAATGCGATGAATAGCCTGTACTGAAGAAATCCAATATGGGCAGCAGACCATGACCATAATGGGACGTTATCATCTAGGCATGAACCTAACTGAACCTGTATATTGATTTGGTGGTGATTAGAAAAGAACTGTGGGCTGTAAGCCAGAAAATAAGCAGACTGACATCTGAAAAATGAGGTCCCCAGAGGGTGAATTTAGTGATGCTACCCTGCATAGCAGGGTAGCATCACTAAATTTACCCTCAGTAAATCTCAATCTGAATCAGGGTCTCAAAACTAAACAGAAAGAGGTATCCACAGGATAAATTGGCCCACTGTATGGGATAGCATCATCAAATTCACCCTCTGGGGACCTCATTCTGCAAATGTCAGACTGCTTATTTTCAGGCCTGGTGGGCTGTAGCCCATGCTGAACAAAGAGTGGACAGACTATGTGTCATGGCAATACCAAACATTGACTTCGTAAGTTAAACTAAAAAGAATTTATTTTCTTTCATTTGTTGCTTGTTTGTAAAAAAAACAGTTCTTGGACAAATTTAAACTCTTAAACTCCTACAACAATAATCCAGTATCAATCCTGAAAATAAGCAATCTGTCATTTGCAGAATGAGGTCTGAAGAGGGTAAATTTGTTGATGCTACCCCATACAGTGGGCCAATTTATCCTCTGGGTACCTCTTTCTGTTTAGGTTTGGGACCTTGATTCAGATTAAGGTTCACAGAGGGTAAATTTGCTGATGCTACCCTGCTGTGCAGGGTAGCATCACTAAATTCACCCTCTGGGGACCTCATTTTCCAGATGACAGTCTGCTTATTTTCTGGCTTGTCCAGTATACCCCTCAATCTTTTTGTAAGTGCGGGTATAATAAATATATTACTTACACTTCTTTTGGTGGAGTTCCATTCCATCTTGGAGTTTGTTCAGGGGATGGATTCAAATCTAAGGTTAGTGATGCACTAGACCCACGTCTGAAAGAGCATAACAATAATAATAATCAAACAAAGGTCAGGAGAAACAATAAATTCTGTTAGAAATCTGTGACACTTTATAACCCTAAAGGGCCTAATTCCAACACTTTTACTGTGCAAAACAGGTGCCCCAGTATTCTGTTTCTTGATTAATTCACAAGTTACATTCTAAATACCTTGGCAGTTGTTTTTATGCAAGTCTTGGCTGCATATATATCAAAAATAAAAATACCGTGCCAGACATGCAGAGGTTTTACTTCTAGGTCTGAATATTCCTGATGTTCCAAATCACCGACTGGAGTTAATGCTGCAATTGTAATCCAGAATAAAACACTGTGTAGACAACAACAAATGGAGATTCCGAAAAGGAAATTAGAAATTTTTTAAAAAAGTATACTCAGAACAAAAAAAAAAAAAAACAGAATAACACCCCATATAGAGATGTGAATGGGTATTCATATGCTCTGTTCAAGACCTTTGCAATTGATGTACAATTAGGGTAAAGTTTGCCCCCCACCTCCCCTCCCACTTTGCTCGGAGTTTTAGAGGAAAGTAAACATGAAATCGTGAGAGATTCTGAGAAAGATATAGCCCATGGGGTGAATCGCGTCCATTAAGTTTCATTCACTCTACATGTATTTGGCTTACACCTACCATGAAAGTAACCGTAGGTGAACAGGTATGCCATCAGCCCCCCCCCCCCCCTGAACCCCCCCCCCCCCCCATATATATATATATATATATATATATATATATATATATATAGGAGCATTCTCCACCAGTATTGTACCGCTGTTTAACCGTGGGCATATCAAAAATAGTCTATTTATCTGTAGAGCTTTCAAAAGGTAATATTGTGGCCTGTGCATCCGCTCACCAGAAAGACAGCCATTTGGGTGATTCGATATTCTGCACTTATTGTGTTAAATGGTTAATGGAAAGCGTACTCAAGTAACAGAAAGCATAGAAAGAGAGTTTCAACTATTTATTCCACAATATCATTTGAAAGAACACACCAGGAAGCATGTGTGTTTTTCATAAGGGGAAAGTTTTTTTACAAATTCCGAACACGTGCATGGGAAGTCAGATGTCTCCTTTGTTACTCAAAATTTTGCTCCCATGCATATCGGGCCATTCAAATAAATTGAATCCAACATGATCTTTTATCTGTGGACAACTCATATTAAGGCTGCGGTTGCCTGGTGCAAACTTAGAAATAGTACATGGATGTTGGACGGATTTGAAAACACGTGCAGAGTGTGAATTCCACCCAGATAATAGCTCAGGTTAAGTGAAACTGCACAAAAAAAACAAAAAAAAAAACAAACAAATTAAGCCAAGTGATTTTCGTAATTCTGATTTGTGTTAGCTCTTCAACTTTTCCGAACAGTTTTGTCGTCACCGTGAGCTAATCTTATAACATTTTCAGAAAACAAATAAAGCAACTGGAAAAGCATTGAGTTTTTCATTTCAACGTTTTATCCTGAACTTATTTGCACCAGATTGGGTCTTTTCAATCTTTATCATTAATCCTTAAATACCACTGATGATAAATGAACTAGGATCTATGGAAATATAAATTTTACACCTAATTGTTTGCCCTTGTCATCCGGTAATTAAATAATGACCTTTTTCCTAATTAAGGTCATACAACGAGAGCTTTGAATAGTGACAGAGCTGTTTTCAAAGCTTATTCACACCTATCTACTACTGTCAAAAAAAACGTACAAATGGTGATTGCCAACATTACCGATTGGCTGCATGCTACCTGGAAAGCTGCCGCAAACAGAAAAATATCTCAGTTCAGGCAGGCTGAGTCCACATATACTGCTTACATATGTTTACATTGAGAAGGATGGCGATTAATCATATTTATTGGTGTTTTATGCCACATCTACAGCTCTTGCCATAATATAGTCTCAGCTGCAGATGTGGCGTTGAGCATTAATACATAATAAGATTTCATAATTATTTGTTTCATAAATGAGGAGCAAGAAAGAGAAATGTGTAAAACGAACAACGGTCTGATGATAATTTATGGAAATTAAAACGTGGCAAGCCCCCTCTCCCAGAAGTGAAAGTACAATAAGTTGAGCTTACATGTTGGCCTACATCCACAGTTCGTTAAAGAAATGTTTTTACTGGAAGGACGAACAAACAACGAAAATGCACAGAAGTCTGTTTGAGAACGACTTGTGGACTAAAAGTCTTTGCATAAACCTCCAAGTGTGTGAGGTCAAAACTTCGCCGAGAAGGTTATTTAGTGGCAATCCATTCTGGACTCTTGCAAATTCTAGCATCAAGAAACTCCACTTGTACTCATCTACTCACCCGATACCAGTGTTATTCTTTAGCTTGCTAAATTCTGGATAGTCTACCCAGACATAGAGACCCAAAATGATTTCCGCCGGTGGACTACACATACTACAAATGCGTCAGATTTGCTCTAAGGCATTGAATGTGAAAAAAGTTTGGGGGTAGGTGGCCAGAAAAAAAAAATAACAAGAACAAAATAAAAATAAAACCCAAACTGAGCACTGCAGACTCTTGACTACAAAACTCTCTATCATATAAGTGGGGTGTTTGCAAAAACACTTGAGGGGTGGAATATCCACCCATATGATATACAGCAGAACCTGTCTTGAGAGACCGTCCTTTGTGCCACACAAAAGTGGTCTCTCAAGACAGGTGGTCTCTCATAACAGGATTCAGGTTTTCTCAAGTCAGTGAATAACCAACCACAAAATTCAGAAATGGAGAAGAATGGATTTTTGTAATTACTTTGTAGTTGTTCTTTTTTATGAAGTTTTTGTAACAAATTGAAATGGACTGTTATAAAAATTCTAAACATAAATTAGTGTCTTATAAAAACGTTAAAAAATTTATAGTAATTTATATATTTTTTATACTTACCAATGGCCCAGACTTAGCTGGTGCTAACTCTTATATTCAAGGGCCAAACACAAATTTTGCCCCCCCCCCCCTCCCCCCCAATCCTCAAAATTTGTATCAAAATCCAAAAAATAGATGTCCTATGTGGTCCTCCATACTTTTATCCACTGCGCATGCACAGTGTCAAGGAAGTCCAAAATTGGAGCCAAATCCTCATTCTTACAACCAGTGCCTGGTAAGTGTTATGCAAACAGTGGGGAGGTAAAGTACAAATGACCCAGACTTAGCTGAATAGAAAAAAGGCTGGAGGGCCTAGGACATAAAGGAAAATCCAATAGACTCAATTACATGAAAACAGAATTATCCCCTCCAGGAGAAGAGAACAGGCTTTACATGTATCTTTCTTGTTTATACCAAAAAAGAAAGACACAATACCATTCCGTAATAGAGCACAATAACATCAATGATCTCTATTAACATCCAGTATAACTCATTATACTATTCTTTTTAAAGGAAAGCCAAAAAATAAAGATAGTCCAGGAATGAGACTCTTTATACTCATTTAAAAGTGTCCGAGGATTGTATATTAGTGCTCGTATGACACATGACATATACAAATGCTTCACACCGAGCTACACTTTGAAAATACTACATAAATGAAATAGACATTAGCTTTACACTTTAAAACCATCCCGGCACCGACTCGGAATTACTATTTCCAGAGGAGGTATTCCCTTGCTTTTCACTATAAAGCAGGTGATATGAGGGTACACCATCTCCCCCCCCCCCCCCCCCCCCACCTTCCCCTTGCTCTGGGTCAAATACCCCAGAACGAAGAGGGCAGCAGGACAGAGTCACTACCGGAACAGAAAGCCTGCATAACTATAGTTGCAACTGTTTGGTGGACGCCATTCTGAGCAACAGATAACAGACCTAAACAACGCAGGTCGCCAGAAATGGACTCAAAATTTCTAAAATAAAAATTTGTGAACATGGAAGGCTGAGACCAATATGCAGCCTTCATCAAATCGGTTATAGCAACACTATTAGCATAAGCCCAAGATGTAGACAGCACTTTTACTTCATGTGCCGAAATCTTAAGCACAGACTGCTGAGTTGAAGATAATTTTTCATAAGCAGTACGTAGAGTTAATGGAATCCACCTTGCAATAGAGTGGACTGTAATGTCCTTTCTATTAGGTAGCAGAGACAGAAAGAAATGCTTACGTCCCTTTCTGATAAACTGAGATCTACGTTTGTAAATACGCATGGCTCTAACTGGACAGAGCAAAGGCCTATGACCGTCTGAAGACGGAAGAGCCTTAACAGCAATAGTTTCAGGATACTTATTAGGAGCCTGGTTCTTATCCAAAAATCCAACATCAGTAGTCCAAGTAATAGTATCACCAACATTACGATAGTGAGAATCATCAACCGATAGTGCATGAAGCTCACTAACTCTTCTGGCAGAAGAGAAGGCTAAGAGAAAAGCTGTCTTATAAGATAAGAATTTGAAGTCCACTGTATCAAGAGGCTTAAATGGCGATTCTTTTAGCTTCATAAGAACCCAAGCTAAATTCCACTCAGGAATTAACCTAAGGGTTCTAGGTCTATTTATCGAAAAGTTTTTCACTAACTTAGATAAAGAGACATTAGATCCAATCTGTAAGCTATCATGATGAGCATAGGTATCCGATAGCATAGACCTATAACCCTTAATAGTTAATGGCAGCAGTTTGATCTCGTCAAACAAGTAGACCAGAAAATTAGCAATGTCTGGAATGGAGGGATCATAAATATCAATAGAATGATCCCTACACCACCGATAGAAAACCTTCCACTTAGCAGCATAATTTAGCAAAGAGAAGGTCCCCCTGCAGTTAGAAATTGCATCCACTGCTCGTCCTATAAAATGCTTGCCGTGCAAGAAGTACTGCACAACGGAAATACGTGAAGGTTGAGACCTTGCAGGTTGTGATGCAGTGTGTGCGATTTCCCCTGCAAAAGAAGGTCCTCCTGTGGAGGAAGCTTCCGCGGAATGTCCCACAACAGACACCTGAGTAGATTTATCCATGGTCTCTGGGGTGACAGAGATGCTACCAACAGAATCTTGCAGTGAGATTGCTTGATCTTTAGCAATATCTGTTGAATCAATGGAGCTGGAGGATAAATGTATCCTATCATTCCATCCCAAGAGATCGGGAGAGCGTCTACTGCAAACGCTTGAGGATCTGGGCATGGCGACACATACGTCTGCAACTGACTGTTGAGATGCGTCGCGAATAAGTCTATCATAGGACGATCCCATTGGGAGCAAATCTGATTGAATACTCGTTTGTTGAGAGTCCATTCTGATGGCAACATGCAACCTTTCCAAGAAAGGGAGTCTGCTAGAACATTCTGTCGACCCAGTATATGACGGACCGATAGGAAAATTTGATGCTCTAGGACAAACAGAAGGATCCTTTCCGTTAAACTGAATAACGAATGGAATGAGTGCCTCCCTAGTTCCAAATATACGCTACTACTGTCGAATTGTCGGACAGAATTTGAACATGTGAATTCTGAAGAATGTTCATCCACTGATGTAGTGCAAGCCAAATTGACATCATCTCTTTGATGTTTATGTGCTTGTTTAGGGACTGTGGATCCCAAAGACCCTGGCACCTCGAATCTGTTGGGCTCAAAGTTGCACCCCAACCTGTTTGACTCGCATCCGGCATTATCGTAAAACTCGGATCCGGCAGTTGCAGTGGTACTTCTTGAGTTAACCACTGAATATCTGCCCAAGTCTGAATCTCTTGATTCACTTGATCCGACAAGACAATGTTCATTTCAAGCGAATGAGTCTTCACACTTCAATTCTGAGTAAAAAATATCTGGAGTGGACGAGTGCATAGCCGCCCCATCGGAATAAGATCCGCAGCGGCTCCGCACAAACCTGTCAGTCTCATGAATTCTCTTGCTGTTACTACATCTGAGTGAAGACAAAAGCAAGCGTAACAACTGACTAATTTCGCTCTGGTTAACGGTAGACGAACGAGATTGTTGTGCGTCTCGAAGCTCATTCCCAGGTGGGTGAGTGACTTGGATGGCACTAGATCCGACTTCTTTTCGTTTACTATGAAACCGAGACATCCGAGAAGTTGAAGCAGACTCTGAACATCGTTCTGAAGCATTAACTTGTTGCCGTACCTCTGAAGAATGTCGTCCAAGTAGGCCGACGTTACCACAGATGAATGAGCTCGGAAATGAGTCATTACCGAGTACATTATTCGAGTGAATGCCCAGGGCGCTAGATTCAGACCGAAGCACACTGCTCGGAACTGATAAACGACTCCTATACACGGACAGCGAAGCGAAAATACTTTCTGAATGCCGGATGTACCATGACGTGAATGTACACATCTTTGAGATCTATGCTCGCAGCATAATCGTTCACTCGAATGCTCGCTCTGACCGATCGGATGGTCTCCATATAAAATTTCAGAGCCACGATCAGCTTGTTTATCCAGCTCAGATCTATGACTGGACGATACGAGGCGTCTAGTTTTGGAACCAGAAACAGGTGACTGTAGAAACCTGGAAATTTCTGGTTTTCTACGACCTCTATAGCATTCTTGTCCAGAAGAGATTGAACTTCTGATAGAAGCGATTCTCTCTTTTGAACATTTGACGGAAGCCGAGTCCAACGTGGACTTCGAGTTAACAGAGGTTTTTCCTTGAAGGACAGTTTTAGACCTTCGGAAATCAGCCCTTGCACCCATGGGTCGTCTGTAATTGACAGCCAATTGGTTAAGAATCTCGACAGTCTTCCGACGACTGGAACGCAATAGAGATTTAGACCATCACCTCCTGGCCCTGCGAGGCTTGCGGGAGGAGAAACCACGTCCTCCGTGACCCACACCTCGTCCAGTCGACCTAGGGGCGTCTGACCGGTTATCTCGGCCAGAATAACGGCCCCTACCTGAGTCGCTACTCTGACAGTCTCTGGAATAAGACGTAGAGGCTTTCTTAGATCCTCTATAGGAACTTCCTTTGGACGTATTCGCCCCCGAAGTGCCTGCCTTACTCCTCTTGGCTGAGTCCGACTTTTTTGAAGCGGATTTTAAAAGCAGAGAATCCAAAGCTTTCTTAGTAATCTAATCATAGATAATAGAAAGCTTTCCGTTGAAGAGAAGCTCTCCGGAGACCGGAGCGACTCGAAGAGAGTTTTTCACCTTACTATCCACTCTCGTGGATGCAGCCAGGGCAGCATCACGTCTGACTAACTCCAGATTTGCCACTGAAAGGGTGGAGTTATACGTAGAATATGCTACAGCCCTCGAAAGAACTCTCAAGGAAGTTTGAACATCCTGGAATTCTTTCCCTTTGTTAATGAATTCTTTCCCTTTCCCTTCGTTAATGATAACGCTCTGGTAAGGTGATCTGCATAAGATAATGCGTCTAAATTAATTCTATTAGACGAGATTGTCGTTTCCAGTATACTGGAGTTAATAGACATGGACGCCGGCAATGACATCTCCAAATCTGCTGCCTGGTCATCCAAATGCATAGGAACTCTCGGCACGCCCTGTCCTGCCGTTTCAAATCTATTTCTAATATTGATGAAAGGCAGCTGTATGGTGGTAGGCGATAAGAAACCGGATTTGCCAGTCTTAGAGGCTAGCTTGAATATAGCGTCATACAAAAGTTCAAATGTCCGTGTGACATTTCTGGACTGGGTCGGAAACTCAGGGACAATGTTCCTATTCCGGCCGAAAAAGTCTGTGTCCAGTGACGCTATCAGTCTCTTATCCGGTAATGCAGCATTTTCGTCCAGAGGAACAACTTCTGGAAGGTGTTGCCGGAGGAAATCTACGGCCACCTTATGTTGTTCGGAAAGGGAAAATTCCAGCTGATTCCCTTTCGTCATCCGACTGGACCACATGAGATCCTCGGTCGTCCCTTTCTGACTCTGCAGGGGTGCGAACCGACCCAGCTTCCTCAGACAGTTCCTGTTCCGAAAAAGTTACTGATGGCTGGTGGGATGCTGCAATGAGCTGAGCTATCTGTGATAGCAAGTCCATCCCGGAGGCCTGTGAAGCCGCGGTCTTATGTGATTTAGCCGCTGGGAGCTCCTGGGACGTTAATTCCTGCATACTTCTTTCATGCAAATGTCCCAACTGGTAAGGCCTAGTGTCCTTGGCTACCGGATAGCGTGACCTGACAGACGTGGAATCCCTGGTCGGTGAAGCAGACTGGATATCAGAAGTCACGTAGCCAAGTTGCGGTCGTGTGTGTTGCCATGAGGATGAGGAAGCCAATAGACTATTCGTGCCGGACTGTCTATACAACGGAGCATCCCGAGGAGTGGACGTATGCTCCGACTGACGAACGTTACGTACAACAACATCTGGTCCCAGATATTGTTGTGAGAGAGAGGGGCCTCTCTCGCTCGCGGTCCGGGCAGACCTGGACGAGCTAGGTACCGGACTGATTGGCTTCCTCCATTCCATCCTCGGATCCGTCGTCGCCGGGTGTGCACGATCCATGTTTATAGTGCTCGCAACACCCGATCTCCTTTCCTGGACCGCAACGGACGAACCCGGCATCACAACCATTTCGTGAATGATTGCTTCACCGGGCGACAATGCCGTCGATCCTACGTGGGACCTCTTAGGCATTTGCCGAATTTCACTGAGCACTTTTGCCGCTATCTCTTCATTTGTCTGCGACGATGGAGGCACACTTCGTGAAGACATCACGGAAACATCACCCTGTTCTTCTTCCTCTGAAAAAGACACTGAAAAACTAAAGTGACCCTGTGGCGAGAGGACCGGCATGGACCTCTCACCACTAACAATATACTGTGACACACGTTTCCAACGTTTGTCATTCCAACTGGCACACACAGAGCAAGAATTAGTGTGAGTACACTGACTACAAGAAATACACTGAGCATGAGAATCAGAGGAAGACTTCCTCGAATTACAATTTGAACAAACTTCTTTCATTTTGAAAAAAGTTTAACAGTCATCGAACTCGCACTAACCCTTGAAAACAAGATACATGATAATAATATAATCCATTACAAACATTTCGAAAAATAATTCAAAAGAAAAAATTTGTTCAAAAAAATTTTCAAGATGAGCCCAAGTTCCCAATGGGAAAGATGAGCCCAAATGGATCCAAAAAAGCTTAAGTGTGGACAAAAATTTTAAAATATGTCTAAAAATTAATGTTACACTTATGGACAATATAATGTATTTGGCTATGAGCAGAAGTAAATAGATGACAAGGAATCACTGTCAGAAGTAACCGTTGTCAATGTAAACAAAAGTGAATAAAACTGGAAACAAGACTCCAGGCACTGAAAATATGGCCCGAAATCAGTAACCAATTTTAACACTATCTGAAATGCCTAACCACCCTTGGGTGAGGACGTAACCATGGGGAAAAACAGAATAAACATTCTGTTACCAAGCCAAAACTCCCAAGAAATTTCAGTAAAAATAATTACAATGAAAGTGTCAATGACACTGTAGCTCAACTTGTCAAGACAAAGACATGTACATGTATAGTATGTGACACAGCAATGACAAACATCTAGGTAACGACCTGATAACAAAGGTACATATAAAGTATTGTAACGGTCTGTACATAAATACTGACCGTTGCCTGTAACAAATGTATAGTTGAAGTATTGTAAAGGTGGGCTACAGTCAGATGTTAAACTGAAAAGAAATCTTTGAGTCCCAGAGTGGGTCTGACTCAACCCCAAAATATTTGTTCTCAAAGCACAGTGATAACAAAGGCACCCCAAACACACTCGTTCCTGTCCCAAGGTGAAAACAAAGGTACCCAAGAAGTTTTGTGAAGATCAGTTCATAAATATGAGCTGTATCGAACTTGTGACAAAAAACTGATTGGATCAAATTTTGGTACAAAATGGCCACTGGCAGCCATCTTGAATTTTGGACCGCACCCAGAAACACTCATTCTCGTCCCAAGGTGATAACAAAGGTACCCAAGAAGTTTTGTGAAGATCGGTTCATAAATACAGCCTCTACCCTGAGCCGTATTGACATGTGTGCTTACAATGTGTAAGTAGCACTGAATAAATCAAAGTTCATCTAATTTGCATAATTTCTGCACGAAAAAAAAAAACCTTACAATATGTGATGTATTCCATGTTACTAAACATTCATACAAAAATTTATTCAAATCAAAACTTTCATACAGAAGTTCTGTACAAAAGACTGATTGCACTAATTTTGGTACAAAATGGCTGCTGGTGGCCATCTTGAATTTTGGATCACACCCAAAAACACTCGCTCTCATCCCACGGTGATAACAAAGGTACCCAAGAAGTTTCGTGAAGATCAGTTCATAAATACAGACTCTAGCCCGAGCCGTATTGACATGTGTACTTACTGTGTGTAAGTCGCAATGAAAAAATCAAAGTTCATCTAATTTGCATAATTTCTGCACGAGAAAAAACCCTGTATTATATGTGATGTATCCCATGGTACTAAACATTCACAAAAAAAATTATTCAAATCAGCGCTTTCATATGGAAGTTCTGTGCAAAAATCTGATTGCACCTAATTTTGTACAAAATGGCTGCCATCGGCCATCTTGAATTTCGGACCGGACCCCAAAACACTCGTTCTCGTCCCACGGTGATACCAAAGGTACCCAAGAAGTTTCGTAAAGATCGGTTCATAAATACGGCCTCTAGCCCGAGCCGTATTGGCATTTGCACTTACAGTGCTGAAAGTAACACCAAAAAGCATCAAAATTAGTCTAATTTGCACAATTTAGGCACGAGAAAAAAACCCGTATTATATGTGATGTATCCCATGGTACTAAACACTCATACAAAAAATTATTCAAATCAGAGCTTTCATATGGAAGTTCTGTACAAAAAACAGATTTCTGCATCGTCTGTACAAAATGGCAGCTGGCAGCCACCTTGAATTTCGGACCGTACCCAAAAACACTCGTTCTCGTCCCACGGTCATAACAAAGGTACCCAAGAAGTTTCGTAAAGATCGGTTCATAAATACGGCCTCTAGCCCGAGCCGTATCCAATTGTTGACGTACAGACAGACGGACAGACGGACGACAGGCCTTGACAAAAGCTCAAATTTGGCTCCGCCAAAGTTGAGCTAAAAATTATGCCAAAAGCATGGGTTAATAGCAAGGGGGATATTAAGGAAACGGAGAGAGGAAACACTGAAAAACAATGGAAATTTCATAGCAAGAATGAAAATATCAGGCCCATGCCCCGAAATTAGGGAACATGAAATAATTTTGCATAAAAATTATAAGTTACAGCCCTGAACACATCCTTCCACTGTTCCTTCCTCACATCCTTTTATTTCGTCCTTAGATCCACCATTTCTCTCATGATTATATGTGTCTGGCATTATTTAAACTGAGATTTTAAGCACAGATATCAGTGTGATGTTACTGATTGAAGGGCCAAACAAAGAATGAGGATTCTGCTCCAATTTCAGACTTCCTTGACACTGCGCATGTGCACTGGATAAAAATATGGAGGACCACATAGGACATCTAATTTTTGGATTTTGATGCAAATTTTGGGGATTGGGGGGTAAAATTTGTGTTTGGCCCTAGAATATAAGAGTTAGCACCAGCTAAGTCTGGGTCATTGATACAGTATAAAAACATCTCAATCTTTAATGAGTTATGTAACTGAATAGAAACTGAAACCCAATCAAGAGCTTTTAATACTTTTAATTATGTTAGTATAACCACAATGGATTTTCCAATTCCAGAACAGGTAAAAAGTTTTTGTCATGGTTTCAGTCTTCAAAGGGGCAGTCTCTCAAGACAGGTCCATTATGGCATAAAAATACAAGTTGGTACCAGGTCACAGAGGTCTCTCAAGACAGGTGATCTCTCAAGATAGGTGGTCTCCCATAGCAGGTCCTTTATAGAGTAAAACCAATCGGTGCCTGGCAGATGTGGTCTCTCAAGACAGGTGGTTTCTCAAGACAGTGGCCTCTCAAGAGAGGTTTTACTGTACTCAATTTCTCTGACAAAGCAAGCACAAGGAACACACAGTAAGGTTCAGAGGATGGGATTTTTGGAATTGGTTTGAAGCTCACTTGAAGTTGAGAATGTTTCTAAAAACTTTCTTTCACGCAATATAATCAGATATGTGTGGAAATTCCACTCTGTTGGGGTTTCTGTACCAAAACATTCACCATGTACTGTGGATGGATTTTAGACAGGTTACAGAATACCCGTAATGAAAAGCGCAGTCATTTACTGTGTTATAAAATGTTCCAGTCAAATGAACGATGAGTCGAGCCACATGCGGTATGAAACTGAGAGGAAACTTTTAAAACCGTGTGTCATGATGTGGTCGAGAAAGTTATCCACAATGTTCATGCTTTCACAGAAAACAAAGTTTTTTAATATTTCTGAAATTTTTCATGAATAAATAGTTGTTACACGCTTCTGGTTTTTCTCGGTCTTTTGGAAATGTTTTCTCTCTTGATATTAACCCATCAAATATACCACCTCAGAATATCAATTCACCACAAGAAGACACCCGTTGACAGAAAATAAAAAAAATGATTTTTAATTGATTTCTTGCATGAGTTTGTGGACAATTTTCAGTTGCCTATGCTGTTTGAACACTCTATTAAACATTGACAATGGTTTCATGGATAACTTTCTTATTAAAATAAAATAAAATATGGCAGGGTTGTTTAATAGTCTATTGCTATTGGAGAGAAATTTAAAACAGCCATAGGGCCCACTGTGAACTATAATATAACTGACCACATGTGGAAGAGGAGGAATGTATAACCCAGAAAAAAATGTTCAATTATGAAGGGTTGGTCCACCCTTATCAATCATAAATTGTTAACCCAGCATGCCTAATGAACCAGTGAGGGAAGCGGGTGTTGGGGGGGGGGGGGGGGTTGGGGGGGGACAACTTTATTTTTTGCCTTCTCCTCTCACACTAACTCGCACAGGCACCTGTGATGAACAAAATAATTGCGCATCGACGTTTTTTAATGCAATGTTCCGTTATAACCGATAATTTTAACCCTGTTTAATGCCCATTGACCGAAGACAAAACTAGAGAATAATATTTTTTATCTTTTGCTTCAAAAACAAAGCTAGTGGTGGGGAGGAAGGGTTGTGGTGTTTTGGGAATTAGCAGTTCGCTATGCAGGGATATGGGTGCAGGACTATGAGGAATTTAGGGTTCTGCTGAGGGAAGGGAGTGTGTGTGTGTGTGTGGGGGGGGAGGGGGGGGGGGGGGGTTTGTAGACCTTCTTTTCAAAATTTCTGGTGATTAATTAATTTCTTGTTCAGCTTTCGAACAAATGCATATTTTTATTACAGAACACCAACTACATGTATCTCTTGAAATTGAAACTTTCATTATAAATAGCAGAGCATTCCGAATTCATAAATTCGCTCGAAACACTTTCAATACACGGTCAGTTCAGTAAGAATTCTGTGGCAAGCATTCTTTGTTTCCAACCATGTCTGCCTTTCCCATAGTTGGCCCATTTGAATGACTGCAATTAATAGAAGGCTAAAAATTCTCGAACTGAAAACGGCATTACTTCTGCCTTCTACCACACGTACGTACTGCCCTTTACAAAGTAGGCCTACTGTAAAATCAATGCAGCTGCAGGTCCTCATTCCTGTGTGGTTGAGGGAAATCCACTCACATCTTCAAAACGTATATTTTTTTCCACAGGCCACATGTTTTTGATGCTTTTTCTTTTTGTTTGCAACTTTCTTTGACAAAGAGAAATGTCTCAAAATGTGACAAGCAAAAATTCTATATGTGATACAGACAACTTGTGTCAAATTCTTCACAAATAGTCGCGATACAAAATGCAGCGGAGTTGCCGGATTTTATTCGGTAGCAGACAGTTCACGCCCACAGCAGTTATCTGTATCTGTTGATTAATCGGACCAATCTTTTATGTACCAGGCTCTGGGGCGATGGCAGGATCTTATTCCCGGCATCATCTCAGGTTTCCACAGGTTTTTCAAGAGGAAAATGAAAAATTTGTCCCAGTGATGGGCGATCGCGGGAGCATACCCCTGACGTGTACTGGAGATTATGCCAATATCATGAACCATGTGAATGCAGAGAAAAAATCTTGGAAGTAAGCAGGCGACTTGCTCAATATGTACAGTATCAGAAATGAAAGTGTCAATGACACTGTAGCTTAACTTGTGTGTTGTGTTTGATGAAAAGGATAATGTTCAATGTTTAAGAAAGGATTATGAAATAAGACAAGAATTGTGATAATTGGGTATATGTTCATTTTTTGTTCCCTGTATGTTATGTTTTTGATAAAAATAATATGAGGTGTACACTGTACTAAAGAGCTGAGGGGTGGGTTAATATGACCTCACAGTTAATGTATGTGGCCCTCACAGTTAACGTATATCAATAAAAGTTACCAAGTTACAGTGAAATTATTCCAAAACGAGTCATCCTATCAAGTTACATTGAAATCCCTTCATAAATATGGCCTGTAGACTGTACTAAAGGTTTTCGGGCTTCGGGCCCCTGTAGCCGTCAGTTTCCCAATTGTATCCAAAGGGGACATTCTCATCCAGACATTATATGAAGTCAACCCACCAAGTTACAATGAAATCCCTTCATAAATATCACCTGTAGACTGTGCTAAAGTTGTTTGGGCTTTGGGCTCGGTCAGCCATCATGGCTGAATGATCACAACCAAAAGGGGACATTCTCATCTGGGCATCATCTGGAGTGATCCTACAAAGTTACAATGAAATCCCTTCATGAATATGACCTGCAGACTGTGCTCAAGGTTTTCGGGCTTCGGGCCCCTGTAGCCATCACAGTTGACCAATCACGACCAAAAGGGGATGTCATCATCTAGGCATTATATGGAGTCAACCTAACAGGTTACAATGAAATCCTTCCATAAATATGACCTTTTGCCTATGCTCAAGGTTTTTGGGCTCGGGCACTCATCAAGGCTGAATGATCGCGATCAAAATGGGACGTTCTCATCTAGACATTATTTGGAGTCATCCTACCACGTTACAATGAAATCCCTTTATAAATATGACCTGTAGACTGTGCTAAAGGTTTTTGGGCTTTGGGCCCCTGTAGCCGCCTCAGTTGCCCAATCACGTCCAAAAGGGGACTTTCTCATCTAGACATTATATGAAGTCAACCCACCAGGTTACAATAAAATTCCTCAATAAATATGACCTGTGGACTGTGCTAAAGGTTTTCGGGTTTTGGGCTCGAGCAGTCATCACGGTTGGCAGATCACGCCCAAATGGGGAAATCTCATCTAGACATCATAAGGAGCCATCCTACCAAGTTACAATGAAATCCCTCCATATTAAACATGACTTGCAGACTGTGCTAAAAGTTTTTGGGTTTTGGGCTTGGGCAGCCATCACGCTTGACAGATCATGCCCAAAAGGGGACGTTCTCATCTAGGCATTATACAGAGGCATCCTACCAAGTTACAATGAAATCCCTTCATAAATACCACCTGTAGACTGTGCTAATGGTTTTCGGGTTTTGGGCTCGGGCAGCCATACCGGTTGACCGATAGCAACCAAAAGGGGACGTTCTCATCTAGACATGACCCCAAACCTGCATATGAAATTTCGTTATGATCAGACAAGAACTGCAGGGTGTAGCCCGTGCTAAAAGAAAATGTGAACAGACTAACAGACTTCCGTACGCGTGATGGCAATAGCTTATCTTGACTTTGTCAAGTTAAGCTAAAAATAAGATGCAGCATAACCACAAACTAACTATCTAACTGCTTCTATGTTGGTAACACCAGAATCTGAAATCATTTTCTGGAAAGCTCTGTCACAGATTTATAAAACCAAACTAAAGTTCTCACCTTGTTTACAGTAAAGGAAAAAAACCCAGATATCTTACATTAGGCCTAAAAAAGTTAAAAATCTGTTTCTCAGGCCCTCCCACATTGTCCTTTTTGCTGCCACGTGCTCTCTTTTTCTAACCAATGCAAACTTACACAAGAACAACGCCAACGCCCTATAGCTCACCAACATTCCTCTTTGATAGTAACTTTGGCAAACACAAGAACTGCATCAAACAGGCTCATAACATGCGACAAAGCTGACCTAAACGCAACCTCTTAAAAGTAAAACACAGAAACTGACATAAACACTAAGTTAAACATGAAATTCTGAGCTAAACAGAAAACTAAACGCAACTAAAAATGTCAAGAAAAATGTTTAAAATGCAGTGTATGAGGGGTTAATCATGGATCAATGATACTGAGGAACATGTATGATGAATGTAAGTGTCATAGGAAGAGAAGAAGCACAGCAGCTGACCTAAACACTAAGTTAAACATGAAATTCTGAGCTAAATAAAAAACAAAACGCAACTAAAAATGTCATGAAAAATGTTTAAAATGCAGGGTATGATGGGTTAATCATGGAACAATGATACTGAGGAACACGTATGATGAATATAAGTGCCATGGGAAGAGAAGGAGCACAGCAGCTGACCAAAACACTTAGTAAAACATGAAATTCTGAGCTAAACAGAAAACTAAACACAACTAAAAATGTCAAGAAAATGTTTAAAATGCAGAGTATGAGGGGTTAATCATGGAACAATGATACTGAGGAACATGTATGATGAATATAAGTGCCATGGGAAGAGAAGGAGCACAGCAGCTGACCTAAACACTAAGTTAAACATGAAATTCCGAGCTGAACAGAAAACTAAACGCAACTAAAAATGTCAAGAAAAATGTTTAAAATGCAGGGTATGAGGGGTGAATCATGGAACAATGATACTGAGGAACAAGTATGATGAATATAAGTGCAATGGGAAGAGAAGGAGCACAGCAGCTGACCTAAACACTTAGTTAAACATGAAATTCTGAGCTAAACAAAAAACTAAACGCAACTAAAAATGTCAAGTAAAATGTTTAAAATGCAGGGTATGAGAGGTTAAATCATGGTAGAATGATAATAATCAACATATAGCAGCATTATAAAGGCCATGATATGGAAATAGGGCGAGTAAGTGACCTAAACAGAAGCTTTAACATTATTGGACATGTGTGCTGATGCCGACCGATCAAGCCATGCCATGAGCTCACACAACTAAAGTTGGTGAGCTAAAAATAAAAATTAAATTGTTTATGTCTGATATTTTACCCCAAGTAATAAAATTGATAAATTTGTCCCTTGAGTGCAACAAGGCTTTGCAAAGCCTTCTTGCACTCAAGGGACGAAATACACCACCACCCATGCTATTCTGTAGATGATGAGGCCTAAAACATAAAACAAACCAAGAAAATTAACTTTTGATGGTACAGAACAAAAAATAAATGAAAGTGTCAATGACACTGTAGCTCAACTTGTTAAGACATGACCATGTATGGTATGTGACACAGCAATGACAAACATCTAGGTAATGACCTGATAACAAAGGTACTCATAAAGTATTGTAACAGTCTGTACATAAATACTGACCGTAGCCTGTAGCAAATGTATTGGTAAAGTATTGTAAAGGTGGGTGACAGTCAGATGCTAAACTAGAAAAGAAATCGTTGAGACCCAGAGTGGGTCTGACTGAACCCCAAAATATTTGTTCTCATAGCACAGTGATAACAAAGGCGCCTCAAAACACACTCGTTCCTGACCCAAGGTGATAACAAAGGTACCCAAGAAGCTTCGTGAAGATCAGTTCATAAATACGAGTCATATAGAAGTTGTGACAAAAAACTGATTGGACCTAATTTCTGTACAAAATGGCCACTGCCAGCCATCTTGAATTTTGGACTGCACCCAGAAACACTTGTTCTCATCCCAAGGTGATAACAAAGGTACCCAAGAAGTTTCATGAAGATCGGTTCATAAATACACCCTCTAGCCCGAGCCGTATTGACATGTGCACTTACTGTGTACAAGTAGCACTGAATAAATCAAAGTTCATCTAATTTGCATAATTTCTGTACGAGAAAAAAACCCGTATTATATGTGATGTATCCCATGATACTAAACATTCACACAAAAAATTATTCAAATCAGGGCTTTCATATGGAAGTTCTGTGCAAAAATCTGATTGCACCAAATTTTGTACAAAATGGCTGCCATCGGCCAGCTTGAATTTCGGACCAGACTCCAAAACACTCTTTCTCGTCCTACGGTTATACCAAAGGTACCCAAGAAGTTTCGTAAAGAACGGTTCATAAATACGGCCTCGAGCCCGAGCCGTATTGGCATTTGCACTTTCAGTGCTGAAAGTAACACTAAATACATCAAAGTTAGTCTAATTTGCATAATTTACGCACGAGAAAAAAACCCGTATTATATGTGATGTATCCCATGGTACTAAACATTCATACAAAAAATTATTCAAATCAGAGCTTTCATATGGAAGTTCTGCGCAAAAATCTGATTGCACCTAATTTTGTACAAAATGGCTGCCATCAGCCAACTTGAATTTCGGATCGGACTCAAAAACACTCGCTCTCGTCCCACGGTCATTACAAAGGTACCCAAGAAGTTTCGTAAAGATCGGTTCATAAAAACGGCCTCCAGCCCGAGATGTATTGAATTGCTGACGGACAGATGGTCAGACGGACGACTGGCCATGGCATAAGCTCAAATTTGACTTACGTCAAAGTTGAGCTAAAAATAAAATTAAAAAAATGCCTGCCTGCATGCAATGTTACAAAAAATGGCCTGAGAAACAGAAGATCTACTTTGTGGGGCCTAACCAGAGTTTGATTAATGTCATATATACAGGTGTATTCATTCAATTAATTCATATTTGGCAGACAGCTCTGTCAACCAACATACAACACTCCCACACACATTAGATTGAGCTGACTACAGAGAGGAGTATTAACAAAGAGTTTGCGAGATAAAAAGGGATTTTTTTCAAGTTAATTACTCAAAATTATTGCCCTTTCATCTCTAATTTCTATGGTAAAGGATTAAAAATAAAAGATGGGATTCATTTGTATTCCTTTGATTGCATATAACTCTCGTATACCCACCCACACATGATGACAGATGTAACTTGATACAATCTAGCACAAACTTCCTTGTTCAATTTTTGTTAAATTTCTATGCATTTGGTATCAAATAGCATTCAATTAGGATTCTGATGGAACAAAGTGAAAACTAGTTTTCATCAAGCTTTCATCCAGGTATAATGTATGTAAACCCTTTACCAAGCCTGAAAATAAGATAAGCAATCTGTCGTTTGCAGAATGAGTTCCCCAGAGGGCGAATTTGCTGATGCTATCCCATACAGTGTGAAAATTAATCCTCTGGATACCTCTTGCTGTTTAGGTTTGAGACCTTGATTCAGATTGAGGTTCAAAGAGGGTACATTTAGTGATGCTACCCTGCTATGCAGGGTAGCATCTCCAAATTCACCCTCTGGAGTGATCATTCTGAAGATATTTATTTATTTATTTAATGGTGTTTAAGGTCACAAACTTCTGCACAATGTCTAATCATGACCATGACAGTTTTACGGGTGGAAGAAGCCGGAGTACCTGGAGAGAACCACCGAGCAACGACAAGCAACTGTCAGCTCCCCAACATACTAACTCCACACAAGCAGGGTTAGCATTGGATGAAGACAAGTGCACCATCGACGTGCAGTACGCCTTAGTACACAGCGCCACCGTGCCCCCCACGTGGGCAATGGGAGTGAAGTGTCTTGCCCAAGGACACAATGTGGTTGCTGCAGGTGGGATTCAAACCGAGGACCTCTCGGCTTGCAGCCTGCACCTCTACCTACTGAGCCACCGTGCCCCCATTCTGAAGATGACAGTCTGCTTATTTTCAGGCTTGCCCTTTACCTAACATGCATAGCTGATGGCACTTGCATAATAGTATTCTTGAATAACTCAAAATGTACAGTTTTTGTCTCAACAACATAGCTTACGCCCCCTAACTGGAATGAGCTCATTCCAATGAGAGGACATAAGGTACGTTTTTGGAGGGAAAAAAATGTGAAAAATCAAATCTGAAAACAATATTTGTGAATAGCATTGGACGGTTATGTTGCTCCATAAAAAGGGACCCAATATTTTATCCCTAGCAGAAACACTGAATTGTCTCACCTAAAAATTTCTGAAATATGCAGATGTTCACTGGTCAGATTTCATGTTCATTGAAATCAATTCATTAAATGTTATAGGATTTGCTCACACAAGAATTCCAGATGTATGTACATATAGGTCATTACCACCATGTGGGTGTTTCCAAGATGGTGTATTGAAATGAAGGCCTCATCTCCTAACAGACAAGTCAATATATGACCTAGAGGGCGAGACTTCAATACACCAATTCAATAACAAATTTATCTTACAAATATCCTCCCTTTACTGACTTGTTCGCATACATTTTGACAATCATTATGCATCTGTGAGTTGATTTTTTATGAATGAAGGTCATGACGTCATGGTATCATTACGTATACATTGCATACAAAACAGCACTTGTTAATACCCCGTCGTTTGTGTAGAAACGACGGGTATGAAAAGCTGTTTTAGTGCGGTCACGTGAGAAGAATTACATATCCAATTAATGTTTCACGAGAAAAATCTTTCAGAGACTGTTCCTGATTAGCAATTATATTGTTCAGACAGAAAATTTCTAAAACCTACATTTAATAAAATATTCAGATACAAATGCCATATCTTTCATTTCCAGAACTCTGTACTGCAGTTTAATATAGGAATTGAAGAAATCCGTTAATTCATGAGATTTTCTATTTGTTTTCATATTAAAATAAAAGTTTCGCTGATATAGGATTTGGATTCCCCCCAGAGTTTGTTCGCCGGTCTCTCCAATGACTTCAGAATATTTCATGCAATGTATATCCAATTGACGGAAGAGCCACACAGTTGCACGTGATCGGCAAAATTCTCATTTTTGGGTCAAATTTATCACACAAAATAATGGGATTTACCGAACCGATTTTCACCTTTAAAGATTTTATTTAATATACAACATTCCCCAACAAAATGTATCAGGTAGAAAAAAAGATTTAGTGAACAGAAATTAATATGTTAATTTGCGAATCTTTTCCCAATACAGTCCAATCAACACTGATTAGTGAATGGACGTCTGACATTATGTAATTACACATAACACACTCAGTCGATTTTTGTTGAATAATTTTTTCGTATGGAGTGTACACCTAATGTTGCATTCTTGCACTATGCATGATGTAATCCCCATTTATTATTCTACTTCTACTATAACGGCTGAAGTTTATAGTAGTGTTTCAGCTGCTTATTATTTGTTTAATTTTTCAGGTTTAACGCATGGTAGGCCTATATACAAATATCATCAGGGCAAAACAGGATCCAGTCAAATTTATTTCACTGACAATGGCATGGCAGGGGTTTGCCCACGCCAAGTTTCCTTTGGCACCAACTGCCTAGTGAAACTACACTGAACCACACATACCACTCGGCCACCGACAGGTCTGTCGGTGGCCGAGTGGTATGCGTGGTTCAGTATAGTTTCGCTAGGTGGTTGGTGGTGAAGGAAACTCTCTCAGCATGGATTCAAACCCCCACCATGCCATTGTAAACAAAACCACTGTTCTTTCTTAATTCTATGGTACACAAGAAATTTGAAAAAGACAAGTGTCGCCGATTTCTACTGAGGTGCAGTTTGTAGAATTAAGTACTTAGATGCAATTATCTGAAGAATTATTTCATTGAGTTGGTGATTTATTTATCTTTAAACATTGTTATCAAGAATGGTGGCCTCGATATGTGTAGTGTTAGCAGGTTTTGATGAGTGCAGGTAAAAACGTTCTTCTGAATCACATGATCACACATGCAGTTGCTTCCCTCAGTAAAGATTTGAATTTTGACCACATCTGCCAGGCACCGATTGGTTTTACTTTATAATGGACCTGCTATGGGAGACCACCTGTCTTGAGAGACCACCTGTCTTGAGAGACCACTGTGACCTGAATGAATGGTTTCGCGCGCCAAAGGCGCACAGGGACAGAATTGGGGAACAAGCCCCTTTCGACCCTCGGTGACTGTATAGTTTTGTCATGTCAGAGCGTGGCAGAGGAGGGAAAGAGTAAAGGTGTTCAGCGGCGCCTGTGTCTCCTGCGGTTTTTCTTGGTGGGAGGAGGATGTGTTGGAGAGATAGATGTTGGCGTTGTTGGATCTGGAGGATTAGTAGGTTCCTTGGTAGTGAATGGCCTGGTCCTAGCTGCTGTTTCTTCTTGAGGTTTCCTATTGTTTTTTAAATTTATTGTGAGGATTGTCCTGATTGAGTGTGCTGGAAATTGTTTGGATACGTAGAAGCTGTAGTTGTCTTGGACTGTGGCTCGGGTGTTATCGTCCTCGATCTCCTCCCCAAGGAATGCCTTTGCGGACTCCAGGAAGCTCTCCTCCTGGTCGGTCTCCTGGTCCAAAGAAGCTGGAGAAGCAAGAGCTGGAGGGGTGAAAGGTGCGTCATCAGAGACAGCTTCCTGCACCATTGACAGAGCATCCTCCTCCATCTCCTCTTCAGATGAAGAGTCTGATGAGCTGGAGAATGAACTGTCACCTGACGACCCATGGTCCTCCGGACCCTCCTCCTGGGGGAGGGGTGCCGGGCTGGACAAGGGTTGTTCAGGGGTGACAGGCGTTGTCCCCTTGCCGCCCTCACTTGCCTCCTTCTCTTCCTTTTCCTTCTTCTTCTTCTCCAGGTACTCCGTCATTCGGCGGGCATCTCGTCATCTGGCGGAGGGTCCCTTCTTTCTTATTCTCTTCTTCTTGATGGTGGCTGTGGCTGTACTACTCCGGCTGCCTTCATCCAGCTTTTCTGTGTCACTAGGAGGGTGACCAGTGTGAGGGGAAATCCCCTCACGAAAGGTGCTACACCTCTCCGAGGACGGCGGTTCCGATTCTTTATCAAAATCCACTGTCAGGTGAATTTTACCTTTGAGCACCTGGATACTCCAGGTGGTGGCAAGGGTAGCCTTCACTCTGACAAGTGTCTCTTGGATTACCAGTGGGAGCTCCATTGATCAGTTGTTAGCACCTCGGAGTCCAAGGTGCGAATGCACGGTGCACTGTGACCTGATACCAACTTGTATTTTTATGCCATAATGGACCTGTCTTGAGAGACCGCCCCTTTGAAGACTGAATCCATGACAAAAGCTTTTTACCTGTTGTGGAAGTGGAAAATCCATTGTGGTTATACTAACATAATTAAAAGTATTAAAAGCTCTTAATTGGGTTTCAATTGCTAACTCATTAAAGACTGAGATGTTTTTATAAAACCCCTGTGAAAGATTAGGATTATTGCTGAATAAACAATTTCATACATACCTGAAATGTGACAGATAGGAATAAAAATAAATTTGTGTTGAAAATCTTTTTGTAAGGCCACACAAAGTAGATCTTCTGTTTCTCAGACCATTTTTTGTGAAATTGCATGCGGGCGAGCGTTGTTTTATTTTATTTTTTATTTCAGTAATTTCTTCTTTTCCATTAAAAGTTCATGTTCTTGGTTCAAGTTTTAGGCCTCATAATCTACAGAATAGCATGGGTGGTGGTGTATTTCATCCTTTGAGAGCAAGAAGGCTTTGCAATGCTAAAGCATTGCAAAGCCTTCTTGCAATCAAGGGACAAATTCAACAATTTTTTTATCTTGGGTAAAATAACAGACATAAACCATTTAATTTTAATTTTTTTTTAAGTTTAAATTGGTTATAAAAAGAGAGCATGCGGCAGCCAAAAGGACCATGCGGGAGGGCCTGAGAAACAGATTTTTTATTTTTTTAGGCCTAACAAATTGAAATGGACTGTTATAAAAATTATAAAAATAAATTAGAGCTGAAAATCTCCAATGAAGATTTTCAACACTAATTTATTTTTAGAATTTTTATAACAGTCCATTTCAATTTGTTATAAAAACTTCATAAAAAAGAACAACTACAAAGCAATTACAAAAATCTATTCTTCTCCATTTCTGAATTTTGTGGTTGGTTATTCACTGACTTGAGAAAACCTGAAACCTGTTATGAGAGACCACCTGTCTTGAGAGACCACTTTTGTGTAGCCCAAAGGGCGGTCTCTCAAGACAGGTTCTACTGTACTTGTATTGTGGGAAATGCGTTCTTGCTGTAAGATAAATAGAGAGATGACAATATAGCACCCACTGTTTCGATAAAGTTATCAATATACAGTGAAATAATAACCTACCTCTCTAAAAGACCTCTCTTTGCTTTAATTGTCAAAGGCTGTGAAGGAAGGGGTGTTATGCATCCCTTAGAAGCATACATTGGTCCCTCATCTTCTGGTTGAATTCCCAATGGATTTTTCATATCAGGTTTCAGTGTGGGACACACTATTTGTCTTGTCATGGGAACATCCAATGGGTCTTTTTTCTTTTTTCTCCTACAGCAACAGCAATACACCTGAAACATGGATATAAAAAAGTTAATTTTCAGTATTCAAACAGCAACAGCAATACACCTGAAGTATGGATATAAAAAATTATTAATTTTCAGTATTCAAACAACAGCAATACACCTGAAGTATGGATATAAAAAAATTGTTAATTGTCAGTATCCAAACAGCAACAGCAATACAGCTGAAGTTTGGATATAAAAAATCATTAATTTTCAGTATTCAAACAACAGCAATACACCTGAAGTTTGGATATAAAAAAATTATTAATTTTCAATATTCAAACAACAGCGATACACCTGAAGTATGGATATAAAAAAATTATTAATTTTCAGTATTCAAACAACAGCAATACGCCTGAAGTATGGATATAAAAAAAAATATTAATTTTCAGTATTCAAACAACAGCAATACGCCTGAAGTATGGATATAAAAAAATTATTAATTTTCAGTATTCAAACAACAGCAATACACCTGAAGTATGGATATAAAAAAATTATTAATTTTCAGTATTCAAACAACAGCAATACACCTGAAGTATGGATATAAAAAAATTATTAATTTTCAGAGATTAATATTCAAATATGGTTGAACCCTTTTATATTACAACTAGAAGGGTTACCCGGCGTTGCTTGGGCTGAGGAGAGTATTATACCTGTTGGTGCCCCTCTACACCCCCACCCCACCCTGGCACTTTTTTAAACCTCACCATTAGATTTCTGGTAAAAAATTACCTTTAATTGACGCCTTTGAAGACCTATATCGGTGTGAAAAATTTGGGGCATAACTTTTTGGTGCCTATCTACACCCCACCCCCACCCCGATACTTTTTTAAACCTCACCATTAGATTCCTGATAAAAACGTACCCCCTAGTAGACCCCTTTGAAGACATATATCGGTAAAAAAAAAATTTTGGTCATAACTTTTGGTGCCCCCTACACCCCCTCCCCCACCCCAGACACTTTTTTAAACCTGACGATGACCTCCGCCATAAAAAAGTACTCCTAGTAGACCCATTTGGACACTCGGGGTGGCCCCACATTCATTTCTATAGAGGACAGACCGACAGACATACAGATATTCTAAAATATAGTATAGATTAGTCATTTAACCAATTCAGATGATATCGAAATTTTTTATTTTAAATATTATTTTTTCAATTTTTTCCAAAACGTTCAACAAAATCATAACCATAAAATTTCAAAAAGACCATATTGTGTGACATGAAATTGGAATGAGCTCGTGCAGCTCATTTCAATTTGGGGTCACATGATACGGCTTTGTTGAAATCTTTTGAAAAAGATTTTTTTCAACTGCTAAATTTGCATATTAAGCGAGAGGTTGCGGCCGATTCTTTAAGTAATGTGTTAACTGAATAACCAAATCAAGGAAAAAAATTCAAATAACAGTGGTATTCAAACAATCAGACTTAGTAATTTTCCAACATTAGTATCATCAAGCTCATTCCATTGAGGGGTCAAAAGCTATGTTTTTGTGACAAAAAAATGAAAACTTTTTGTTATCCAAGAAACTATTTTTGTATTTGCTATTTGTGTTAGGTTACATTTATTTTAAATTTTTAATGGCATTTAACAACACTTTTGACAGCCAATGGGACTACGAGTCGGACAGTTTTACAGGTGAAGAAAGCCAGAGTGCCTGGAGAGAACCACTGAGCAGCAGCAAGCAACTGCCAGACTCCCCAACATACTAACTAAGTACAAGCTGGTTTAGCATTGGGTGAAGACAAGTGCACTGCCAATGTGCAGTACGCCTTAGTATACAGTGCCACCATGCCCCATGTGGGTGATCAGGATTAAATACCTTGACCAAGGAAACAACACAGTTACCCCTAGTGGGGATTGAACTGTGAACCTTTTGGTTTGAAGTCCAATGGCATAACCATTGTACTACACTTCTGAGATTCGTATTTCCTTCGGCTTTCAGCATCAGGAAATGTGAATCTCAGAAGGGTAGTACAGTCGCGTACACCCTGCTGAAACACTGTGTAACTGATAATCTATCCCAAATAATCACCCATGAATGAATAGTTAAGGTGGGGGGTATCAAATTACCAGAAACAAGTGTCAAGAACATAATTTTTCCCATTTAGGCCCCAGATTTTAACACGGTGGTCAAAACTGGAATATTTTAGAACTTTGTAAATAAAAATCTGGCAAGAGGATCACAGATCCACAAGTCGAATTTTGACATTAAATTTCATAAAAAGTTAGAAAAGCAAGTTATTTGTCACAACAGCAACTTTTGCCAACAGTGATAACTACAGTATTCTATTTATAGTAACAGTGACCTTGACCTTGAGGCTTCAGACCCCAAAATCAATAGGTGTCTCCCTTTCCTATGGAGTAGACTCTGATGTAAATTTGGTGATGGTATGACAAATAGAACTAAAGTTATTGCCCAGAAACCAATTTATTGAAAAAAAATATTCTATTTATAGTAACAGTGACCTTGACCTTGGAGTCCCAGACTCCAAAATCAATAGGTGTCTGCCCTTCCTATAGGGTAACCTCTGGTATAAGTTTGGTAAAGGTGTGTCAAATAGAACTAATGCTATTGACTGGAAACCAATTTGTCACAAAATATTCTATTTATAGTGACAGTGACCTTGACCTTGGGGCGTGAGACTCTGAAATCGATAGGTGTCTTCCTTTCCTATAGGGTAACCTCTGGTATAATTTTGGTAAAGGTGCATCAAAAAGAACTAAAGCTATTGCCTGGAAACCAATTGTTTACGCCCGCCGCCCGCCCGCCACTTCATCAAACTATAAGTTGAGTTTGACTTCGTCAAAACTCGACTAAAAACATTTAAATATGGATTTCAGTGAGACAATCTCAGAGAGCTGGATTTAGAGATATTGATGCATTATTTGTATGCTTTTATTGGCAAATATCATTTAAACTGTTCAAATAAAATTAAATATAATGTACAGTGCAGCCCACTTAATTGGATATATCTTAACTGAATAACCCTGTTAATTGAATATAATTTCCAAACACAAAACCACCTACCATACCTCCAGTACAAATTTGACCTGTTAATGGAATATAGGTTATAGAGTAAACTCCTGCTAATTGAATAAAAAATCTTGTAACCTCTCGAGAAATTATCCAGACTCTCCCCAGTTTTCCTTTATAACAGACCTATTTGGCCTCAGTACATCCAATACAGGCATTTAATCTATTATATCTTGTTTGACAGAGCTCTATTAGCTCTGTCAAACAAGATATAACAGAATAAATGCTAAGTTTATCTCTGGAGTACAGGAAAATGACACAATCCCTGTTAATTGAATACTCCTGTTAACTGAATAATTTTCATTGGCAAAGTGGCTATTCAATTAACAGGGTTGCACTGTATTAGGATTGAGAATGCATGGGGGTGGGAAGCATGAAATGTAAATTACTGATTTTTTTTTTTAATCTTATTTGTTTTACAAGGATTGGCGAACAAGTTATGCAACTTATATTAATGCCTCTCCTTGGCCCAATGGCGTAGGTGTATGGGATGACCTTCATAGCGGCAACTTTGTGGCCTAGCTCTTCTCGAATACTACGAAGGGATCTTTAGCCTGCACGGAGTGTGTCTCTCTCCGCACAGAGGACAGCCATTTTATGTCCCCACCCGATAGGACGATACGCTGTGACAGCATCAACCCCACAATTGATGCTGACAGAGAGTGTTCGGACACCTCGAGAACTTTCCCCGACCGGGGATCGATCTCGGGACCTCTGGCATGAGAGACCAGCGCACTTATCCACTCGGCCACCACTCTCTAAATTAAATTATTGATGTGCTGGCCACATATGCAAATCTCCAGGACAATCCTGGTAATCTCCTTGGCAGCTCACCAAAATCTCATTGTCAGTCATATTCAGAGGTTAACGGGTCTGATTACACCACCTGTGTTAGGTTATAAGTTAACCATTACCAACTATAATGAAGACGATATCAAAATTGATTAATTTAATTTTCATTTTTTAAATTTTTCCAAAAATTTCAACAAAACAATATCATGTGACCCTCTGTGGAATGAGCTCAACAAGCTCGTTCCAATGAGAAGTTACATCTGGTCTGTTGAATTTTTTTTTTAAAATATATACTTTTTCAACTGCATAATTTGTAAATTTGTGAAAATCACTGCATGCAAACTGTTAAGACATAAAAAGCAAAATTAGTTAAATCTGTAATTAAAATGCTTTATTGGAGACAAAATGCCAGAAAACATGACATTGCAAATTTATAAACAAAGTTACTCAAACTAGTAACCACCAAAAAAGTGTTCGAGTCGACCGAACATTAAATTCAAACCAAGTTAGCCAAAACCAGGTGTCCAAGTGCGGTTTCGTATGAGATATTTCCAGTTTAAAATAGCCATATTAGGATTGTACTGATGATTTATCCACATATTCATGCTAACACTGAACAGTTCGTACGTTAACAATGCAGCACACTTGAATGTAGGTTTAAATAGGAGACAAAGAATCTGTGTGTACCTGTGATTGCTTCGCTCCCATCTTGAATTTAAGTTTGGTATCATCCGAGCTTGCCTTATCATGAAGCGATGGATGCTTCTTACTGAAGAGTACCAGAGGTGAGATGTAGTCCCTGTCGCTTGGGTTTTGTCTTACATGTATTACACATGTATGTGGCTGTGGCTGTGGCTTTATCTACTATAAAATATAAGTGTATTACCGATGTCATTTGGAATCAGGCGACACGTGATTCCAAATGACATTGGTAATACAGTGGAGTCCACTTAATTGGATATCTCTTAATTGTATATCCCTGTTAATTGAATATAATTTTCAAACACAAAACCATTTACCATACCTTCAGTACAAATTTGATCTGTTAATTGCATATGGGTTGTTGAGTAAAGACCTGTTAATTGTATAGAAATTTTTGTAATATATCGAAAAAATTACTGTGACGCACACCAAATTCCCCTTATTTATCAACCTTTTTGGTCTCACTATATCCAATACAGGCATTTATTCTATTATGAGCTCTGTCAAACAAGATATAATAGAATAAATGCTCAGTTTACCTCCAGAACACAGGAAACTGACCAAATCCCTGTTAATTGAATAATTTTCACTGGCAAAATGGATATTCAATTAAGAGGATTCTACTGTACAATGTAAGTTCCATGTTGACGATTTGTGCTTGTGGTTCACGCTCAAATCCTTGCATCGTTTTGACAACTTAGCCAGTGCAAAATGACGAATGTACATATACCAAGAATTTTATTAATAATTTTTTTTTCATATTCACTTTTTATATTAGGGATTTTATTTTTGACTCAAATTTGTTGATCAACTCAACTATGACTCGGCCAATTGAATATTCACAGGGGCCTAACTCAATCTTTATCAGAAGTCAACAAATCATTTCTGAATATACGAAGTTTCTACTTTTAACTTTGCTGCTGTTCAAATATATGATTGCCACAAAGAACAACGGTGCATTATTTAAAAAAAATTGTATTATTTAAAATAAATAGCAGTTATGTATCCAAGAAAACCTAAAGCATGTTGGCCAACAACGGCAATCTGAATTGGATTTCATTGTCGCTGTCTTGAAAATGTCATTGGTGCAAGTATAGTGGACAGAAGGGTTTTTTTTAATTTCCATTCAAACGTATTCATAAAAATCATTGACAGTGGCTAGTAGATGCATAGATATTGCATTTAAGTGAGGTATGTGACAATATGCTGTGCAATGAGTGTATGTGATCCTGCAGATGTCAGGAAAATCCTAGGTTTCTACACCAATCAAACTGAAGTAGAACTGTTGAAATAAAAAATCGTGACATCGATGCCGTAGCTGCGATGGGTGGTGCAATCTCACAAAATTCTAAGTTCATCAAGGGCCATAACTCCAAGAAAAATATTTGGAACAACACATGCATTGAACAGTGGCTAGACATCAATAAGATACACTTACATGCCAAATATAAAGTTATTCCATCAAGTATTTCAAAAGTTATTGAGTTTTGAAACTCGTTGGTCACAGACAAACTCGTTGGTCACAGACAGACCGACCGACCGACCAACCGACAGACAGACCGAAAGACCAACATTGCCACTTATTGAGCTGCTAGTCGCAGCTAAAAACACAAGCATTGATCCACAATATTGCAGTAAAAAGTGATAAAAGTTAAAATTTGGCCTTCACATGTTAAAAAGGGATGAGATTTCTATTTGAATGAGGACTGAGATTGAGAAGTTTGAATTGGAAAAAATAATGACAAAATGTCATTGGGGGATGGGAATGGGTCCAACATTTGGCCCCCATAGACACCCAAAGAATTCCTGCACCTTCTATCCACTTTATTGTAGAGTGAACTGTAGGTTGCTTCTTGTGATAAACAAGGATTAGCTGAATACTTTCATCAATGCCACCAGGCCTGGCATTATGAAAAATGCAGGAGGGCTTAAAATTTCCCTCCTGAATCCTCCCAGGAGGGTAAATGCTCTCACCAGGATGCACATTGTCACTTTAGTTCCATTCTGCTCTATCTCCCAGTTGGGAGATAGAACAGAATGGAACTTAGGTGACAACATGTTTAACTGGTAGTGTGCTGGAAGCCCATATTTGGGCTTTACTCTGAAGTGCAGGTGCTGCCAAAATAGTCTTCATATTCTCGGGATATACTTTGTATTATCTGTGAAGTGAAATTATTCAGTCTGTATGGATTTGCCTTCTTACAATTTATGGGAGAGTGCCTGTAGGCACTCTCCCATAAAATGTAACAAGGCAAAGACACAGTAACTAAAAATAATCACAATCAATGTGCAGAATCTTTCACTTTTTCTTGACTCAAAAACATAGTTTATGACCCCCTCATTGGAACAAGCTTGTTGAGCTCATTCCAGTACAAGGTCATATGCTATGTTTTCGATGCATAAACTGAAAAAATGATTTATTCAAGAATTTTGTTTGCAAGTGTCATCTGCGTTTTGTGTTAGGTAAAAGGATGGGGGGAAGTTTCCTGATAACTAGTACCACAGAAGCAACCATTGGAAATGCAGTTTGATTTGGTATTCGATTTGATGTGATCTCTTTTGCTCAAACTACTTTGAAATTCAAGCAAAACATCACAATTTACTGCCCCTTCTGTCCTGCCCAACCTCTACCCACTACCCCATTCTAGAATATCATCAAACAAGCTGAAATGTTATTTCATCGCCATCTAGAGAGTAATCGCTTGACTGGAATGGTTACATGAAATAATTCATGAGAGGTGAGGGACGTTGTACAAACATGAGTGCGCGAATGCGCACGAGTGTTTTACATATAGTCCCTCGCCTCAAATGAATTATTTCACGTAACCAGTCCAGTAAAGTGATTACTCTGTTTATTACTTTTCATTATTAACGATAATTATATTATTTAACCCTTTACCTAACATAACGGCCAAAACCGGTCAGCGTTATTCTAAAAAATTGCCAATTAACTTTCATTATTTTTTCAGTTTTTTCTGTAAAACATAGGTTATGACCCCTCATTGGAACAAGCTCATTCCAATGAGGGGGTCATAACCTATGTTTCTGAGACAAAAAATGAAAATACTAGTTATTCAAGAATTTTTTTTGCAAGTGTCGTCTTTTCTTTTTTTTTTTTTTTATTTGGGTTTACCGACACATTAACAGCCAGGGTCATATCATGTCGGTGACAGTTTTATGGGTGGAGGAAGCCGGAGTACCCGGAGAGAACCACCAAGCAATGATGAGCAGCTGTCAGCTCCCCAACATCGTAACTCTGAACTCTGCACCGCGGCACAGGCAGGGTTAGATTGGTTGAAGACATGCGCACCATCGACATGCAGTACACCTTAGTACACAGCGTCATCGTGCCCCCATGTTGGCAAGCGGGGTGAAGTGTCTTGCCCAAGGACACAACGCGGTTGCCGCAGGTGGGATTCGAACAGAGGACCTCTCGGCTTGCAGCCTGCACCTCTCCCTACTGAGCCACCGCGCCCCCTGCAAGTGTCGTCTGCTTTTCATGTTATTTTAAGGGTGAAAAAAAACAATGAAGTCCCCATTACACCCATGGCAAAACATCTTCGTTTGCGCACACGGATACATGACACAATTGTTGATTGCATAATTCACTTGTGAAGTTATCGTTTATAATCAAACCCGGAAATCCCAGTAAATTACACTCTGGAAAGTAATAATGGTTACTGAATTCTTCTTGGACTGTATTTGGAACCGATCTCTAATTTATAATGAGAAGTGACAGAACTACTTTGTTAACATAAAATAACTGACACATAGACATCAATACACACAAATTTTTTCGTCCGTCCACCATTGGAGAATCAGTCCCACCCATGTTGACAAAAACAAAAATATGGTGACAACATTGGGGGTGAGTGCTAAGTATTTCATGTTTGTTTTCATTTGTAAATCAGAGTGCAACCATTTTGTACTTCTCAATTTTTGCAGTCCTGGTAATTCTGTCTTGCTTCCTCGGCACAAAAATGCTGTGGAAAACTGGTGCTTCTACGCCATTTGCCATGAAGCCTGTTCAAAAATGACGTTTGCGTAAAAATCATCAGGGGGGCAGGGAATAGTCTCAGTTGCTATGTATATGTAATATGCAGTGAAGTGAAACTTCAAGTAACTAAAACATGTGAATTTGTTGGAGATACATGTTTATACAATCACAATCAATGTGCAGAATTTTCACTCATTTGGATCATGCCAATATCATGAACCATGTGAATGCTGAAAAAAAAACCTGGGAAATAAGCAGGCAACTTGCTCAATATGTATAGTATGAGTGAAAATAAGATTGAGCATAACCACAAACTAAGTATCTCACTACTTCTATGCTAATAACACCAGAATCTGACATCATTTTCTGGAAAGCTCTGTAAGAGCTTTCCAGAAAATGATGTCAGATTCTGGTGTTATCAACATGAAGAAGCAGAACACATAGTTTCTAATGGTTATGCTGCAACTTGTACTGTAAATTGTAAGATTAGCAATACAGTTTTGTGAAAACCACATGGTTTGATTCCTTGTGTAACCTGGAAGTCGTGCAATTTCTGCCACAGTAAGGCTTTCTGAAGAAGACATCCTCAGCTGTATTTTTGCTGTGGATATTTTTAGTTACCTCAGCATTTTCCTCGGCACTGCTGATTGCTGAGGGTGAATTACCAGGGCTGGTTTTTGATAATTTAAAATTCAGATAAGTTAAATTGATGTTATTTTTGTTGGCTCTTTCTGTAACCAAAACCATTTACTATGCACATATTATATCATAAAAGTAGCCATGTGTGGATAACAGAAAGTTGCCATATTAGGGATGAGCTCGAGGCTATAACCAAATTAGTTATACTCACAATTAATGAAACAGAAAGCACAATGACGAAACTGCCTGAAGCAACAATGTATGGAAAGTATGGCTCTGCCCATATGGGTGCTGTATAACGTGATGAAAGGATTTCATTCTGAAAGAAATAAAAAAACAAGAAGAATGTTACTAAGGTAACACATGCCCCCCCCCCCCCTTGCAGATGCGACGGAAACTATTATATGTGACACACCTTCTGACTGTCCTTAACATTTGTAAAAAGTTTAACAATTGTACTATGATTCGTTTCCGAGTTATGGCTGAGACACGAATATTGACCGATTTTAGTGTGACCTTGAAATGTGACCTTGACCTTGAAGGTACGAACCCGGTTATGGTGTGTGACACATCCTCCCATGGTCCTTTATAATTGTGTGAAGTTTGATGACTGTGGCCCTAACAGTTTTCAAGTTATTGGCTTGGACACACACACACACGGACACATGCACACTTCAATCACTATATGCCACCCGACCTAAGTCGGGGGACATAAAAATATCTTTATTCTTCCTATCAATGTATGGGATACATACTTGTTTTGTTATATTATTGATTTATTTATTGGTGTTTAAGGTCACTTATTTCTGCACAATGGCTAATCATGACCATGGCAGTTTTACGGGTGGAGGAAGCCGGAGAACCCAGAGAGAACCATTGAGCAATGGCAAACAACTGTCACCTCCCCAACATACTAACTCCACACAAGCAGGGTTAGCATTGCTTGAAGACAAATGCACCATCAACATGCAGTATGCCTTAGTACACAACGCCACCGTACCCCCACGTTTGCCGCAGCTGGGATTCGAATCGAGGACATCTCGGCTTGCAGTCTGCACCTCAACCTACTGAGCCACCATGTCCCCGCTTTGTTATATATCCAGTGGCATTTTGTTCAGTCGTTCGATTTTGAAAATAGGAGGCACCCTGTATACTGCTCGCTAACACTTGAGGTGAAGAGCGTTATTATTGACTCACGGCATAATTCATGGTGTATTGTTCACATTTTCATGCATGAATTGTATTATTTGGCCTATTTCCAATGAATAGATTTTAACCCTTTACAGAAACACATATCAAAATTTCTGTTATTTTTTTCACCAAATTCATAAAGAAGAGGGCCCATGGGGGCTGAAGCACTCACCTTGAACAGAACACAATATAAATAAAGTCCAAGAAGGAGTCTACATTAACCCTTTACCCAACGAATCAATTGCAACAGCCCGCGTAATATGCAAATTCAGCAGCTGAAAAAATATTATTTTTCGAAAATTCTCAACAAAAACATATCATGTGACCCCTCTTTGGAACGAGCTCGTCGAGCTGTTTCCAATGAGGGGCCACATGATATGGTTTTGTTGAAATTTTTTGAAAAAATTTAAAAAATGATATTTAAAATAATAAATTTTGATATTGTCTGTGTTGGGTAAAGGGTTAAGCAACCCATCTCCATAGGCTACATTGTCAATCCTTGAGCCCCTCATGAGTGACAAAAATAGTCTGAGCATCATGCCTTTTCTTCAGTTGATCATAATGTAAAATGTGGAGCTCCCCTATGAAGCCCCTTGATACAACCTATGAGGATTAATCTTAGTTACACACCTCTAGAGGGTACTGAATACAAAATTCCTAAATCTTCAGCTACATGGCCAATTCCAGCTCCCATAGGGAGCTCAAATATTAACCCAGGCTCTCGATTTGAACAAAGTTGAATCTGACCTCCCTAGAGATGCTGTATACCAAATATGAAAGTATTCTTACTGTTGGATCTGAAGAAAAAAAATTTTAAAGAAATTTCTTAATATTGCACTAAGTTAAAATTTGGGCTGCCATAGCAAGCCCAAATATTAACTTACAATTTGAACAAACATGAATCCACTCCCCTAGAGATGTTGTATACCAAATATAAAGTATTCCGACTGGTGGATCTGAAGATTTTTAAAGAAATTTCCTCATATTGCACTAAATTAAAATTTGGGCTACTACAGCGAGCCCAAATATATAAATATATACCTAGGGATGCGATTTAAACAAACTTGAATCTGACCCCCTACAGATGTTGTATACCAAATTTGAAAGCATTCTGACTGGTGGATCTGAAGAAAATTTTTAAAAATTATCCCCCATATTGAACTAAGTTAAAATTTGGGCTTCCATAGGAAGCCCAAATATTAACCTAGGGGCTTGGTTTGAACAACCTTGACCCTCATAACAATGATGTATGCCAATCATTAAAAGATTCTGACTGGTGGTTCTGAAGAAGATTTTTAAGGAATATTCCCCATATTGCCCTAAGTTAAAAATTCAGGCTCCTGAGCCCAAATATGAACCAATGGGCTTTATTTTAACAAAATTGTATCTGACCCCCATATGAATGCTGTATGCCGAATATCAAAAGATTCTGACCACTGGTTCTGGAGAAAAGATTTTTAAAAAATTTTGCAAATATGCTGACTCAGCATTTTTCCGATGTCCTCTGCAGAACACCCTAACATAACCGATGGCAAGTCTTTTTTTACCATTCAATTCTACTGGTCCTAAGGATGCTTCATACCACATAACACATTTTAAACACATAACATTTTAAAAATATTTTGGGGCATTTTCCCCCGTCCCCTCCCTATGGGGCTGGGTATGTTGAGTTGAACAAAAATGCAATGCCCCATCGGGACCATCACTCACACAAACTTTCACTTGAATTGGCCCATTGGTTTTGGCAGAGAAGACCAAAACATGGTGTTGACGGACGACGGATGAGACGGACAATGGATGCACGGACGGACGATGGAAGGAGAGCGATGGGATTAGCTCAGCTTGACTTTGTCAAGATGAGCTAAAAAGACACTCCAGCAAGGGGAACCTTAATTTTGCAAGACTGTATTCATAAACAATTATTTTGTTACAATTTATTGGAAAATGCCTATTGGCACTCTCCAACAAATTATAACAAAACAATTTATGTGAACAACTTTTTTTCCACTTCCAAGAAAGCAACATGCAATGTGTGCGGTGTAAAACCACCAAAATGGATTTTAGCACTTTTCAACAGTGCCACGCAGTCTTCCGATTTTTAGGTGATCAGTTGCTCTTGCATGTCATTGCAATGCAATTTTTCTCTTTTGCAAGTAGACAATAGTGCACCTCAGTTCCACCTATCCAGCGCTTAACCCTCACCTTAATAAATTGTCTGCATCACATCTGTCATGTAATACAGTAGAATCCTCTTAACTGAATATCCATTTTGCCAGTGAAAACTATTCAATTAACAGGAGTATACAATTAACAGGGTTTTGGTCAGTTTCCTGTGTTCTGGAGGTAAACTGAGCATTTATTCTATTATATCTCAAACAAGATATAATAGAATAAATGCCTGTATTGGATGTAGTGAGGCCAAAAAGGTTGATAAATAAGGGGAATTTGGTGTGTGTCACAGTAATTTTTTCAACATATTACAAAAATTTATATACAATTAACAGGAGTTTACTCTACAACCCATATGCAATTAACAGATCAAATTTGTACTGAAAGTATGGTAAATGGTTTTGTGTTTGAAAATTATATTCAATTAACAGGGATATACAATTAAGAGATATCCAATTAAGTGGGCTCCACTGTATACAAATTGTGCAGTAAAAAAATTCAACAAAACCATATCGTGTGACCCCTCACTGAAACAAACTTGTCAAGCTCCTTCCAAAGAGGTCACATGATATGGTTTTGTTGAATTTTTTTTTTTAAGAATTGGGGGACAAAAATTAAAATAAATTTTTTTTGGTGTCCCATGTTTTCTCTAAAGGGTTAAAATCTGTTCGTATGAAATAGGCCAAATAATACAAAATGCACAATAATGTGAACAATACACCATTAATTATAAACTGTAGCATTCCAAAACTTCAAACCAATCAAACTTCACTTCCCAAGAATTGTTATGTAAATAACATAATTCAACAAACTTCAAAGGCAGGTAATGCTACTCAGGGACCGATCAGGACTATTTAAAATACGCTGTAGCCTCGGAGCCTATTTTTTCAATTCATGCGCCAGATTTCAATTTACGGAGTCACACTGCTGTTTGTAACACACACTGCAAGTATGTAATAGCTCTCATCATTTTCATTTAGTACACTATAGCAAACATTAATCTTCTCTGTGGTTTCTGATCAAGTCTTGGCTGCCTATTTAGGCAGCCAAGACTTGATCAGAAACCACAGTGAAGATTAATGCTTGGTAATTAAGACTTGAAGTATTAACTTAAGCACTCTACAACAATGATAAATGATAATCATACATATAATACATGTAAGAGTGTCTCTCTCGATTATCCATCGAAAGAATATCAAAATATGATCTGAGAAGTTACGCGCCAACTGAGAAGCCTATTTCTGAGATTTAAGAGCCAGGTCCTGATGTTTCAGAACCAAATACGCACTGGCGCATGCCCAGGTCAGTCCCTGGCTACTCACTGTCTTTATTTATTGTTGCTCAACGCCACATCAGCAGCCAAGGCTATATTGTGGCGATAAAAGTATAGTTATAACAAGACCATTATCCACCATGAAATAATTTAAAAAAGGAGTCAACGAAATATGAATTGTGAAGTATAAAAACTAAGGAATGTGAAACATAATGCGAATGTTGTATAAACAATACTGTGTAAATCAACCTGTGATATAGATATGGATTTTAAAAGAATAAAAACAATTTTAAAATTTATTAAAAGGTTGATTATTTTCAAAAATGAGATTATTTTATGCGGGCTTGTCAAGTAAAATAAATCTCTTAGAGATCCGACTGTAAAGTATTGCCCTCTAACATTATTAAAATCTGTGCAATGTAAAATAATGTGTTCCACTGACAACACTTGCTGACAAGGAACACACTCTGGTCACATATTACCCTCTAACAGAAAGGAATGTGTAAGTCGTGTGTGACCAATATGATAACATGATCTTTTCTACAGAGGTTACAAGATGGGTAGTGACTCACTGTCTTTTCACTTACGCATTCCATGGAGAATCATCTGATTGACTTATGATTGTTCCATTGAAGCTGCATTTCATATATTACGCCGACCTCAAATAAATAGACAGAATGCGATGTGTGTTTGAATCGGTGGGTGTTTTACATAATGAGTTGGAACGGCATAGTCATATTTTGCAAGAGCCATTCCAACGAGTTTTGTAAAACACCCTCCGATTCAAACACACATCACGTTCTGTGTATAAACCCAAAGGTGAAGAGTTTGTTTGTTTTGACTGAAGCTGTATTGATCAAATCAATTGATAAAAAATCAAAACAACCTTTTCAGAACCAGTGTTTGTTGAAATTTGTATCACTGTTTCTCTTCGGCTGGTGCCCATTCATGCCTAACCATTTGTTGGCTATAACTGTTAGTAAAAATATAAGTACAAATTTGTGCAGATTTGCAAAACAGCTGGGAGAAACATTTTTAACAGAAGTTCGAAGCATTTCAAGATGTACGAAGATTTACCGAAATAAAGTTGACCAATTTAGATATAATGGATCCAGAAAACGAGACAGCCACGGGACTGGGTTAATGTTCTGGTTGGGAATGACTGGGGTTTTTTTTTAAGTATTATCTCATTTTTGGTTAACTAATTGTTTTGTGAACTGACTTTATTTTGCTTTGGACGGTTTCATTTTCACACTACAGTTAAAACTAGAAGTCCTGTCATGAAATGCGCATAAATAGCACGTTGATCTGCGCGTTAATCTACGCGTTATGACCATAGTAAGGCTATCAAATTGTGTACATGTGGCCTGTGCACAAGCAATGTTTCTGCCAATGGACCTCCGGGTTACCCGGAGGTCCATTGGCAGAAACATTGCCTGTGTTTGCTATGAGTAACCAGGAGAACCTGCAGTGCTTTGGATGCCATTCAATATGGCAATAATGTGCAATTCCTACGTGCAATTAAGCCTACATAAGCGCACTGTTCGTGACAGGACTTCTAGTTTTAACTGTATGCAACAGACTGTCGATAATTGTATAATGAAATTTGGAAACTTTTCGAAGCGTAACTAATGACTTGATGGGAAAGGAACTAGTACGAACAGTGCTGGGAAAAAGTTCCGGCTTGCAATTCGCCCATTGAATACAGAATCATTTATGTCATAGTGGCTATTCCGTTAAATACAAGGGTTTAAAGTTGAATGGATTTGATTATTGCTGTAAATATTCAAAAAATTGGTTTATATTTTTAAAATTTTGCCCCACTATGCATCAGTGGAGAGAACAGTGTGCAGATGTTCATTGATGTTTTTCAAATGGTAGAGAGTGGTATACAGTGCACGCGTCTCCCATTTTCAAAATCAAAAGACTGGCCATGATAGTGGTTTCTAGTACACAAACATTTAAGAAATGAATTCGAAAGTTTGTCAAAAAAAAAAAACAAGAATACAGAATGAGGAGTAGATTATTAATTAACTCCTTGCATGCTGCTGGCAGATATTTCTGCCCAGGACAGAATTTCTCTTGCCACTTAACCATTTACCCAACGCAGACGATATCAAAATTTATTATTTTAAATATCATTTTTTCAAATTTTTCAAAAAATTTCAACAAAACCATATCATGTGACCCCTCGTTGGAACGAGCTCGTCGACCTCGTTCCAACGGGGGTCACATGATATGGTTTTGTTGAAATTTTTTGAAAAATATTTTTTCAACTGCTGAATTTCATGCGGATGCGGGCGATTCGTTGGATAAAGGGTTAAACAAGAATAATTGGGGCACATTTAATCAAATTTTTCTCCTGTAAATTGAATAGATTTTTTCCCAAATGATTCCTTGCGATAAATTTTTATGAATTTTTCATCAAATCTAGTCATGGCTACTACAGTACGTGGAGAGTGGATTGTAACCAAATCACCCACGGAGTGGAGTTATCACTCAAAGTATCACTTTCAAATTCTGTACATATGGACAAAAAAAAAACAGGCAATGTTTCAGCCAATGGACCTCTGGGTTTAACCCGGAGATCCATTGGCTGGAACTTTGTTTGTGATGGTTATGTTTTGCAACAAATTTGCAATTATTGCTCGGGTGGAATCGCCACTCTGCAGGTGATTTAATGATAATGCACTCTCCACGTACATAGCAGCCATGACTAGATTTGATGAACAAGAGCGACGCAAAGCTCTGACGGTGTAATAAAAGGGTAGGTAAGTCTCTCAGGGGCATAAGCAAATCAAAAGGAAGCTTCCTCTAGACACCAATAATCCATCCCCCCCCCCCCAAAAAAAATTTGATTTGAGTCAGCATTCATTAGTTATTGGATGGAAACCAAATTCAATATGGCCACCAAATTGAATTGGCTAGCTGACCCAAAATCAAAAGGAAGCTTCCTCTAGACACCAATAATACATCCCCCCCACCCAAAAAATTGACTTGAGTCAGCATTCATTAGTTATTGGATGGAAACCAAATTCAATATGACCACCATATTGAATTGGCTAGCTGATCCAAAATCAAAAAGAAGCTTCCTCTAGACACCAATAATGCATAACCAATGAAAGTGTCAATGACACTGTAGCTTAACTTGTGTGTTGTGTTTGATGAAAAGGATAATGTTCAATGTTTATGAAAGGATTATGAAATAAGACAAGAATTGTGATAATTGGGAATATGTTCATTTCTGTTCCCTGTATGCTATGTTTATGATAAAAATAATATGAGGTGTACACTGTACTAAAGATCTGAGGGGTGGGTTAATATGACCTCACAGTTAATATATGTGGCCCTCACAGTTAACATATATCAACAAAATTACAATGAAATTATTCCAAAATGAGTCATCCTATCAAGTTACATTAAAATCCCTTCATAAATATGGCCTGTAGACTGTGCTAAAGGTTTTCGGGCTTCGGGCCCCTATAGCCGTCAGTTTCCCAATTGCGTCCAAAGGGGACGTTCTCATCTAGACATTATATGAAGTCAACCTACCAAGTTACAATGAAATCCCTCCATAAATACGACCTGTAGACTGTCCTAAAGGTTTTCGGGGTTCAGGCACCTGTAGACATCACAGTTGACCAACCACGACCAAAAGGGGATGTCATCATCTAGGCATTATATGGAGTCAACCTAACAAGTTACAATGAAATCCTTCCATAAATACGACCTACAGACATGCTAAAGGTTTTTGGGCTCGGGCAGCCATCAAGGCTGAATGATCGTGACCAAAAGGGGACGTTCTCATCTGGACACTATTTGGAGTCATCCTACCAAGCTACAATAAAATCCCTTCATAATTATGACCTGTAGACTGTTCTAAAGGTTTTTGGGCTTTGGGCCCCTGAAGCCGTCACAGTTGCCCACTCGTGTCCAAAAGGGGACGCTCTCATCTAGACATTACATGAAGTCAACCTACCAATTTACAATGAAATCCCTTCATAAATATGACCTTAGACTGTGCTAAAGGTTTTCGGGCTTTGGGCTCGGGCAGCCATCATGGTTGAATGATCGCAACCAAGGGGGACAATCTCATCTGGGCATCATCTGGAGTGATCCTGCGAAGTTACAATGAAATCCCTTCATAAATATGACCTGTAGACTCTGTTCAAGGTTTTCGGGCTTCGGGCACCTGTAGCTATCACAGTTGACCAATCACGACCAAAAGAGGATGTCATCATCTAGGCATTATATGGAGTCAACCTAACAATGTTACAATGAAATCCTTCTATAAATATAAACTTTTGCCTATGCTAAAGGTTTTTGGGCTCGGGCACCCATCAAGGCTGAATGATCACGACCAAAATGGGACGTTCTCATCTTGACCTTATTTGGAGTCAACCTACCAAGTTACAATGAAATCCCTTCATAAATATGACCTGTAGACAGCGCTAAAGGTTTTTGGGCTTCGGGCACCTTTAGCCGTCAAAGTTGCCCAAACATGTCCAAAAGGGGACGTTCTCATCTAGGCATTATATGAAGTCAACCTACCAAGTTACAATGAAATCCCTTCACAAATATGACTTGTAGACTGTGCTTAAGGTTTTCGGGCTTCAGGTTCGGGCAGCCATCATGGTTGAATAATTGCAACCAAAGGGGACAATCTCATCTGGGCATCATCTGGAATGATCCTATGAAGTTACAATGAAATCCCTTCATAAATATGGCCTGTAGACTGTGCTCAAGGTTTTTGGGCTTCGGGCACTTGTAGCCAACACAGCTGACCAATTACGACCAAAAGGGGATGTCATCATCTAGGCATTATATGGAGTCAACCTAATAGGTTACAATGAAATCCTTCCATAAATATGACCTTTTACCTATGCTAAAGGTTTTTGGGCTCGGGCACCCATCAAGGCTGAATGATCGCGATCAAAAGGGGACGTTCTCATCTAGACATTATTTGGAGTCATCCTACCAAGTTACAATGAAATCCCCTCATAAATATGACCTGTAGACTGTGCTAAAGGTTTTGGGGCATCGGGCACCTTTAGCCGTCACAGTTGCCCAATCATGTCCAAAAGGGGACGTTCTCATCTAGACATTATATGAAGTTAACCTACCAAGTTACAATGAAATCCCTTCATAAATATGACTGTAGACTGTGCTAAAGGTTTTCGGGCTTCGGGCTCGGGCAGCCATCATGGGTGAATGATCGCACATTCTCATCTAGACATTATATGAAGTTAACCTACCAAGTTACAATGAAATCCCTTCATAAATATGACCTGTAGACTGTACTAAAGGTTTTCGGCCTTGGGGCTTGGGCAGCCATCATGGGTGAATGATCGCAACCATAGGGAACAATCTCATCTGAGCATCATCTGGAGTGATCCTAAGAAGTTACAATGAAATCCCTTCATAAATATGACCTGTAGACTGTGCTCAAGGTTTTCGGGCTTCGGGCACTTGTAGCCATCACAACTGACCAATCACGACCGAAAGGGGATGTGATCATCTAGGCATTATATGGAGTCAACCTGACAGGTTACAATGAAATCCTTCCATAAATATGACCTTTTGCCTATGCTAAAGGTTTTTGGGCTCGGGCAGCCATCAAGGCTGCATGATCGCGATCAAAATGGGACGTTCTCATCTAGACATTATTTGGAGTCATCCTGCCAAGTTACAATGAAATCATTTCATAAATATGACCTCTAGACTGTGCTAAAGGTTTTCGGGCTTCGGGCTCCTGTAGCCGTCACAGTTGCCCAATCACGTCCAAAGGGGGACTTTCTCATCTAGACATTGTATGAAGTCAACTCACCAAATTACAATGAAATTCCTCAATAAATATGACCTGTAGACTGTGCTAAAGGTTTTCGGGTTTTGGGCTCGGGCAGTCGTCACGGTTGGCAGATCATGCCCAAATGGGGAAATTCGCATCTAGACATCATAAGGAGTCATCCTACCAAGTTACAATGAAATCCCTCCACATTAAACATGACCTGCAGACTGTGCTAAAAGTTTTTGGGTTTCGGGCTTGGGCAGCCATCACGGTTGATAGATCATGCCCAAAAGGGGACGTTCTCGTCTAGGCACTATACAGAGGCATCCTACCAAGTTACAATGAAATCCCTTCATAAATACGACCTGTAGACTGTGCTAATGGTTTTCGGGTTTTGGGCTCGGGCAGCCATACCGGTTGCCCGATCACGACCAAAAGGGGACGTTCTCATCTAGACATGACCCCAAACCTGCATATGAAATTTCGTGACGATTAGACAAGAACTGCGGGGTGTAGCCCGTGCTAAAGGAAATGTGAACAGACGTCACAGACTCACAGACTCACAGACTAACAGACTTTCGCATGCGTGATGGCAATAGCTTATCTTGACTATGTCAAGTTAAGCTAAAAATTGAAACTGATTCAAGTCAGCAGTCATTAGTTATTGGATGGACACCAAATTCAAGATGGTCACCATGGAAGCCATAATGACATAATGAATTGGCCACTGGCAGTCATCTTGGTTCAGCTAACTGGTCTGAAATATAAAGGAAGCTTCCTCCAGACACCAACAATGCATAATTAAACAGGAGCTCACATATCTCTGAAGCAATACAATGTCCCCTACTGAACTATTGAGCATTAATAATTATACAAATGTTATAACCTAGATGTGATCAGCATGAATCTTAAACATTATCTGTATCTCATCATTCTAAAATCAATTACCAAAAATCAAATTATTAAGTGGAACCATTTCCAAAAGAAGTCCGGAAAACTGATATTTTGGCGCTTTTCCATATTTCCTAGGGCCATAACTCAAACAAAAATAATGCAATCAGCATGAAACTGAAACTTGATCTGTAAGTCATCGTTCTATAGTAGGTTACCAAAAATGAAAATTATTTTTGAACATAAGTGCTTTCCAGTGGCACATTTTGCAGAGTATGTGGCTGATTCGTTAGGTAAAGGGTTAAGAGTGAAATACCCACAGAGTGCCATTTTCTCCTGATAAATAAATCTTAAATCTGTGAGAAAAGCATAAGAAACACAATAAAAGTTTCTGCAAACAAGTCTCGCTATTTAAACTGATCAATAGTTGTAACTTCTCTGACTATTATTACTCAACTTGTATTGGGGGGGGGGGGGGGGGGAGGGGGGTCTAGGAAGGGCAAATCTCACCCCAGGCAGGGGCAAGATATTTGTACCAGACACAGGCATAATTTTTTGCTCTCCCAAATGCAAACGCGACATCATTTGAAGTTTGAAGACTGGCCATGTGTCACTGGACCTACCCAAATGCAGGTTGATTGTTGACAAAATCCAATTACAGTTTCTAAAAGGGTAACTGAAAGTTGAGTAACACGACAGGTATATGCTTGGAAAACAAATGGCAACTTGCATGAAGACAATGCTAGGCATTTATTTATTTATTTATTTATTTATTGAAACAAATGACATGAAAACAATGCTAGGCATTTATTTATTTATTTATTTATTTATTTATTTATTAAAACAAATGGCAATTTACATGAAGATAACACAAGGCATTTACTGGTGTTTAAAACCCTTAAGGGCCTAGAGATTTTTACATATTTTTGCTACACTTTGACAGTCTACATCCTGTGACTTTGCTGCTGTTCCTTGGCAAGTCTTGGCTGCCTTTATAGGCGTCATAGACACAACTACCTATATAGGCTTCACTAGACACGACTACCTATATAGGCTTCACTAGACACGACTACCTATATAGGCTTCATAGACACAACTACCTATATAGGCTTCATAGACACGACTACCTATATAGGCTTCACTAGACATGACTACCTATATAGGCTTCATAGACACGACTACCTATATAGGCTTCATAGACACGACTACCTATATAGACTTCACTAGACACAACTACCTATATAGGCTTCACTAGACACGACTGCCTATATAGGCTTCACTAGACACGACTACCTATATAGGCTTCACTAGACACGACTATCTATATAGGCTTCACTAGACACGACTACCTATATAGGCTTCACTAGACACGACTACCTATATAGGCTTCACTAGACACGACTACCTATATAGGCATCACTAGACATGACTACCAATATAGGCTTCACTAGACACGACTACCTATATAGGCTTCACTAGACACGACTACCTATATAGGCTTCACTAGACACGACTGCCTATATAGGCTTCACTAGACATGACTACCTATATAGGCTTCACTAGACACGACTGCCTATATAGGCTTCACTAGACACGACTACCTATATAGGCTTCACTAGACATGACTGCCTATATAGGCATCACTAGACATGACTACCAATATAGGCTTCACTAGACATGACTACCTATATAGGCTTCACTAGACACGACTACCTATATAGGCTTCACTAGACACGACTGCCTATATAGGCTTCAATAGACATGACTACCTATATAGGCTTCACTAGACACGACTGCCTATATAGGCTTCACTAGACATGACTACCTATATAGACTTCACTAGACACGACTGCCTATATAGGCTTCACTAGACATGACTGCCTATATAGGCTTCACTAGACACGACTGCCTATATAGGCTTCACTAGACACGACTGCCTATATAGGCTTCACTAGACACGACTACCTATATAGGCTTCACTAGACACGACTACCTATATAGGCTTCACTAGACACGACTGCCTATATAGGCTTCACTAGACACGACTACCTATATAGGCTTCACTAGACACGACTACCTATATAGGCTTCATAGACACGACTACCTATATAGGCTTCACTAGACACGACTACCTATATAGGCTTCACTAGACATGACTACCTATATCGTCTTCACTAGACATGACTACCTATATAGGCTTCACTAGACACGACTGCCTATATAGGCTTCACTCGACACGACTACCTATATAGGCTTCACTAGACACGACTACCTATATAGGCTTCACTCGACACAACTACCTATATAGGCTTCACTAGACACGACTACCTATATAGGCTTCACTAGACACGACTACCTATATAGGCTTCACTAGACACGACTGCCTATATAGGCTTCACCAGACACAACTACCTATATAGGCTTCACTAGACATGACTACCTATATAGGCTTCACTCGACACGACTACCTATATAGGCTTCACTAGACACGACTACCTATATAGGCTTCACTAGACACGACTACCTATATAGGCTTCACTAGACACGACTACCTATATAGGTTTCACTAGACACAACTACCTATATAGGCTTCACTAGACACGACTGCCTATATAGGCTTCACTAGACACAACTACCTATATAGGCTTCACTAGACACGACTACCTGTATAGGCTTCACTAGACACGACTACCTATATAGGCTTCACTAGACACGACTACCTATATAGGCTTCACTAGACACGACTACCTATATAGGCTTCATAGACACGACTACCTATATAGGCTTCACTAGACACGACTACCTATATAGGCTTCACTAGACACGACTACCTATATAGGCTTCATAGACACGACTACCTATATAGGCTTCACTAGACACGACTACCTATATAGGCTTCACTAGACACGACTACCTATATAGGCTTCATAGACACGACTACCTATATAGGCTTCACTAGACACGACTGCCTATATAGGCTTCACTAGACACAACTACCTATATAGGCTTCACTAGACACGACTACCTGTATAGGCTTCACTAGACACGACTACCTATATAGGCTTCACTAGACACGACTACCTATATAGGCTTCACTAGACACGACTACCTATATAGGCTTCATAGACACGACTACCTATATAGGCTTCACTAGACACGACTACCTATATAGGCTTCACTAGACACGACTACCTATATAGGCTTCATAGACACGACTACCTATATAGGCTTCACTAGACACGACTACCTATATAGGCTTCACTAGACACGACTACCTATATAGGCTTCATAGACACGACTACCTATATAGGCTTCACTAGACACGACTACCTATATAGGCTTCACTAGACACGACTACCTATATAGGCTTCATAGACATGACTACCTATATAGGCTTCACCAGACACGACTACCTATATAGGCTTCACTAGACACGACTACCTATATAGGCTTCACTAGACACGACTACCTATATAGGCTTCACTAGACACGACTACCTATCTAGGCTTCACTAGACACGACTACCTATATAGGCTTCACTAGACACGACTACCTATATAGGCTTCACTAGACACGACTACCTATATAGGCTTCACAAGACACGACTACCTATATAGGCTTCACTAGACACGACTACCTATATAGGCAGCCAAGACTTGCCTGAAAACAACTACCAGCAGGGACCGACCTGGGCATGCGCCAGTGCGTATTTGGTTCTGAAACATCAGGACCTGGCTCTTAAATCTCAGAAATAGGCTTCTCAGTTGGCGCGTAACTTCTCAAATCATATTTTGATATTCTTTCGATGAATAATCGAGAGAGACACTCTTACATGTATTATATATATGATTATCATTTATCATTGTTGTAGAGTGCTTAAGTTAATACTTCAAGTCTTAATTACCAAGCATTAATCTTCACTGTGGTTTCTGATCAAGTCTTGGCTGCCTAAATAGGCAGCCAAGACTTGATCAGAAATCACAGTGAAGATTAATGTTTGCTATAGTGTACTAAATGAAAATGATGAGAGCTATTACATACTTGCAGTGTGTGTTACAAACAGCAGTGTGACTCCGTAAATTGAAGCGTATTTTAAATAGTCCTGATCGGTCCCTGCTACCAGGGTGCTTAGAATATCACTTGTGAGTTAATCCAAAAACTGGATGATAGGGCACCTGTTCTGTTGCCCAAAAAGTGTGATCAAAGTTGGAACTAGGCCCTAAAGGGTAAGGTTGCCACGAATAATCGGATGATCGATCAATGATCGTCCAAGCTCATAATCGATTACAATTTTTAATGATCAATTATTCAGGGCAAATCTAAGGGTCACCATTAGGTGGTATTCAAAAGGTTATCAGCACAACGTCGCAGTCCCTTGTGAACTCAGGCATATTTTGTATCACAACACGGTTAATTTCCAAGACAGGGGACTACTAGTGGGCTACAAAATTTGATGTGTGCTGAAAACAAACTGGGACAACAATTATTGCTCAATTAGGAATTTCTGTCCAAGTTCTGTGATGTTTGGGGTAGGTGAAATCGACATGTCGCAATGTCGTGAGTTTCTGTTCACTCCGTTAGAACTACAAGCCGTTTGAACTTAGTGCCAGTTAGTGGGGTTTTGATGTTTCGTGTTTTGATGTTAGCTGCCTTTGATGTTGCAGATGTTGCTGATAGATGTTCTCAACTATCCTGGGATAGTCCAATTGTCTGTCATGCTCATGATACTCGATTAGTACAATGAGAGAATGATCCCATAATTAGAAGACAGACGTATAAGGATCCATTTTTATCGCAACAAGCTCGAACACAACAATCTACATATCGTAAGTCATGCCCATGATGCTTGATTAGTACAATGAGAGAATGATCCCATAATTAGAAGACAGACATATAATTATTTATCGGCAAGTAGATAATTATCTACCTGGGTTCCATTTTGCTGTAAGTCGTATCTATGACGTATGTGCACTTAGAAGAAAATGGAACTCGGTAGCGAAATGTGCATTTACTGTTAACCACGCTTGCATGCAAATAAGAATGTACGTTTCTATATCCTGCTTTCCTTAAGACCTGGAGTTCAACTGTTCAACTTAGTCATGACTGTCTGAAGAAGATGAATCCAAGTCAAATCGATCGGACCACATAACGTTCGCATTTTAAAATGAAAATATGTGATATGCAGGCTAGGGCACTACTTGTTTAACACAGTAAAAAAGCACTGCTTCACTTCACAATGTTGCAATGGGAACTTGGCACTGAAGCAAAAATACCAAGATGCACCATTATAGAGCTCATCATGTTGACATTTGCAAGATGAGAATCTGTGTTACGTTGGTGGGTGGTGGCTTTTAAATTCCCCCAAAGTTACAGCAGTAAAAGGTGTGCCCAAATGTTCTCAAATTAGATTTGTGCAAACAAATTATTCTTTGAAGATAGATGCAAAGATCTTGCTCCATTGTTTTTCACATCATTACAGTTACTGTTACTAAAACAAGGAACTAAGATCAATAAATAACTATCGGGAAATAACTCTTCCACATATTTTGAGTGCCTGAATCAATTTCAGTAATATATGGAAGAGTTACTTCCCAAAAGTATCTTAGTCCCCATAAAGTAACACCTTCTGTTTCTCAAGCCATTTTTGTAAAATTTTTGTAAAAGTTAATGTTCTTGGTTTGTTTTATGTTTTAGGCATCATAATCTACAGAATAGTATGGGTGGTGGGGTATTTCGTCCCCTTGAGTGCAACAAGGCTTTGCAATGCTAAAGCATTGCAAAGCCTTGTTGCACTCAAGGGACAAATTTCTATTTTTTTTTAAGTTTGCATCGGTTATAAAAAGAGAGCATGTGGCATCAAAAAGAGCCATGCGCGAGGGCCTGAGAAACAGATTTTTAACCTTTTTAGGCCTTATTGCTCTTATTTCCCTGTTAGCTGTTATGCTAGGTAAAAGGTGCAAGAAATAAAAAAAAAATTACAAAAAATTAAACTTTACCATGGAATAAATGCTTGTAATATTAAGAAATGGCACTTCTTTCTGAACTTCTTGGACCAAATTTGGTCTAATGATTTCCTTTGAACTATACAGAAACTCATTAGCATCCATTCTTGAATTAAAATCTGAACTCAATCGAACTACAGCATCTGGACGAACAAAGTACATTTCAACTGCATTCCCATGAATCTACAAAAAAGAAATGTTTAAGAAAGTCAATTTGATTTCAACCTAATACAACCACAAACTGCCTCTTTTGATTGCTTTGAATATGTTGCCCCAAATTATATTTTTGCTTCTGAACTCCACAGTAGGCTACATTTATTCTTGCAGTGTTTTTAGGCCACACCACTAGTTGGCTGCATGTGCAATCTGCCAACAACGATGCAGAAACACAAAGGATCCTTCTGCCATCTTTGGTAGAGGGCCCGGGGCACATGCAGTTGGGAAAATTTGCATCATGGGGGTTCCAATTGTGAATTAGTTTTGGAGGCGAAGAAACACAAAAAGACCGAGAAATTTTCCTTCAAACATTAAGACTGACTTTATTAGGGTTTAACGACACTTTAACAGCCAAGGTCATATCATGTCGGTGAAATTCTTACAGGTAGAGGAAGCCGGAAAACCCGGAGAGAACCGCCGAGCAACAACGAGCAGTTGCCAGCTCCCCAACATCGTAACTCCGCACTGCAGCACAGGCAGGGTTAGATTGGTTGAAGACATGCGCACCATCGATGTGCAGTACGCCTTAGTACACGATGCCATCATGCCCCCATGTGGACAATCTGGGTAAAGTGTCTTGCCCAAGGACACAACGTGGGAGTCCAAATCGATCGCTCAGGCAGTCAACCATCCAAGGACTAACCGGGCTCGAAGTTGCTTAACTTCGGTGATCCGATGAGAATCAGTTACCGCAACACCATCGCGCTCCCACTGTAGTCTCTATTAAACTGTTCTTAACCTTTTACCTAACATGAAAAGCAGACGACACTTGAAAAAAAAATTCTTGAATAACTTATTTTTTTCATTTTTTGTCTCAAAAACATAGGTTATGACCCCTCATTGGAACGAGTTCGACGAGCTCGTTCCAATGAGGGGTCATAACCTATGTTTTTGAGACAAAAAATTTAAAAAATAATGAAAATTAATTGGCAATTTTTTAGAATAGCGCTGGCCGGTTTTGGCCGTTACGTTGGGTAAAGGGTTAAACTATTAAGGAAAAATTGTTATTTGTCTTTGAATTCACTCTCTAAGCTCTTTGAATTCACTCTCTAAGCTAAGTAAAATAAACAATTTCAATTTCCATTTAATGCACAATTCGTGTACTGAACTAGGAGGACATAAGGCCTCAGAAAACCAATGGTTGTTTGAGACCTTATGACTACCCAGTTCAGAACACCAGTTGTGCATTAAATTTTTGTTCAAGTGGGGACAGATTGGTAAATTAGGAGTTGAAAATTGGGCAAAATTATGCCCAAATGTCATTGGGCATGGGTTCCATATTCAAACCCTGTAGACACCCTAAAGAATCCCCGAATATGGTCAGGTCAACTGTATAAAAGGTTAACAATTACCTTATAAAATGAGGTTCACATCAGACATGCTGGCCTCAAATCATGATGGCTAAAACGGAATCTCCGATATTGGAAGAGTTCCCGCGGATATCAGTGAATCAAATTCAAGTACCGTATTTACTCTATGTATTGGGACAGCTAAAAATAAATATTTTCACAGATGTCCCAGTTGTGTGTGATTCGTTTTCCATCACTATATACGAAAATCGCCATCCAATTTTTTTTAGATTTTCATTTTTTGCTTCCAAAACATAGCTTATGCCCCTCATTGGAACGAGTGCATTGGACTCGTTCTAATGAGGGGTCATAAGCTATGTTTTGGAAGCAAAAAATGAAAATTTTTAGTTACACAAGAATTCTTTTTATGAGTGTCATCTGCCACTAGCGTTCAGTAAAGGGTTGAAGACTGTCACAATGTAATATTAAATATTCTTCCTCATGTCAGTCCGGACTGTAAATATTAAAACTTAGGAACAGATTTAAATAAAAACAACACAAATCAGTATGTATTATCAATTTTTTATTGTTTAAAAAGGAAAATTAAACACAAACTTAGCTTTAATATTGAGCATTTTGCACCATTTTCAGGTGACTGGGCCAACTGGAAACAAGTCTCCTGAGTGTCCCAAACATTGGAGCATAAAAAACAAATATTTTTCTGGAAAAAATGTGTGTCCCAAATTATTGAGTGTCCCAATATGTAGAGTAAATGCGGTACTATTTTAGCACCATCTCCAGGACTGTGACCACAATGTTCAAAGACTATTAGAATCTTCATATCAACTTACAACACAATGAACAACCCAAAAGAATTTCTGCCTTGAGGCCCTGATTTCTGAAAAACACATCTTGTTGGATACATAGAGATCAAAGAGATGTGATTCCTCACCAATTTTAAGATGGTTATCATTAGGGCTGCACGATATTCAAAACGGAATACCTGTATCGGTATTCAAAAAAATACCGCGGTATACCGGTATATCAAAAAATGTTCAGCAAAATGAACATAAGTATCACAATTGAGGCTTGAGGCATCACAGTCAGAACGAATTAGCATGCCTTGATGACGCGGTTCGAAAAACCTTTACCCCAAGGCAGACCATATCAAAATTTATTGCTTAAAAAAAAGTTAGTGAGATTTTCCAAAGAAAATTCTACAAAACAATATCATGTGACCCCTCATTGAAACGAGTTCAATGAGGGGTCACATGATATAGTTTTGTTGAAATTTTTGAAAATTAATTTTTCAGCTGCTGAAATTGTATATTATGTAAGCACATGCAGACGATTCCTTGGGTAAAGGGATAATATTATTCATTCGGGGCTACAGTTACAAAACTCAAGACATCTTGAAAAATAAATTGTGGGTAAATAAATAATGATAAACCAATATTTTTCTAATTACACCGGTATTCAATCAATATTGGTTTGAATACCGGTATATATCGGTTTATAGATATACCGTGCAGCCCTAGTTATCATCAAACATTTTGTCTCTGAATTCAAGTAGTTTTCAAGTATGATGGTGGAAAATCCCAAGTACTTTTAAAGGATAGAAATCAATTCCCCATACTTTTAAAGAAAGGGACCAAAATTCAATGTCTTTTCATTTGGGTGGTAACCATGTTGAAGTCGAAGATGGAATCTTATTAAACTTTTATCAAATGCACATGATATCAAAAGTTATTAATTAATAAAAAAATTAACAAGAGGGGGGTGTCCATCCCCATCAGCTAACCAACTCATGCCATGCAATAAACCTAGACTTATTACAAATCAAGCACATCGGGTTCACACTCACCCAAAGTAGTCGGCATCCAATCAAACTTCCAAATGTCCGGTCAAGGGTTAATGTCTTACAGTGTTCAACCGATTACCAAAAATGCTCGCTGAACAATTACCGGTTATTTGACCTCACAATCAGCCAATTCTGATGCCGATTCCGATTAATTGTAATACCGTGCATTACCGACAAGTCGAGGTTGGAAAGAACTAAATTAAACTGAACATTTTTCAGTGTTAAACTACATTGACTGGGGTCACAGTAAAATTACCAGTCACGCACACTTCGGCAGTAAACGCGGCTCTCACAGAGAATTTTACTGCGACCTGAGTCAATGGAGTGCAACCTTCAGTTTTCCGATATGAACTGGAGATTGCCGCAAGTACGCTCAAGTGTAATCTCTACATGCCGTTTAACTTTTATATACCATAAAGGGGCGTCTAGAGAGATTAAGAATACACCTTGTGGTTGTTCCTCAACTTTATTGAATGGTATCATTGACATCATTTTACATTAACAATTGAACAATTGCAGAAGATAATAAAATGCGGTTAATGAATCATCACAAAATGCTTGGCAACAATCGGTTGAACTGATGTTCCAGGAGCCGTTGCCATTGTCATCCAATTGCCCAAAATTGGCCGATTGTGGTGGTCGGTTCCGATTATTGGTTGAACACTATCGTCTTATATTGATGCATGTAACACATATTTGAAATATAAATGCCACAGCATACCGGTGGTAGCCTCCATTCATTTACATGTATAGCAAAACTGGTTCATACTTACAAAAAAGTCTAACATTGCAAAAACACTCTAAAAATCAAAAAAATATCTCTGGGTAAGGATCTGTGGATAATTATAATTTTGCAAGTAAGCCATAGAAACAGTATGAGGTGCATGGTAACAAGTGGGAAAGTCAAAGTGGTGTCTTACAATAACTTTAACACAATGTTGACACAAACGCCAAAGTGCCTTGGGCTATACATAAGCTCACACAACTTCATTGGTGAGCTAACAAAACCATATCATGAGCTCATTCCAATGAGGGGTTACATGATATGGTTTTGCTGAAATTTTGAAAAATTTAAGAAAAAAAAAATTAACAAATTTTGACATCGTGTTGTTGCGTAAATGTTTATTGAGGGGTCACAGATGCATAGTTTTGTTGAAATTACAGTGGAGCCCACTTAATTGGATATCTCTTAATTGTATATCCCTGTTAATTGAATATAATTTTCCAACACAAAACCATTTACCATACCTCCAGTACAAATTTGACCTGTTAATTGAATATAGGTTATAGAATCAACTCCTGTTAATCGAATAAAAAATTTTCGAACCTGTCTAGAAATTACCCTGGCTCTCCCCAGTTTCCCTTTGTTTATAGACCTATTTGGCTGCAATACATCCAATACAGGCATTTAATCTATTATATCTTGTTTGACAGAGCTCATGGAGCTCTGTCAAACAAGATATAATAGAATATATGCTAAATTTATATCTAGAACACAGGAACGTGACACAATCCCTGTTAATTGAATACTCCTGTTAATTGAATAATTTCCATTGGCAAAGCAGCTATTCAATTAACAGGGTTCCACTATATTTGAAAATAATATTTTCCCAACTACTCAATTCATAAACTAGAGGTACTGTGAGCAAACTCACAAAGTGATACCCCCCCCCCCCCCCCCCCATGCCTGAAATGTATAAGTTAGATTATCTCCCCTTGGAAATGTCAGAACGGAATTATATTGCTTCATGCACATCTTCATATGGAGTTCTTCCATTGTGTAAAGTTTCATGAAAATTCTTCAAATGGTTTAGGAGGAGTTGCACTTACAAGGATGGACAGACAGTATAAGTTAGATTATCTCCCCTTGGAAATGTCAGAACGGAATTATATTGCTTCATGCACATCTTCATATGGAGTTCTTCCATTGTGTAAAGTTTCATGAAAATTCTTCAAACGGTTTTGGAGGAGTTGCGCTTACAAGGATGGACAGACGGTAGAAGTTAGATTATCTCCCCTTGGAAATGTCAGAACGGAATTATATTGCTTCATGCACATCTTCATATGAAGTTCTTCCATTGTGTAAAGTTTCATGAAAATTCTTCAAACGGTTTAGGAGGAGTTGCACTTACAAGGATGGACAGACCGTAGAAGTTAGATTATCTCCCCTTGGAAATGTCAGAACGGAATTATATTGCTTCATGCACATCCCCATATAGAGTTCTTCCATTGTGTAAAGTTTCATGAAAATTCTTCAAACAGTTTAGGAGGAGTTGCGCTTACGATGGATGGACAGACAGACAGACGGACGGACAGGGTGATTCCTATATACCCCTCCAAACTTTGTTTGTGGGGGGTATAATTATGGGAGTGGGTGGGTGGGTGTGGCCAATTCGTTAGGTAAAACAGATAAAAGAATTAAAACATTTTAAAATTTAACTTTAAATTAAATTACTTACTCTAATTTTATCTACTTCTACATTGTCTGTTGGGATACGCAGTGATGAAGCAAACGCACTTTTCAATTGCAATATTGTTGTTTGATTTAGATGTACAACTGGTATTCCCATTTTCTGAAAAAATACAATAAATAATAAGTACATTAGGCCACACAAAGTAGATCTTCTGTTTCTCAGGCCATTATTTGTAAAATATCATGCGGGCAAGCGGGTTTTTATTTTATTTTTTATTTCTGTAGTTATTTCTTTGCCACCAAAAGTTCATGTCCTTGGTATGTTTTAGGCTTCATAATCTACAGAGAAGCATGGGTGGTGGTGTATTTCGTCCCTAAAGTATTGCAAAGCCTTCTTGCACTCAAGGGACAAATTTATCAATTTTTTTTAACTTTGGTAAAATATCAGACATAAACCATTTAATTTTTATTTTTTTTTAAGTTTGCATTGGTTATAAAAAGAGAGCCTGCAGCAGCCAAAAGGACCATGCGGGAGGGCTTGAGAAACAGATTTTTATTTTTTTTAGGCCTTAGATTTAAAAAAAACATGAAGTTTTCCTTTTGAATTAGGATTTATTTCAACCTGTAATTTTCAGAAATATAATAATAATATAATACTTTATAAATAATGTGAGATGTGTACTATGTGTTGTATGTTGGTGGGGTATGTAATCACTACTCCAAGATGGTTTGCGCTGAGAGATGGAAATTAGTGTTGAAATGACTCTGGGATTTTGGAGTCGATTAGTCGTCACCCCCAAAATCGAGTCAAAGCCAACTAGTCGGGACCTCACTTTCTGCCGCCAAGATTTACCTCTGCAGTCAAGTCTGAAAATAAGCAGTCAGACATTTGCAGAATGAGATCCCCAGAGGGTGAATTTGATGATGCTATCCCATACAGTGGGCCAATTTATCCTCTGGGTACCCCTCTTTCTGTTTGGTTATGAGACCCTGATTCAGACTGAGGTTCACAGAGGGTAAATTTAGTGATGCTACCCTGCTGTGCAGGGTAGCATCACTAAATTCACCCTCTGGGAACCTCATTTTGCAGATGTCAGTCTGCTTATTTTCTGGCTTGTCTGCAGTTGAAAATTTTTCTCTACTTGTGCACTTTACTGTTGCTGGTTGCTAAGTAACAAGACAGTCTAATGACATCCATATCCCCTGCCAATTTTTATGTCAGGACGAGAATAATCTCACTACTGACCTGGACATGTATTCATACCCAATAATGTCACTCTTTTAATTTCTTTAATCGCAATTAAACATATGTTCCAAAAACCATCAATTTTGGTAAATTCAAAGTCAAGAAGGGCCACAACTCTGGTAAAATTATTTGAATCAAAACTTCCTTTCCATATGCACACATACTCGTACAGGCCTGTCATTTTGAGGACGACGATCACCCCGGGTCGCAGTCACTGAAAATTCTGTGGATGGTAATCGTCCACCTGACCCTTATTTCTGTGGGTGAAAGAGAGGTCATATTACTTATGTCAGGTGTGAGAAAATGTGGTTATATCTGTGGTATCGAAAATTTACAAAACATTTTCCTCGTTTTTTATTTTGCGGCAGTGAGATAAATTCTTTGAAGCCATTTTCTTGCGAAGTAATAAAGTTTTAGCTTCCGAAAAATGAAATGGAAATAATCGTAAATTGATCCACATTTTGCATTGATGCACTGGGGACGTCATTATGCCTTGGGCTGAAATTATGCACGTCCTAGTTTAGCAGACTTCTGCTTGAACAATGAAAAAAAACATTTATTTGGGTCTTGGGGAAATGACCAACTATGATATTCCGGGGGAAGCATATATTAGGGCTGTCACGATTTTTCAATTTAGGAATCGATTAATCGTCGCAAATAATCGATAATAATCGATTAATCATACCTAGATGACCCCCACCACTCTCCCTCTCTTTGAAGTTGATAAAAATGAAGTTCAAGTCAGCTGACCTACCTCAAGTAAACAACGAAGACGATCAACTTTTAGGTACATTCAAAGCTTTGATGTTCTGAACTTTTGAACCGTCAGTGTAATAATCAAGACCGGTCGGCAGTTGCGAAGTTCGCAACTGCCGACCGGTCTTGATTATTACACTGACGGTTCAAAGATTCAGAACATCAAAGCTTTGATGAATGTACCTGGAAGACAAATGCTTCCAACGGCTTCTTGGGGTTTAACATCGATGTTCTTAAGGGGTCGTCCAACCTAACTTTGGTCAATTTTTTGACATTTTTCCCAATGCCTCAGAAACAGATAAGAGAAGTAAGGAAAGGCAAATTATATATCAAAATAATGAGTAAAGTGCATAGAAAAGGTACATATAATTTTTTTCAGGAAAAAAAGTGAATTTTATGATTTTGAAGAAGATTAATTTGCAAATGGCATAACTAACGAACCGGTAAAACCACAAAATAATCGGTAATTCGAAAGCCTTGTCCTCAATATAATGATAACATACTAGAGACTCGGAGAAAGCATTTTTTTGACACACACTCTGGTAGGTTTTGACGTTTGAATGTAATAACACCAACACAAATTTTTGATGTTCCGGATGTGGCCATGTTTCAACGATGTTTTTCCAGTCATGTGATTACGATGTGGTTCTTGCAGAAATACTCAATTTGGGCAATCGTAAGAATGCAAGGACGTGATCACGCCCTTTATTTATTCGAGACAATGTATGAGCGGATTTGCAAACAGGTGACAGCAAGTACTTGAGCTGTTAATGTCATAACTGCAAAATATGGTTCGAAATTCCCTCTCGTGTTTACAGGCCGTCTGAACTTTTTTGTTGACAAAAAATCTGAATTATTGCGCACTAGAAAGACAACATGAACCACTTGTAAAAAAAATAACCGAGTGTATAAAATCGGGACGATACACATAAAATAAGGCAATATTCATAACAAAGTAAGCAGAATGCTTCAGAAATTACTTTTTCACGAAGTATATTCCAAGTGACCTGGAACTATATTGAGTGTGTTAATTTCCCCCTGTCGCTGCGAAGTTATTTACTTCCTAGTAACCATGGAATTTGAAGGCGGGTATGTTTGATGTCTGCAAAGGACCGATTGAAGATGGGTTGAAAATGATGCATTCGTGCTTTTAAATAAGGTGCGCTTGGACGATGCTGAGCATTTAGTTTTTTCTTGCAACTAACCATAGTAATACAAGCGTCGATCAGTGTCTTTTATGATCGTTTTACACTGACAAATGTGACAAATCTCCTTCACCGGAAACCATCCCCCAATTTGCATATCACAATAAACATAACCGCTGTCACGGAGTGTCAGCGTGGCCGTGTGGTCAAAACCGAAACGAATTATCGAATGCACGGTCAATATTAGCTGCAATTGGCTTTTAAATAAATGAAATATTCGCAATTTCTTCATTATTCATGCCGAGTTACTTTTTAACCAAACCACAAGCGTTCTGTTTCGTTTGTCGGCATTTAACTGATATTGTTTGTGGTAATTAAATAGTACGAGAAGGCGAAGGAAGCCAAATATTTTCCATCATCCATTATTTAATTCAAATTGATAATTTCTTTTATTTTACTGAAATTATGAACTGATAAGGTGGGTGTGTTGCGATTATTATGCCCCAGACCTGGAAGTTGGAAAATCAAAGGTGCATCTAGGGCCGTGCAGTGGTGACCCCTGTCCTCTTAATCTTAGTCTTACCCATTCACCATTACATGTACCAACATTCCCCCTTGTATCTCAACCATTGCTACTCCAATTTGAAGGATGTTTGGTTTTGTGATCGAGCATCATGGGGAAACAATGCCTGTGTAGCTGCTGTAGCATGTGTTTCTTCCCACATTTTTTCAGAGTTGTGGTATTTTTTCACTCTTTTGAGTTAGAAAATTTTGTTTAGAACTAGTTGATTTGTTACAATTTGTTGCAAAGTGCCTGCTAATACTCTCAATTGTATTGCTACAGAATTTTCTTGTGAAGATTTTGTTCCTATTACTTATCAAGCAACAACCTAATGAATATTCTGTATAAAGCCACCAATCTGATGTTTGACACTTTTATCGGAGCTGTTTTGAAGGCTTATGGAACTCAAAATGTTGATTGTGGCAGGACTTTTCTATTCACCCATTAATCGATAAATTAAGTGTTATAGTTGGAAGTAAGAAGCACAAAAGGTCCAGAACTAAAACTCTAAAAAGAATGTTTTGCAATGTAACATGATTTTTGCAGATACACTTATTTGGAGGTTTACCTGTCTGATAGTGTTTGGAACATGTGTGGCCAGGATGTTCAAAAAGAGTACCTCCCCCCCCCCCCCCCCCCCCCCCCAAAATTTTTTGTGTCAAATGGAGCTCACTTGTAATCTTTTGGGGATTGCTTTGTGTACTGCGTTCTTGAAAAAAATATGTGAGACCCTCTGGATGTGCCCTTCTGATCTCAATATGTCAATAAGCCTCCTTGAGGAAAGTACATGCAATAATGGTTATGTAAGGTTGATTTGATGTGTTTTGAATGACAATGTACTTTTAAGTACTTTAGATGGTTTATTGCAGTGACAGGTTACAGTTACCTCTATTTCTTCTCCAACAGATATCATGAGTGTCTTGGTGTCCAAGAGTTAAACAAAGCTAATATACTTATTGATAAACCAGACAAATTTAACAATTTAATCACTATCAAATTGATGCATGGGATAAAAGGGGTTACAGTGCAAGGGGTTTGTAAATATATTTATTCAACTACAATGTATGACTTTACAGTGCATTGTACATAGGAGAATATCATAGTTTCCAAACCACCACAGTAACACATACATCTTTATATTGGGAGACACTCTTTTGTCCTTCCCTACTTCTTATGCTGGACTCCTTCAAGTTGACCTTTGTTGAACTCCCCAAATCAAAACATAAACAAAAGAAAATGTCTGCCTTCAATCAGTGAGCACTCCACTTATAACATTTGGTCTCAATCTTCATTACTTTCATGAATGAGGAAAAGATTTCTTCGAGTATGTACTTAAATGTTTATAGAATACAGCTGTTATTTTATTTTGAGGTATTTTATTGTAAAAATTTTGTTCTCTTACTTATGCCATAGCAGACTTTCAGGCGGTGCTATTTACACATGGCAGCAGTTCCATGGCAAATTTCAGCATTTTGGTATATAATTTATTGGGGTTATTCATTTTGGGCCTTTTTTAGACTTGAAAGAAAATTACATGAAATTTGACCAAAGTTAGGTTGGACGTCCCCTTAACTCAATACTTTTAGAAACAACAGTTTTTTCATCAAATTTTCTTTTAATTATTAAACATCAGAAACGGGATAAAATTTACCGATTATTCGACAATGAAAAATACTAATCGATTTTGCCATGACCGATCAACAATCGATTGATCGTGACAGCCCTAGCATATATTTTTTTTTTTTTTTAATTTATGGAAAATATGTACGCTTCCATGAACATAAATATACTAGCCATAGTGAGAAGTTTGTTTGAAGTCCCTTTTGTATTGCGCAATGCTCAATGAGTTCAGGTATAAAAAGATTGTGATGGTGCGTTTTGCATATGGGAAACACCCTGGAAATCGGCTGACTCGAAAACCATAACGGATCACCATTTTGACTGGAAGCTGTGACACGATGACTTTTAATTGTGTTTTAAAGGGCACTTACATTCATTGATAAGAAAATACCAAATGAACATACCGGCATCTATAAGGTTTGCCTGCGTTGCCTTTTTTTGTTTCGCAGTACTTTGAATGCAAAAATTTTAATTGTTTTCGCAATGACGTCACATGCTTAAAATCCTTCGAAATGCTCTGCATTTAATGAATCAAGTTGAAGACTCTCTGTATTTATGATAAAAGATACACCGGGGCTATGCGATAAATTTGCCCTCAGCAGCTCCCCTAAATTTTGTTTGTGCCAGTGAAAAATCATCCTCCCAAGCCTAAATTAGGCGGGCGGTTATCGCCCTCCTTCAGTTTTGAAAATGACAGGTCTGCACATACTGCGCACAAAGTTTCATAATGAAAGTGTCAATGACACTGTAGCTCAACTTGTTTAAGACATGTACATGTATAGTATGTGATACAGCAATGACAAACATCTAGGTTGACTTGATAACAAAGGTACATATAAAGTATTGTAACAGTCTGTACATAAATACTGACCGTAGCCTGTAACAAATATAAAGGTAAAGTATTGTAAAAATGGGATGACAGTTAGATGCTAAACTAGAAAAGAAATCTTTTGAGTCCCAGAGTGGGTCTGACTGAACCCAAAAATATTTGTTCTCACATCACAGTGATAACAAAGGCACCCAAAAACACTCGTTCCTGTCACAAGGTGATAACAAAGGTACCCCAAGAAGTTTCGTGAAGATCAGTTCATAAATACAGACTCTAGCCCGAGCCATATTGACATGTGCACTTACTGTGTATAAGTAGCACTGAACAAATCAAAGTTCATCTAATTTGCATAATGTCTGCACGAGAACTTTCATACAGAAGTTCTGCACAAAAAAACTGATTACACTAATTTTGGTACAAAAAGGCTGCTGGCGCCTGGCGGCCATCTTGAATTTTGGACCGCATCCCAAAACACTCGTTCTCGTCCCACGGTGATAACAAAGGTACCCAAGAAGTTTCGTAAAGATCGGTTCATAAATACGGCCTCTAGCCTGAGCCGTATAGAAGTTGTGTACAAAACACTGATGGGACCTAATTTCGGTACAAAATGGCCACTGGCAGCCATCTTGAATTTTGGACCACACCCAGAAACACTCGTTTTCATCCCAAGGTGATAACTTAGGTACCCAAGAAGTTTTTTGAAGATTGGTTCATAAATACAGCCTCTAACCCGAGCCGTATTGACACATGCACTTACTGTGTATAAGTAGCACTGAATAAATCAAAGTTCATCTAATTTGCATAATTTCTGCTCAAGAAAAAAACCTGTATTATATGTGATGTAGTCCATGTTGCTAAACATTCATACAAAAATTTATTCAAATCAGAACTTTCATACAGAAGTTCTGTACAAAAAACTGATTGCACTAATTTTGGTACAAAATGGCTGCCGGCGGTCATCTTGAATTTTGGACTGCACCCAAAAATACTCGTTCTCGTCCCACGGTGATAACAAAGGTACCCAAGAAGTTTTGCATACTCTGAGAACTTATGTGGTATTGAGCTTTCGTAATTGGCGATTTATCAACGAAATTCTGCAGTATAAAAGGCACTAACAGATTTTCTTCTGGGCCCTATTTCAACCATCGGAATCGGCATAATTGGCAGAGAAATAATCGGTAATCGGTTCATAGCAAGTTTTGATAATCGGTTTAGACACTACACCTGATATACAACTTCCATCTCAGTTCATATGCCCTGTTGCACATTCAAAAGCATGCTATAGGATGTCCTTATCTTATGAGGTAAACTCATTTAGAAACGTAATAAATAACTGCTGCTTTCCTTTCACTCTTCGCAAGATGACAGCAATAAATTTAGACAAATCTGAATTCAGGTCGAGGTCGCCAAAGGTCAACTTGGATGTAGTTCCACTTTAGGTGTAAATTTTAACTATTGAAATCCCATTTCTGGTGTGTTCACCATAGACACGATGTGTTCACAAAGGTTGGTCTGTAAACCTAGAATTTATGTCATAGGCTTTTTATACAGTACGTGGAGAGAGTATTATCACTAAATCACCCCCAGAGTGGAGATTCCACCCAAGCAATAATTGCAAATTTGTTGCAAAGCATAACAAGCACAGGCAAAGTTTCAGCCAATGGACCTCCGGGTTAAACCCGGAGGTCCATTGGCTGAAACATTGGTTATATTTTTTGTCGATATGTACAAAATTTGAAAGTTATACTTGGGTGATAACTCCACTCCACGGGTGATTTAGTTACAATCCACTCTCCACGTACTGTATATAGTAGAATAGGTAATCATGGTATAAATACAGCGCACAACGTTAACTTGGGAAGAGTATGGATGACAAGAATCAACAACACTTGGTGGTGTTTTTCTTGTATAAAAACAGGAAAAACTCCACCTTGGGTCATTAATTCCAGTCCCCCATACTCCACCCTCGTTATGTTTTCTGTCTTAATATTCCCAAGTGTGATTTCAAGTAAGTTTTGTCTGTAAAGATGTCTTAGTTACTGAGTACCAGCACTGAAGACTATTTATTTATTTATTTATTTATTTATTTATTTATTTATTTATTTATTTATTTATTGGTGTTTAAGGTCACATATTTCTGCACAATGGCTAATCATGACCACAACAGTTTTACGGGTGGAGGAAGCCGGAGTACCCAGAGAGAACCACTGAGCAACGGTGAGCAACTGTGAGCAACTGTCAGCTCCCCAACATACTAACTTCACACAAGCAGGGTTAGCATTGGTTGAAGACAGGTGCACCATCGACGTTCAGTACGCCTCAGTACACGTCACCGTGCCCCCACGTAGGCAATGGGGGTGAAGTGTCTTGCCCAACGACACAACGCGGTATCCGCAGGTGGGATTCGAACCGAGGACCTCTCGGTTTGCAGCCTGCACCTCTACCTACTGAGCTACCATGCCCCCAGCACTGACGACTATTGTAGCTTGGAATTAGTTACTCCTCCTCTTGTTTTTGAATTTATTTTTTCCAAGTTTAACCCTCTGTTCAGCTGTAGTGATGTCAAAATTTCAAGCCGCATATTTTTGCTCATAACCCTTTACCTAACATGAAAATCGGATGACACTAGCAAACAAAAGTAGTGAATAACTAATTTTTTTCATCTTTTGTGTCAAAAACATAGCTTAAGACCACTCATTGGAATGAGCTCAATGAGCTCCTTCCAATGAGGGGTCATGAGCTATATTTTTTAGGCAAAAAATGAAGAAAAAAAAGAAAATTGAATGGCAATTTTTGTGAATAGTACTGGCAGGTTTTGGCCGTTACATTGGGCAAAGGGTTAATGCAACTAGGACTTTCTCCCTGTATTTATTGGTGTTTTTATGTATGTATTTATTTATTTGTTTATTTATTGGTGTTTAAGGTCACATACTTATGCACAATGGCTAATCGTGACCATGACAGTTTTACGGGTGGAGGAAGCCAGAGTACCCAGAGAGAACCACCGAGCATCGATGGGCAACTATCAGCTCCTCAACATTCTAACTCTGTTCCAAGCTCTGAATCAAGCAGGGTTACAGCGGTGGAAGACATGCATGCACCATCAATGTGCAGTACATGGTGTCATCGTGCCCACATGCAGGCAACCAGGTTAAAGTGCCTTGCCCAAGGACAAAACGTGTGTCGTCCTGGACGGGGATCAAACTCGGGACCTCCAGCATAGAAGTCCAACAGTCTACCAGAGCTACCACGCTCCCCTTTCACCCTTTATGTAACGAATCGGCTGCATCTGCCCACAATTTTCAATTTTAGCAGTTGAAAAAAATTCATTTTTCAAAAAATCTCTACAAAACCATATAATGTGACCCCCCCCCCCCCCTCCCCTCATTGGAATGAGCTCATCCCAATGAGGGGGTCACTTGATATGGTTTTGACAAAGTTTTTTGAAAAAATAAAAAAAAAACAATAATTAAAATAATTAATTCTGATATCCCATGTGTTGTGTAAAGGGTTCACCAATTTACATTTGTTTGACAGAGCTCGTTGAATTGGTTAAATTCCTAGTAGGTTTAAGGATAAAATTTACTACTTGAAATTCTGATATTTTTACATTTTTAATCTCAAGACCACAACAAGCTTTTATATATGCCACCAACTATAGATGACTCAGACTTCCAGGTATTATTTCACCAGTAAAGTAGAATGCGTTGACTGCAGTGAACAAGCACAGCTCCACTTCCCAGGGAAGGGAGGGGATGGAGAGGGTTTATTTATTGGTGTTTAAGGTTACATATTTCTGTACAATGGCTAATCGTGACCGCAACATGGAGATAAAATTCAAGTCCAGTCAATTACTAAAACCCATTTTTGAGGACTTCCACCCCAGGCATTGGTTGCCAGGTAATATTTTACCAGTGAACAGTAAACAAGCACTGCTTCAAATCCCAGGTTTTCCATGAAGGGTCCAGAGGGTTAAGGTCATTTATATATGATTATCTTAACTCTTAACCCTTTATCAACGCAGACGATATCAGAATTTATTATTTTAAAGAGCATTTTTTTTCAACTGCTGAATTTGCATATCATGCAGGCAGCTGTGGCTGATGTGTTAGGTAAAGGGTTAAGGGCCTGGAGATTTTAATACATTTTTGCTTTACTTTGACAGTCCAGGGGCACGGTGGCTCTGTTGGTAGAGGTGCAGACTGCAAGCCGAGAGGTCCTCGGTTCGAATCCCACCTGCGGCAACCACGTTGCGTTCTTGGGCAAGACACTTCACCCCCATTGCCCGCGTGGGGGCACGGTGGCGTTGTGTACTAAGGCGTACTGCACGTCGATGGTGCACCTGTCATCAACCAATTCTAACCCTGCTTGTGTGGAGTTGGTATGTTGGGGAGCTGACAGTTGCTCGCCGTGGCTCGGTGGTTCTCTCTGGGTACTCTGGCTTCCTCCACCTGTAAAACTGTCATGGTCATGATTAGCCATTGTGCAGAAATATGTGACCTTAAAGACCAATAAATAAATAAATAACTTTGACAATCCACATCATATGTTTTTACAGTTGTTTCTTGGAAAGTCTTGGCTGCCTATGTAGGCAGCCAAGACTTGCATAGAAACAACAGCCAAGGCACTTTTAAAGTAACTTACAAGCTTACCCAAAATCTGCATCTTGGGGCACCTGTTTTGTGATTCAAGTCAAAATTATGCCCTTAAGAGTTAAATTATATAAGATATATAATGAAACCTTTTGTCTGATAAGTGTTCATTAGTTCTTTATTAATTTAGAGACTAAATCCTCCATGGACATTCTTCTTGTTCATTATTTATGCATGTGAGTGATGACTATATTTAACAACATAATTATACTATCTGTACATGTCTTAATTAACGGATTTTCTATTTCATGGCCGGGACCTCAAAAGCTAACACAATCATTACCCTATTTATATATGTACAGATGATGTCTGAAATAAGATGAGTGGGGGTGCAGTGGCTCAGTTGTTAAAGGTGCAGACTGCAAGCCGAGAGGTCCTCGGTTCGAATCGCACCTGCGGCAACCACGTTGTGTCCTTGTAGCCCAAGAACATTAGGTTTCACTAGGCAAAAAAATCGGAGAAAGCTGATTTTTTCAGGGAATGTCGAGTACATGTCACTGAACGATTAGACAAAAGTCCCCTAAAATCCCAGTTGAGCTTTTTTTTCTACAGCCTTTTTTCGAAAACGCGTTTGAAAAAAAATTTAAAAAATCGCACGAACTTTGTAACCTCGAATTGATCCAACTGTATTTTTTGTTTACGCGTATTTCGAGCTACATAATGTCTAATATACATTTACCTAGAGGAAAATGTGCATTCTGTGACAATTTCTGCGAAAAATTATTGAAAATTCACAAAAAAGTATCGGATTTACGCAAAAAATGACAATTTTCCTAACGGATTTGCCCAAAGGGTCGTAGTACAGAACGGGATGTTAGTTGGACAGACGATAAAAAATCCACCACCATTTGAAGACTTTTATCATTGCTTACAAAATAGACATTATGGAAGACCCCCTCTGCTTCTGGCCGAGTTCCCCTTTTGGCATAAAATTCGTCAGCATGAGAACTCAACTATTTTCGGGCTTGGGAACGAACAGACACGTCTGTGTCTGGCAGCATTAGATCAATAAATAATATTTACAGAATGTACAAAAATCAATAAATAATATTTACAGAATGTACAAATGAATCAACATGGATTAAGTTACATTGACTATTATCAACGCTATATACAGAAATGACATGACCTATATACATATTATTCATCGAACTCAGAAATTTCCGACAGGACAGTGTTTCTGTGGTAATGTTACAAGAATCCGAACTGCAATTACACAAACCTGAGCAAGAGAGTCCTGCCTTCTTACACCCACACCTTTTTGTACAAGCACTCTTGCAACCACAACTGATCAGACAGTAGGTTATCGGGGGCACATGGCTTTGTGGCTGCAGTCGGTACAAGAAGTCCATTGTCTAGCAACCACCCCCAATCCGTCGGAGGAAGCGAAGTGCCCAGCCATTGTTGGACCTGGAGATAACATCTGTAGACATGTTGTTGTGCAGCATCGCTGCTTGGTGGGAGTGAGGCTAGGTCGATGGGTTTATTCAGTTTAGATTTTGCTACATAACGCTTGTAAGTGACATATCTATATTGGTCGAGAGAGGAAACAGTTTTACTCCCGTATAAGATCAGGAGAAGTTGTTCCCCGGCAGCGGCTACTGCACTTGGTGTACTGTCATCCGCCAAAATTGTGTTGACATACTGTTGTGAGTCGCTAGTAACATCGGAGACAATTGTACTGAATACTTTCTTCTTACCAACTCGAAAGAGTGCAGAAGTAGTGTCACAACCACTTATAGAATGTGCTACAAGGAGGTTGCTTCTATGGTCACCCATTTTGGTTGCTATTTCACTAACTGAAACTAGTAAGTTTGGGGTAATGGAATACATCATGTGAATATTACATCCCGGTTGAACTCGAGAGGTAAGAATGACTAACAAGTCTGTGTCTGTTCCCACAACGACAACATTGTTGTCATCTTGAGCGATGTCAAGTGCAGTTTCGGCTATCAGTACATCAGCATCAGCCTCGGCCTGCTTGGACTGAATATTGATAGCTCCTGCATTAGAAGATCGATCAGTTGGGTTTTGTTCTTGGCATTTGCAAGGAAATCGGATTGGGGTGTGGTGGCTGGTAACTCGGGTGAGATATTGATATCAATGGAATACCTGTCTTTAGATCTACGGGCTTGTTCCATGCCCTTTGTCGACATTGTACAAGCATAACCATCAAAAACAACCACACCGTTCGCCCCAAAATGTCTCACTAGATAATTGGAATATGATGTACATATGTCCTTATATGACGACTGTTTAGGCCATACAACTGCCCTCAATAAAAATCCACCATCTACAACAAACAGAGAATGTTCTGGGATTTTAGTTTGCTCGGAACCGTATGTTTTGAGGATCTTACCGAGCGTGCTTTTCTGTGTCTTCCTCATTCCAGCAGAATCAAACAATGCTGGTGGTTTCGGGGCGAGTTCATATTTGAGATACTCTTCCATCTCTGCTTGTGACTGAATAACACATGTGATGCGGTTGAACAGAATTGTGGGGTCAATCACTACCTTACTTCCACGGACTTTGATGCTATTTGCCATCGATGCGAAAGACTTCACAGTGTCAACACGTCGTAGTTTGATGCTGTTGAACGTTTTGCTTACAACATTCGATACGCAACATTCACCAATTTTGCGAACTTGGTCACAGTTCACAGTTTCGTCGGCCACAAGCCCGGTCGCTATAGAGACTAATTGTAGTGGATCTCTATTCTTAAAGGGGGAATGCACTCTGAGCCAGTTCAATAATTTGGTGATATCATTGGCATCAGTCAATTGTGAACTTCGACGGAGATCCCGATGTTGTTCGCCATGACCAGTGTGAACATGAACAAAATTTTCGAGAGCATTACATATCGGAAGGCAAAGAGGTAGTCCATGTACCCATTTCGCAACAGTGCTATCGGTTATTCCCCTGCCATGTGTGAGACCACCAGGGAGCTTGAACATTCTCATTAAACACTGCTCTATGGTCTGATCAGAATATATCCCGTCCCAGAATTTATCTGAGCGCCTTATCGTAAAGTAACCTTTCTCAGTGAACAACTTCAAATCATCCTGTTGCATTATTTCTGTTAGCTCATTCATCTGCTGCAAATAGAGATGAGAACTTTTTGCGTATGCAAAATGACCACCTGCGTGAAATACTGGAATCATATTGCGAACACAATATGTGTGGAGTTCCCAGTCGCCTGTGCGCTCTGCTCTCAAGAACAACTGGAGAAGACCTATTTGCTCGTAGTATTGTACCCAAAGCTTTCCTGTGCGTCCTACGGATGCATTCTGGAGCAGTTCGTGTAATTTTGACAGTAGATGGTTGACACTTTCTTGATTGACAGCGTCAGCTGTTGTACAGTCACCTCTGGGAGGTGAGAAAAGTCGATGTCGTTTGAATTTGAGTTTAGGGGCTATGGTTAATATTTCACACGTTTCACCAGTTCATTATGGAATAAATGACTATTGTTATATATCATTATAAAGCCACTGCTTTTCTGCAATTTTTGATATATAATTTAACTCCCAAAGTAGTCGTAGATTTGATTTAATGGACGTTGTGTACCGTTGTGTGTATGAAAACAATAAATTTTTTTCCGTAATTTTGTACATTTTTGTGAATATTTCACCATTGAGTGTGAGGATTGGTACAAAGTTGGCATTTTCTGTTGGGGATATGTATTCTCAATATAATTCAGCACGATATTTATGATTCTCACCCTACTAAGGCGAATAAGAATGAGAAATATGGAGCTGGGTCGAATTTTTTTTTTAATTTTTTTTTTCATCAAAAAAACGCTATAACTAAAAAAGCTCAACTCGGATTCGCGGGGAATTTTCACACTTTATCCGCAATGTGTGTCACGGAAACATATAAAAAAATCAGCTTTCTCCGATTTTTTTCCTTACTTTCTCATTTTTATGTCTAATGTGCCTGGACTATTGGGCAAGACACTTCACCCGCCCCCCCCCCCCCCCCTTGCCCACGTGGGGGCACAGTAACATTGTGTATTAAGGCGTACTACACGTCGATGGTGCACCCGTCTTCAATCAATGCTAACCCTGCTTGTGTGGAGTTGCTATGTTGGGGAGTTGACAGTTGCTCGCCGTTGCTCAATGGTTCTCTCCAGGTACTATGGCTTCCTCCACCCATAAAACTGTCACGGTCATGGTTAGCCATTGTGCAGAAATATGTGACCTTAAACACCACTAAATAAATAATTAATAAATAAATAAATAAATAAATAAATAAATAAATAAATAAATAAGATGAGTGGCATTTTATACAGCCATAACACTTCTATTTATTTATTAGGGGTGTTCTCACTTTGCCAGCAGGTAATGTTCTCATAAAATGGTGGTAACCCTTTACCCAACGCAGACGATATCAAAATTTATTATTTTAATTACTATTTTTTAAAATTTTCTAAAAAAGTTCAACAAAACCATATCATGAGGGATCACCTGATATGGTTTTGTTGAAATATTTGGAAAAATTTATTTTTTTCTACTGCTCAATTTGCAAATTATGCGGGCAGATGTGGGCAATTCGTTAGGTAAAGGGCTAATAACTTAGACAATAGAGATTTAAAGTATAGTCTGAACTGTAGTTCTGGGTATTTCAGTTGGTTTATTTTAACCCTTTACCCAACGTAACGGCCAAAACCGGCCAGCGCGATTCTCAAAAATCGCCAATTAGTTTTCAATATTTTTTCATTTTTTGTCTCAAAAACATAGGTTATGACCCCTCATTGGAACGAGCTTGACGAGCTCGTTCCAACGAGGGATCATAACCTATGTTTTTAAGACAAAAAATGAAAAAAATTAGTTATTCAAGTATTTCTTTTGCAAGTGTCGTCTGCTTTTCATGTTAGGTAAAGGGTTAATACATATTAACAAATACAGCTTTAAAAATATGTTTTAGTGATTATTATTGTCTGTGATAATTTAAAAATAAATTAAATAGATTAATTTTATATACCCCTTAGACATTAATAAATGTGCTTACAGCAATATTAATTTTTAAATACATTTTCTGCACTTATATTATTAACCCTTTACCCAACGAATTGCCCGCATCCGCCCACGTAATATGCAAATTCAGTAGTTGAAAAAATATTATTTTTCAAAAGATTTCAACAAAACCATATCATGTGACCCCTCATTGGAATGTGCTCATTGAGCTCGTTCCAATGAGGGGTCAAATGATATGGTTTTGTTGAAATTTTTTGAAAAATTTAAAAAAAAGATATTTAAAATAATAAATTTTGATATCATCCACGTTGGGTAAAGGGTTAAATACATAGCTTGGGCATAACAAGCACAGGCAAAGTTTCAGCCAATGGACCTCTGGCTGAAACATTGGTTATATTTTTTGTCGATATGTACAAAAATTGAAAGTTATAGCTTGGGTGATAACTCCACTCCACAGGTGATTTAGTTACAATCCACGTACTGTATATAGTAGAATAGGTAATCATGGTACTCTTCCACATACTGTATGTATCAATTTAGTCATATCATCACTTGGATGCAATAAAGTGCCATCTGCAATGCTTTAGCATTGCAGATGGTGCCTGTTGCACTCAAGGGACGATATATATTGTCAAATTAAATGAAAAGCGTCAATGACACAGCAGCTCAACTTGTCCAAGAAGGGACTGAACACAAAGACCCAGTAATACCAAGTCATTCACTCATTTTTCAACAGAAAAGACTCACACCAAAACTAACATATGAGTTTTGAAAAAGATCGGGTGAGAGGTGCAGCCTGTAGTGTCTGCCAATGGAATTGCTGACAATTTATATGCTAAATCCAAGATGGCAAATCGGGTGAGAGGTGCAGCCTGTAATGTCTGCCAATGGAATTGCTGACAATTTATATGCTAAATCCAAGATGGCAAATGACAGCCATGCTTTTTTCAGAAAAAATTGATAGCCCCCATCTAGACATCACACCAAAGGTACATATGAAATTTTGAAAAAAGATGGGGTGAGGGATGTGGGCTGGAGGGTGTGCTAATGGGTTTGTTGACAATGTAGACACCAAATCAAAGATGGTTGCTGGAAGTCATGTTTTTCAACAAAATTCAGAAAAATTTGATAGCTCACATCTGGACATAACACCAAAACTACATATGAAATTAGAACAAGAGGCCCTGGGGAAGGGATGAGAGGGGGGACTGAGGGCATTCACCTGACATGGTAGCCTAAATATCAACCCAGGGAATTGATTTGAACAAGTTCCATCTGCCCCTCCTGAGAAAAGCTTATACCAAATATCAAAAGATTCGGACCAGTGGATCTAAAACAAGAGGCCCCAGGAGGCCTGAGGGAGCTCATCTGACATGGTAGTCTAAATATCAAACTAGGGACTTGACTTGAATAAGCTGCATACGCCCCTCCTAAGAAAAGCATATACCAACTAATGAAGCTGTTGTGCCCACACAATACACAGGATTTTCCTTCTATTTTCAGCTCCTGCACTTTTACATCCCAAAATTGAGATAAACGCATAAAAAACAGATTTTTTTTTATTTTTGTTACCACCCCAGCCCCCAAATTTTCAGTGAAAAAAAATAATTTTTTTGTCTTAAAATTGACCGAAACGCATAAAAAACAACAACAAAAAATTCCTGATTTTGGTCCAAAATTTTCCAAGTCCCACCCCATGACCCGGCCCCCAAATTTTCAGTGTAAAAAAAAAATTTTTTTTTGTCTTAAAATTGACCGAAACACATAAAAAAAACAAAATATAAATTTACTGGATTTTGGTCCAAAATTTCAAAGTCCGGAACAGGACCACAAATTTTCAGCCTAAATATGAACCCAGGGACTTGGCTTGAACAAACTTGAATCTCACCCCCCTAAGGATGCTGCATACCAAATATCAAAAGATTCTTATTGGTAGATCTGAAGAAGAAGAAGATTTTTAAAGAATATTCCTCATACTGCACTAATTTGAACATTTGGGCTCCCAAAGAGAGCCCAAATATGGACCCAGGGAATTGATTTCATTAAACATGTGAAACAATCTTCCAAAGATGTTATATGTGAAATCTGAAAGCTTTTGGAGCAGTGGTTTGGGAGAAAAGTAGTCTTAAATGTTTTTCCCATTACCCACAGTGTTAAAAAATGCTGACTCAGAACTTCTTCAAAGAAGGTTCACACCTCCCAAGCATTAGTGAATGGGTCCTATTTTACCAGTAAAACACAGCCTGTTTACCACAATGAACAGGCTCTGCTTCACTACCCGGGGTTCCCACGGAGAGGCGTAAGTGTTAAGGCTAAACTCACCGGAATCATATGCAAAGTGAGTCGTGCACAGCTTTTCTGTTTTCTGTTTTTTCTGACTGAACAGGCTTAGCAACTGATCCCCTAGAATCCAAATGGAAGTTAGGTTGAACTCAGCACAGGCAGGGCTTTGTGGCGAGTTGTGTTGTACAAAGTATTGTGTTTTTTTTCCAACTCTAGGAGTCTGAAGTGTTATTTACTATTTCTTCTTAACTCTCTGCACTCATGATGTCAAAATGGCAGATTTCAGCAGCAATTTTTTCCCATAAGGCCACACAAAATAGATCTTCTGTTTCTTGGGCCATTATTTGTGAAATTGCATGCGGGCGAGCGGTTTTTTATTTTATTTTTTATTTCAGTAATTACTTCTTTGTCATAAAAAGTTCATGTTCTTGGTTCAAGTTTTAGGCATCATAATCTACAGAATAGCATGGGTGGTGGTGTATTTCATCCCTTGAGTGCAAGAAGGCTTTGCAATGCTAAGCACTGCAAAGCCTTCTTGCACTCAAGGGACAAATTCATCAATTTTTTAACTTGGGTAAAATATCAGACATAAACCATTTAATTTTAATTTTTTTTCAAGTTTAAATTGGTTATAAAAAGAGAGCATGCGGCAGCCAAAAGGACCATGCGGGAGGGCCTGAGAAACAGATTTTTTATTTTTTTAGGCCTAATGCAGTTTGATTTTTTTTTTTCCAACTTTTGGAGTCTGAAGTGTTATTTACTATTTCTTCTAGACTCTCTGCACTCTGATGTCAAAATGGCAGAGTTTTCAGCAGCAAATTTTTCCTATAATGCAGTTTGATTTTTTTTTTCCAACTTTAGGAGTCTGAAGTGTTATTTACTATTTCTTCTTAACTCTCTGCATTCTGATGTCAAAATAGCAGAGTTTTCAGCAATTTTTTCCCAAAATGCAGCTTGATATTTAATCAAATATACCTTGTTTGATGGAACTCAGTGAGCTCTGTCAAACATGATATATTTTGTTAAACAAGAAAAAAACAGAGTGATTGGAAAAAATTCTGTTGCACAACCAGAGTGCTTGGTGTTTTAAACACATTGAAAAACCAGACCAAATGTGAGTTTTTTCCTGAAACCAAACCAAACCTGAATCTGAAAATCAGAACCTCCAAGCTCTACCCATTAGAACTACCTCATCAAGCTCATTCCAATACAATATGATTTTGTTAGAAGAAAAAATACTTAAATTTGAAAAAAAAATAATTAAAATAAATTTTTTTATCATATGACTCGTCCGGTTTGTTCACTTTAAAACATTTAATATTTTGTTTTCATAATAATCAGTGATAAATAAAGCCTTCCGTCAATTTCAAAACTAGACAATAATTTGCATAATTAGAGTTGGGAGCTTTCATTGGTCAATTTCAAAACTGGACAATTTGATTGGCTAAACAAAACACAACTGGGTCACATTTGCATAATTTCATAACTTTGCAAGTTTGCAACTGACGACCGGTCTGGATTATTACACTGCATGACGGTTCAAAAGTTCGGAACATCAAAGCTTTGAATGTACCTGAAAGACAAAATGCTTCTAACGGTTTCTTGGGGTTTAACGTCGACGTTCTTGACCTTTTACCTTTAGAAACAATAGTTTTTTTTAGAAATTTTTTTTTAATTATTAAACGTCTAAAATGGGATAAAATTTTCCGACTCTTCGACATCAAATGAAAGTGTCAATGACACTGTAGCTCAACTTGACAAACTTGAACTTGGTAAGTTATAAATGAAATAGCAAAATTGAAGATCATTGGTACCAATGTTATTTAGTGAAATTTAAACATAACAGCATTGTGTGTGCACAACGTCAGAGCAATCCATGCATTTTTAAATGTAAACTGTAAGACTGGCTAAAGGAAGAATGTTGATACACAAATGCAGTATGTTCAGAGGTTATTGTAAATGGCAACTTTTTTTCACAGAAATGAATGCTTATCAATAGCTCTTATCTAAAGGTCTTGCCTAATAAGCACACCAAGTTCAAAAACAATCCTATGATAAATGTTTTTATCATACCAGGCCAGGTCAAAGAATATTCATGCACGCAATAAATTCAAAGATTGTTGCTAATAGCAACAGTTCTTTGTTTGAAATGAAAAGAAAATCTCCCATCTAGAGGTAACCCCAAACAAGCATGCCAGGTTTCAAAGCACTCCGATCATAAATGTGCCTTGTGGGGTGTGCCAAAGGGAAATATTGAGGTTGGACTAAACTAATTTCTCAGAACGTTGGCCGCAGCAACATTTTTTGACGGAAATGGAAGAAAATGGATAGCTCCCATCTAGAGGTCACCCTAAATAAGCATACCAGGTTTCAAAGCAATCCAATCATAAATGTGCCCTGTAGGGTGTGCCAAAGGACAATATTGTGGTCTGACTAAACTAAGTTCTAAGAACGTTGGCTGCGGCAACATTTTTTGACAGAAATTGAAGAAAATCGATAGCTCCCATCTAGAGGTCTCCCCAAACAAGCATGCCAGGTTTCAAAGCAATCCCATCATAAATGTGTCCTGTAGGGTGTGCCAAAGGGAAATATTGAGTCTTCTGACTAAACTAAGTTCTACGAACGATGGCCGTGGCAACATTTTTTGCCAGAAATTGAAGAACATCGATAGCTCCCAAAACAAGCATACCAGGTTTCAAAGCAATCAAATCATAAATGTGCCCTGTAGGGTGTGCAAAAGGGAAATATTGTGGTTTGACTAAACCAAGTTCTAAGAACGTTGGCCGCGGCAATATTTTTTGACGGAAATTGAAGAAAATCGATACCTCCCATCTAGAGATCTCCCCAAACAAGCGTACCAGGTTTCAAAGCAATCTGATTACAAATGTGCCCTGTAAGGTGTGCCAAAGGGAAATATTGAGGTCTAACTAAACTAAGTTCTACGAACGTTGGCCGTGGCAACATTTTATGATGGAAATTGAAGAAAATCGATAGCTCCCATCTAGAGGTCACCCTAAACAAGCATACCAGGTTTCAAAGCAATCAAATCATAAATGTGCCCTGTAGGATGTGCCAAAGGGAAATATTATATTATTGTTGTTTGACTAAACTAAGTTCTAAGAACATTGGCCACGGCAACATTTTTTGACGGAAATTGAAGAAAATCGATAGCTCCCATCTAGAGGTCACCCCAAACAAGAATGCCAGGTTTCAAAGCAATCCCATCATAAATGTGCCCTGTAGGGTGTGCCAAAGGGAAATATCGAGTCTTCTGACTAAACTATGTTCTAAGAACGTTGGCCACGGCAAAATTTTTTGACGGAAATTGAAGAAAATCGATAGCTCCCATCTAGAGGTCTCCCCAAACAAGCATACCATGTTTCAAAGCAATCTGATCATAAATGTGCCCTGTGGGGTGTGCCAAAGGGAAATATTGACGTCTGACTAAACTAACTTCTACGAACATTGGCCGTGGCAAACTTTTTTGCCGGAAATTGAAGAAAAACGATAGCTCCCATCTAGAGGTCACCCTAAACAAGCATACCAGGTTTCAAAGCAATCAAATCATAAATGTGCCCTGCAGGGTGTGCCAAAGGGAAATATTGTGATTTGACTAAACTAAGTTCTAAGAACGTTGGCCACGGCAACATTTTTTGACGGAAATTGAAGAAAATCGATAGCTCACATCTAGAGGTCACCCCAAACAAGCATACCAAGTTTCAAAGTGATGTGATCATAAATGCGACCTGTGAGGTGTGCCAAAGGAAATTGTGGACGTATGTACTAACGTAGTAACGTACGTACGCTGATGGACAGGAAGTGATGGCAATAGCTCAACATGACTTTGACAAGTTGAGCTAAAAACACTAATCGATTTTGGCATGACCGATCAACAATCGATTAATCGTGACAAACACACGAAAACGGGTCATAAAATCAAAAGTTGAAATTAACGTATGCTAATGGTTATCACTTGAAAAAGTTACATATTGTTAAGAGTGCATTAAAAAATTTGTAACCAAAGGAAGATACAGTGGAATCCTGTTAATTGAATAGCCACTTTGCCAATGAAAATTATTCAATTAACAGGAGTATTCAATTAACAGGGATTATGTCCCTTTCCTGTACTCTAGAGATAAACTTAGCATTTATTCTATCATATCTTGTTTGACAGAGCTCTATGAGCTCTGTCAAACAAGATATAATAGATTAAATGCCTGTATTGGATGTACTGAGGCCAAATAGGTCTATAAACAAAGGAAAACTGGGTAGGGTTAGGGTAATTTTGTGACAGGTTACAAGATTTTTTATTCAATTAACAGGAGTTTACTCTATTACCTATATTCAATTAACAGGTTAAATTTGTACTGGAAGTATGGTAAATGGTTTGTGTTGGGAAATTATATTCAATCAACAGGGTTATTCAGTTAAGAGATATACAATTAAGTGGGCTCCACTGAACTGGAAATGAAGACATGTAGTTCCACGTATTTGATAGTTATGGATATAGGAGGGAGATCATGTGTATCATGATACATATTGTATCGTGCAGAATTGTGATACATATCATATCGTTACGGAAGCATTTTGTTGCAGCCCTACTGTGTGTGTTGGGGGGGGGGGGGGGGGAGGGGGAGGGGGGGCAGGGAGGAAGGGCATATTGAATGAATCTCTATCAAACAAAACATTACTCAATGTTTGCATACCAATCCTCTTAACCCTTTACCTAACGAAAACCATATCATGTGACCCCTCATTGGAACGAGCTCATTGAGCTCGTTCCAATGAGGGGCCACATGATATGGTTTTGTTGACATTTCTTGAAAAATTTAAAAAAATTATATTTAAAATAATAAATTTTGATATCGTCTGCATTGGGTAAAGGGTTAAAGGCTTGCCAAACAAGAACCAATCCCATCTATTACTCTCACCTGTCTAATAATAGGGTTGACAACATTATTAATTTGGGAGTAAAAATCTCAGCAAACACTGTTATTTGGCATTGAGGAATATCGAGAAAATATCATTACTATTATTAATTCCAATCAAATATTCTGACCATCACAATTATTTGGCCATCATAAGGCAGGTAAGAGTACTAGAGCTGTAGGTTAACCGAAACCGAACCGAGGTTTTTAGTTTTTTTAAAAAACCGAAACTGAAACCGTCGACATCCCGTAATCTAAGGTTTTTCGTTTTTTTTATTAAATACTCTCTTGCTGCAGAAATTTACAGAATGTAGCCATCCCAGAGTAGTGAGAGTACCCAGACACTGCCAATGGCAGTGTCTGGGTACTCTCACTACTCTGGGAAGGCTACATTCTGTGAATTTCCGACATTGCAGTTTAGTTGTGTTTGCAGCTTTCCTCAAGTTGCGTGTACATGTAGGTTTCAGACCTCGAAAAATGGCCAAGCACAATAAAAGTTCTGTATATTTAGGTAATTATTATATTGGCCTTCCTGATTCTTCATGTATTATAAAGCTTATTTTGGGCATTCATTGAGTTTCACTCAATTTCACTACCATTCAGTTATGATTCCGGACATAAGAATGAGTTTTATTGAATTTTACTAGGCCTCATGAACAAACCGAAAACCGAACCGAACCGAGGTTTTACTCCACCTGAAAAACCAAAACCGAAGAAATTTAAAAACCTACAGCTCTAAAGAGTACATGCCACCCTCACTCAACACCCACACAGCCCAGTGTATACCAAAGAGATGCTTGGTAATCACTTGTTCTGACTGTTACAGTATCCCAGAGGAAAAGCTAATGAATTTTTTCCAATACCCTGAAACAATCCTAGGAGAGTTCATACTTTTTTACATGTATGTCAGCTGTGCATAATATTCAATGAAAACAGATAGAATGTCATCAAATATATACTCAGGGTATTTGCTTCCCAGTATGAAGGCTTAGCAACACACCTGGCAACAGTAAACATAAATGAGAAGAATAAGTCCTGGGGAAGGACATGCTGATTAATGGGGTAATGACAAAGAGAGTAGAAAATGAATGATTCAGGGCAGTAAAATTAGACATAAATGTTGTACTATACATGAGACAAAGAACTAACTTCTATAGATTTCCCACAGGAATTACTTCCTGTTCTATATTCCGTGACTTAAGACTAGAATTACTGTGGTAGAAAAAAATGACAGTCATGCAAACCGTTTGCAGACTCATTAACCCTTTACCCAATACACAGGTTATCAATATTTATTACTTTAAGGCCTAACAAATTTAAAAATCTGTTTCTCAGGCTCTCCCGCATGGTCCTTTTGGCTGCCACATGCTCCCCTTTTATAACAAATGCAAACTTGAAAAAGGAAAAATATTTTGATGCAAAACCTTCTTGCTCTCAAGGGACAAAATACACCACCATGCACCCATGCTCTTCTGAATATTATGAACCCTAAAACATAAAAGAAACCAAGAGCATGAATTTTGATGCCAAAGAAATAATTCCAAAAATAAAAAATAAAATAAAACAAAGACCACCCGCTCACCCGCCCACCCGCTCACCTGGCCGCCCAAGCCAACCCGCCCACCCACCCCCCCCTGCTTGCCTGCCAGCTGGTAGGCCACCCACGCGACCGCTCGCCCATCTGCCAACATGCAATTTTACAAAAACTAGGCCGATGAAATCGTCAGATGTGTACCCATACGCGCAACTGGTAGAAAGCTGTATGACGGAGGGCCACCACGGATGCCGACATTATGTACACCATACAAGGTATGGGTACATATAGAAATGGATTGGAGGAGTGTCTAATTTGATGGATAAAGGGTTAATATCTCCGGATCAAATTATCAGATTTACATACAAAACTATACAGCACAGCACACCAGTAACCTGAATAAATATATAAAGTAACATGACAATCGGATTGATATTTTTTGAGTTATCTCATGCCAAAGGGATTGGAGGAATTTTCAATTTGAAGGAGAAAGGGTTAATATCTCTGGATCAAATCATCAGATTAACACCAAAAACTATACAGCTCAGCACATCAGTAACCTGAACACAATTATAAAGTAACTTGACAATCCAAGCAATATTTTTCAAGTTATCAAATGCCAAAGGGATTGGAGGAATTTTCTATTTGAAGGATAAAGGGTTAATATCTCAGGATTAAAATAACAGATTTACACCAAAAACTATACAGCTCGGTACATCAGTAACCTGAACACAAATATAAAGTAACTTGACAACCCAACCAATATTTTTCAAGTTATCGAATGCCAAAGGGATTGGAGGAATTTTCAATTTGAAGGATAAAGGGTTAATATCTCAGGATGAAATTATCAGATTTACACCAAAAACTATATAGCTCGGCACATCAGTAACCTGAACACAAATATAAAGTAACTTGACAATCCACGCAATATTTTTCAAGTTATCGAATGCCAAAGGGACTGGAGGAATTTTCAATTTGAAGGATAAAGGATTAATATCTCAGGATCAAAATAACAGATTTACACCCAAAACTATACAGCTCGGCACATCAGTAACCTGAACACAAATATAAAGTAACTTGACAATCCAAGTAATATTTTTCAAGTTATCGAATGCCAAAGGGATTGGAGGAATTTTCAATTTGAAGGATAAAGGGTTAATATCTCGGGATCAAATCATCAGATTTACACCAAAAACTATGCAGCTCGGAACATCAGTAACCTGAACACAAATATAAAGTAACTAGACAATCCAAGCAATATTTTTCAAATTATCGAATGCCAAAGGGATTGGAGGAATTTTCAATTTGAAGGATAAAGGGTTAATATCTCCGGATCAAATTATCCGATTTACACCAAACACTATACAGCTCGGCACATCAGTAACCTGAACACAAATCTAAAGTAACTTAACAATCCAAGCAATAGTTTTCAAGTTATCGAATGCCAAAGGGATTGGAGAAATTTTCAATTTGAAGGATAAAGGGTTTATATCTCAGGATCAAAATAACAGATTTACACCAAAAACTATATACAGCTCAGCACATCAGTAACCTGAACACAAATATAAAATAACTTGACAATCCAACCAATATTTTTCAAGTTATCGAATTCCAAAGGGATTGGAGGAGTTTTCAATTTGAAGGATAAAGGGTTAATATCTTGGGATCAAATCATCAGATTTACACCAAAAACTATACAGCTTGGCAAATCAGTTACCTGAACACAAACATAAAGTAACTAGACAATCCAAACAATATTTTTCAAGTTACCGAATGCCAAAGGGATTGGAGGAATTTTCAATTTGATGGATAAAGGGTTAATATCTCAGGATCAAATTATCCGATTTACACCAAAAACTATACAGCTCGCCACATCAGTAACCTGAACACAAATATAAAGTAACTTGACAATCGAAGTAATATTTTTCAAGTTATCGAACGCCAAAGAAATGGATACGGATGCCGGACGGACAGACAGACGGATGGACAGATGGACAGACGGACAGACAGACGGACGGACAAAGGATGGACGAACGACGGATGGTCACCCCGGATGCTGGCATTATGTGTACCATACATAGTATGGGTACACATAAAAATGGCCTGAGAAAAAAATTTCCAGAAAACTATATCAGGTCTCCCTCTCATTGGAATGAGCTCATTGAGCTCGTTCCAATGAGGGGGTTACATTATATTGACTTGTTGAAATTTTGTGAAAAATACTATTTTTTCAACTACTCAATTTGTATATTACACAGGGTGGATGCAGCCGATTCATTAGGTAAAAAGGTTAATTATGTTTATCACTAGTTTTAAGAAATTGTGATGTACAGTTAAAACTAGAAGTCCTGTAATGAACTGTGCGCTTACCTAGGCTTAATTGCACGCAGGAATTGCACGCAATTGCCATATCAAATGGCATCCAAAGTACGGCAGGTTCTCCTGATTACTCTAGCAAACACAGGCAATGTTTCTGCCAATGGACCTCCGGGTTACCCGGAGGTCCATTGGCTGAAACATTGCTTGTGCACAGGCCATATGTACAGAATTTGATAGCCTTGCTATGGTCATAACGCGTAGATTAACGTGCAGATCAACGTGCTATTTGAGCGCAATTCTTGACAGGACTTCTAGTTTTAACTGTATTTGTAATCATCTAAGAAAGAATTATGGTTTTCATGAACAAGAGTAAAATGTTAGGCCCCACAAAGCAGATCTCGTTTCTCAAGCCATTTATTGTAAAATTGCATGTGGGTGGGTGGTTTTTTATTTTATTTTTTATTTTTGTAATTATTTCTTTGCCATCAAAAATTCATGTTCTTGGTTTGTAATATGTTTTAAGCCTCACCTCATAATCTATAGAATAGCATGAGTGGTGGGGTATTTCGTCTCAAGTGCAAGAAGGCTTTGCAATGCTACAGTAAAGCCTTGTGGCACTCAAAGGAGAAATTTATCAAGTTTATTAACCCTTTACCCAATGAATCGCCCGCATCCGTCCGCATAATATGCAAATTCAGCAGCTGAAAAAATATTATTTTTCGAAAAATTTCAACCAAACCATTTCATGTGACCCCTCTTTGGAATGAGCAGGTCAAACAAAATATAATAGATGAAATATCTGTATTGGATGCACCGAGGCCAAAAAGGTCTATAAACAAGGGGACTATGGTGATTGTCAAGGTCATTTCTTGACATATCGCAGGATTTTTTATTCAATTAACAGGAGCATACTCCATAACCCATATGCAGTTAACAGGTCAAATTTGCATTGAAGGTATGGGAAATGGTTTTGTGTCTGGAAGTTCTATTCAATTAACAGGGATATACAATTAAGAGGTACTCAATTAAGTGGGCTTCACTGTATCTTTCTGCTTTTCTCCCAAGAACTATGTAGAATCTTGCCCGTTGGAAAAGAAATACAGGGGAGCCCACTTAATTGGATATCTCTTAACTGAATAACCCTGTGAATTTCGGACTGCATCCCAAAACACTCGTTCTCGTCCCAAGGTTATAACAAAGATATCCAAGAAGTTTCTTGAAGATCAGTTCATAAATGCAGCCTCTACTCCGAGCCGTATTGACATGTGCACTTACTGTGTATAAGTAGCACTGAATAAATCAAAGTTCATCTAATTTCCTTAATTTCTGCACAAGAAAAAACCCAGTATTATGTATGATGTATTCCATGTTACTAAACATTCATTCAAAAATTTCTTCAATTCAAAACCTTCATATAGAAGTTCTATACAAAAAACTGATTGTACCTAATTTCAGTACAAAATGGCCACCAGCAGCCATCTTGAATTTCGGATCGCACCCAAAACCACTCGTTCTTGTCCCAAGGTGATAACAAAGGTACCAAAGAAATTTTGTGAAGATCGGTTCATAAATACAGCCCCTAGCCCGAGCCGTATTGACATGTGTACTTACTGTGCATAAGTAGCATTGAATAAATCAAAGTTCATCTAATTTGCATAATTTCTGCACGAGAATAAAACCTGTATTATATGTGATGTATTCCATGTTACTAAACATTCATTCAAAAATTTATTCAAATCAGAACTTTCATACAGAAGTTCTGTACAAAAACTGATTGCACTAATTTCGGTACAAAATGGCTGCCACCAGCCATCTTGAATTTCGGACCCCACCCGAGCCGTATAGAAGTTCTGTACAAAAAACTGATTGTACCAAATTTTGGTACAAAATGGTTGTCGGCAGACATCTTGAATTTTGGACCGCACCCAAAAACACTCCTTCTCGTCCCAAGATGATAACAAAGGTACCCAAGAAGCTTCATGAAGATTGGTTCATAAATACAGCTCCTAGCCCGAGCCGTATTGACAAGTGTACTTACTGTGTACATGTAGCACTGAATAAATCAAAGTTCATCTAATTTGCATAATTTCTGCACCAGAAAAAAACCCTGTATTATATGTGATGTATTCCATGTTACTAAACATTCATACAAAAATTTATTCAACTCAGAACCTTCATACAAAAGTTCTATACAAAAAACTGATTGCACTAATTTTGGTACAAAATGGCAGCTGGTGGCCATCTTGAATTTCGGACCGCACCCAAAAACACTCATTCTCGTCCCACGGTGATAACAAAGGTACCAAAGAAGTTTCGTAAAAGATCGGTTCATAAATACAGCCTCTTGCCCAAGACATATTGAATTGTTGACGGACGGACTAATGGATGACGGGCTATGGCATAACCTCAAATTTGACTACGTCAAAGTTGAGCTAATAATGATTTGATCAAATAAGTAGTTCTTTAGTTATTTGACGGAAAAGAAAGGTTAATGGACGGACGACAGATGCCAGACTTTGTTAGCTGATCCAAAATCGAAAGGAAGCTTCCTCTAGACACCAATAACGCATAAAACAACATACACCCGTCAAAATTGGAACATGCATTAGTTTCTCTAGGGTAAAGTTTTAAATTTTTGTTGACTTGACTATGTCTGTCTCCCCCTCCAATCACTGCCCATTCCCCTGCAACTGTCTGGGGTAAAGGGTAATTCACCTGTTTTCACATTTTCATATTAATCAATCCGAGGTCTTCACAAAATAAAAACAAGGCTGCTGTAGAAGATTCTCCTCGCTGTTTACAATGGTAGCATCCACTCAATGACACGTTAACTTCATTGATAGCGATTGATGATAGGTGGTGCCAAGGCAAAGGACATTTTGAGGATCATAATAGCTATAAACGGCGAGGATTCTCATCGTTTAAAAATAAAATGGTGTTATCTGCTCCTGTCACATGCACAACGACAATTGATGATCAACATGGGTGTAAAGTTTGAACAATAAAGCAAGTAAAATGTTGGAGTAGGCGACACAATAGTGTAATGTTTTAAGTAATAAAATGGGGCATAACACTGGAAATACAAAACAGACTTACCTGCTCTTGTCACATGCACAACGGCAATGGGTGATCAACATGTGTGTAAAGTTTGAACCATATAGCATGTAAAATGTTGAAGGAGTAGGCGACACAATACTGTAATGTTTTAATTACTAACAGGGGCATAACTCTGGAAATACAAAATGGAGTTACCTGCTCTTGTCACATGCACAAAGGCAAATGGTGATCACCATGTCTGCAAAGTTTGATCAATGTAGCATGTAAACTTATGGAGGAGTAGGCGACACAAAAATTGTTTACGGACAGACAGACAGACAGACAGACAGACAGACAGACAGACAGACAGACAGACAGACAGACAACGCCATAACATAATACGTCCGTCAAAATGACGGGCGCGTACAAATGAAATTGATTCAAGATAGTATTCATTAGTTATTGGGCAGAAACCAAATTCAAGATGGCCACCATAATGAATTGGCCACTGGCAGCCATCTTGGTTCAGCTGACTGGTCCGAAATCAAAAGGAAGCTTCCTGTAGACACCAACAATGCATACTTAAAAAATAAAAATGATTCGAGTCAGCATTCATTAGTTATTGGATGGAAACCAAATTCAATATGGCTGCCTTGGTGGCCATATTCAATTGGTTAGCTGGACCAAAATCAAAAGGAAGCATTGTCTTGTCATCCACAAGTAACCTCTAAAATAAGGATTTGATCACATAAGCAGTTCTTTAATTACTGGACGGAAACCAAAACCAAAAGTTAACAGATGGATGCCGGACAGACATGGTGAAAACATAATGCTCAAGAGAGAATCTCTCGGGGGCATATAAAGTAAAACAAATTATCTGTATTTTCATTTGTGTATTTCATGCACCTGAACACTCAGTTTAATTGCAACAAATGAACTGAGGCAATGCTGACTCAGATGAGTGTGTACAGTAGAACCTGTCTTGAGAGACCGCCCTTTGGGCCACACAAAAGTGGTCTCTCAAGACAGGTGGTCTCTCATAAAAGGTTTCAGGTTTTCTCAAGTCAGTGAATAACCAACCACAAAATTCACAAATGGAGAATGGATTTTTGTAATTACTTTGTAGTTGTTCTTTTTTATGAAGTTTTTGTAACAAATTGAAATGGACTGTTATAAAAATTATAAAAATAAATTAGTGTTGAAAATCTTCATTGAAGATTTTCAACACTAATTTATTTTTATAATTTTTATAACAGTCCATTTGAATTTGTTACAAAAAGATTTTCAACACAAATTTATTGTATGTATGAATTGTTTATTCAGCAATAATCCTAATCTTTTCACAGGGGTCTTATAAAAACATCTTAATCTGTAATGAGTTAGCAATTGAAACCCAATTAACTGGTAGAGTGCTAAATTTTTTTTGGTCATCAGTATTTGCTCAAGTGACTTTACCCTGTTGCAATTTATGGGAGAGTGCCTGTTGGACCTCTCCCAACTAATTGTAACAAGGAAAATCTATGCAGACTTAAAAATTTTCTATCAAAGATTATGTAAAGCATATCCACAGATTATAAAGTCTTCAAGTTGTGGCACCCACCTTCAGTGTGAAGCCCAAATATGGGCTTCCAGCACTCTACCAGTTAAGAGCTTTTGATATTTTTAATTATGTTAATATAACCACAACAGATTTTCCAATTTCAGAACAGGTAAAAAGTGTTTGTCATGGTTTCAGTCTTCAAAGGGGCGGTCTCTCAAGACAGGTCCATTATGGCATAAAAATACAAGTTGGTACCAGGTCACAGTGGACTCTCAAGACAGGTGGTCTCCCATAGCAGGTCCATTATAGAGTAAAACCAATCAGTGCCTGGTAGATGTGGTCTCTCAAGACAGGTGGTCTCTCAAGACAGTGGTCTCTCGAGACAGGTTTTACTGTACATGCAAGTGAAAGAGATAACAAAGACAAAATAGTCATCACTGTAAGAGAATGAAATAATTATTTTGTTATTTACTTTAAATTTAAACAAACGAAAAAAATAATTTTATTAATTAAAAATGCCAATAGGATCACCGATCGAAAGTCGGGTTGTGACAGCACAAAAGTGGGTTTAATCATTATCAACTTATCATCTGGAAACCAATTGTTTACAATTTACTATGTGAAGGGTCACTGTGACCTTGATCTTTGACCTAATGATTCCAAAATAAATAGGGCTCTTTCTTGCACCAATGCCAATCTACCTATGAAGTTTCATGAACGTGGGTGGAACCATTGTCAAACAAGCAAATTCAGTGAATTCATGTCTCCGGCTGGGCAGCAGTTTCAAGGAGAATTAATGCATCTCAAGAAGTTCACAATGATAACAAAGATACCCAAGAAGTTTCATGAAGATCGGTTCATAAATACGGCTTTTAGTTTGAGGTGCATTGAAGCATGGGGAAGACAGACAGGCAGATGGACAGATTTTCGGTACAAAATTTCCCACATTCGAACTTGACCTAGGTATTGATAAAAGTAATCCATATATGAAATTCATCGAAATCGGTTGATTTTAAGGAAAGTCATAGTCTGAAACCGTCAACCAATCAAATTTCAGCAACCTAATTAAATATGTACAGAAAATGCCCATATTCGTACTTCAACCCACAATTGATGAACGTGATCCACTACCCAAATTTCATCGTAATCCGTTCACTGTAAGGAAAGTTAGAGTCTGGAAACGAAAAACACGGAAGGACGGAAGGACACCCCGAATTTAATATCTCCCTTTTTTTAAAAAAGCGGGAGACAATTATCATCTGGAAACCAACTGTTTACGATTTATTATGTTCAAGGTCACTGTGGTATTGACCTTTGACCTAGCATGTCCAAAATAAATAGAGTTCTTCCCCTCACTAATGCCAACCTGCCTATGACGTTTCATGAACGTGGGTCAAACAATTATCAAGTTATCATCTGGAAACCAATTGTATTGATTTACTATGTTCAGGTTCACTGTGACCTTGACCTTTGACCTAGTGAGTCCAAAATAAATAGGGTTCTTCCTCTCATGAAGGCCAACCTACACATGAAGTTTTATGAATGTGGGTTGAACCATAGTCAAGTTATTATCCGGAAACCAATTGTTTACAATTTCCAAAATAAATAGGGTTCTTCCTCTCTCCAATGCCAACCTTCCTATCAAGTTTCATGAACGTGGGTCAAACCATTATCAAGTTATCATCCGGAAACCAATTGTTTAAGCCCACCCGCCTGACCGCCGCCATTCATCAAACTATAAGTAGAGTTTGACTGCCTCACAACTCGACTAAAAATTTCTTGTGCATTCTAAAAAAGAAGGGTGGATCGTCCCAGAATGAAACGTCCTATTTACGAATATAACGGTATTGATTGGGACAACATGTCTGTTAACCTTGGATATGAATAAAGTTTGAGCACACCTTTTTTCTTTGATTCTGCATGGAATGCTTTCAAATTGGAAGAACATATCTTGCATTTTTGCAAAGAAATTTTCCCCTTATTGTCAGTTTCAGTGATAAAAAATGTGATTTTTTTTATAGTCTTCAATGATACAGTTTCGTGTGTTTGGCTTCACATGATTTTGTTGTCAAACATGCTGAAATTGGGTGCATTTGATTTTAGTAATTAAGAATCAGAAACTGTTGGCAACATGCATGCTCAACAATCTGAATCGACTGAGATTGTGAAAACGAGCGCATTGTTGTTACTGTTACGAGTCGGATCACTGTTTCATCAATGATATAATACTATAGTTTATTACACATCCATTAAACTTTAAACCCTTGTATTCAACGGAATCACCGCTATGATATAAATGATTCTGTATTCAACGGGTGATATACAAGCCGGAACTTTTTACTGCACTGTTTAGTTACGCTTCGAAAAGTTTCCAAATTTCGTTATACAATCATCAACCGTCTGTCGCATAGTGTGAAAATGAAAATGTCCAAAGCAAAATAAAGTCGGTTCACAAAAAAATTAGCAAAAAATGAGATAATATTTTTAAAAAACCCAATCATTTCCAACCAGAACATTAACCCAGTCCCGTTGCCGTCTCGTTTTGTGGATTCCATTATATCTAAATTGGTCAACTTTATTTTGGTAAATCTTCGTACACCTTGACATGCTTCGAACTTCTTTTAAAAACATTTCTCCCAGTTGTTTTGCAAATCTGCACATATTTGTACTTATATTTTTACTAACAGCAGGCCTAATAGCCACCAAATGGTTAGGCGTGAATGGGCACCAGTCCATTCACGCCTAACCATTTAGTGGCTATTACTGTTAGTAAACAGCGATAGGAATTTCAACAAACACTGGTTCCGAAAAGGTTGTTTTGATTTTTTTATCGATCCATATGATCAGTACATCTTCAGTCAAAACAAACTCTTCACCTTTGGGTTTAATTATCGGAATTAAAATTTGTTTATTTAAATACATTTTAATGCATGGGTTGTGTAATAAACACAGAACGCGATGTGTGTTTGAATCGGTGGGTGTTTTACATAATTCATTGGAATGGCGTAATCATATTTCGCTCAAGCCTATGGCTCTCGCGAAATATGACTACACCATTCCAACTCGTTATGTCAAACGCCCACTGATTCAAACACACGTTGCGTTCTGTCTATTTATCTAGTCTTGACAGAAAAAACTTGTGTGTTTTAAATGATTTATTTATTAAGGTTTAACAACACTTTAACAGTTAAGGTCATAATGTGTCAGTGACAGTTTTACGGGTGGAGGAAGCCGGAGAACCTTGAGAAAACCACCGAGTAATGATGAGCAGTTGCCAGCTCCCCAACATCGTAACTCCGCACTGCAGCACAGGCAGGGTTAGATTAGTTGAAGACATGCACACCATCGACATGCAGTATGCCTTAGTTACACGGCATCATCATGCCCCCATGTGGACAATCAGGGTTAAGTGCCTTGCCCAAGGACAAAACGTGGGAGTCCGAATCCATCGTGCAGACGGTCACCAATCCAAGGACTAACCGAGCTCGACTTCGGTGACCTGACAAGAACCAGTTACCGCAACACCACCATGCCCCGTGTGTTTTAAGTGTCCCTTAATGAATGCTAATAAATTTGTAGGAACCTGTTTTTCATTTCCGCGATTTTCGCCTGACAGAACTAGAGCTGAAATGGTTGGCTCATTTTCGTAACCGACTAACCGAGAGCTATAATAAGATAATATCCAGTTAACCATGGAGATTATTTCACCGAATCTGGGAACAAAACTATAGGAATTGGAAAGCAGTATTCTCAGAAACTATTCCGTAGTGTGTATACAAACGAACATTGCCGAGTACTTGATAACGTTCGTTTGTATACATACTATGGAATAGTTTCTGTGGTTACTCAGTTCTCACACAAATTGCCGATCATTAACGAAGTCTTGAATGCCAAAGTCGATTATTTCTCAATATATACAGTGCTGCTTCGAGGTGTAATCTACATTTCAACCACGGAAAGACGATCGCTGTCGATATTTCGGATAATCGGTGGACATTTTTTTAAATCGGTTAGGTAGGTAACCGGTTTCAAACCGGTTATCTGGTTAACCATTTCAGTACTAGACAGAACCTGCATGGAACATTCTACTAGTTAACCCTTTATGTAACGAATCGGCCACGTCTGTTCTGCGTAGTTTACAAAGTGAGCACTTGAAAAAAAAAAATTTCAGAAAATTTCATCAAAACCATATCCTGTGAGTCCTCCTTGGTGGTGTCATCCCAGCAAAACGAATCCCAACAAGACGAATTGGTAAAATATCCCAACAAGACAATCTCAAAAAGATGAATCCCAACAAAACAAAACAAAATTTTCTCTCATCAAATATACATGCAGGAGAAATTTACATTAAAAAGAATGTGTACATTACAATGTATGCTATTTGAAGTATTTTAGGGTTTTATTTTATGCATGTGTTTGGGAGTTTTGTTGATAAAAAGGAACTGTAGCAGCAAATAGCATCTTGTAACAAAGCGTGGCACCTCTGTTAACTGGTAGCATCCAAAGTTTTTTTTTGGTTAAAATTTTGTTCACATATTATTGCCTTGTTACAATTAATGGGAGAGTGCTACAGGCACTATCCCATTAATTGTAACAGGGCAAATCCACCCAGACTTAATAATATCACATCAAAAATTAATTGAAGTCCATCCACAGAATATGAAGCCTTTTAGCTCTGGTACCCACACTTCAGGATATTTATTTATTTATTTATTGGGGTTTAAGGTCACATACTTATGCACAATGGCTAATCATGACCGTGACAGTTTTACGGGTGGAGGAAGCCGGCGTACGGAGAAAACCACCGAGCAACTGTCAGCTCCTCAACATTCTAACTCTGTTCAAGTTCCGCTGAAGCAGGGTTACAGTGGTTGAAGACATGTGCACCATCGACGTGCAGTACGCCTTAATACACGGCGTCATCGTGCCCCCATGTTGGCAACCGTTATAAAGTGCCTTGCCCAAGGACACAACGTGGGTCGACCCAGGTGGGGATCAAACTTGGTCCCTCTAGCATAGAAGTCCAACAGTCTACCACTGAGCCACTGTGCTCCCCACTTCAAGATAAAGCCCCAAAATGGGCTTCCAGCACTCAACCAGTTGATTGAAATATCTTTGTTCATAAAACCTGTCTTGAGAGACCGCCCTTTGGGCCACACAAAAGTGGTCTCTCAAGACAGGTGGTCTCTCATAACAGGTTTCAGGTTTTCTCAAGTCAGTGAACAACTAACCACAAAATTCCGAAATGGAGAAGAATAGATTTTTGTAATTACTTTGTAGTTGTTCCTTTTTATGAAGTTTTTGTAACAAATTGAAATGGACTGTTATAAAAATTATAAAAATAAATTAGTGTTGAAAATCTTCATTAAAGATTTTCAACACAAATTTATTTTTATAATCCTATCTGTCATATTTCAGGTACATGTATGTATGTATGAATTGTTTATTCAGCAATAATCCTAATCTTTTCACAGGGGTCTTATAAAAACATCTCAATCTTTAATGAGTTATGTAACTAAATAGCAACTGAAACTAAATTAAAAGCTTTTAATACTTTTAATTATGTTAGTATAACCACAATGGGAATGTAGGACGTTTCGGACACGGACGTTTCGGACCGGACGTTTCGGACTAGGACGTTTCGGACTAGGACGTTTCGGACAGAAATATTGGACAGGGCGGACGTTTCGGCCAGAATGTATTTGGGTGTACTTTTGAGATTGTTCTCTTGTGGGTGGAAGGGAGGGGGAGGGGGTGGGGTGGGATGTAAATTGTAAAATGAAAATGAACAACATTTGAAAGTTTTATAATTTTTTAAAACTGTCATAAAATTTACCTGATATTATACATAGCACAACAAACATGAACATTTAAAAACAGGTTATAACTAGAAAGATGATAAAAACAATATTGAATGTTTACATGGTTTCCAAAGACAGAATGAACAGAAAGCTGAACACTTCTTTCGAAATCAATAATAACTGTTGTTGGATCACAGTCAGCTTCTGCCAGTTTACTAAACAGAGTTTCATAACTAGTTTGAGTCTTCCGTTGGAGTAATGCATAAACTAATGGCAAAAACACATTATCTACCCGACCATGAATGACATATAACTGATATAAAATATTTGGAGCTACTGAAAATGTTCCATCCATGCACCAAGTGTCACAGTTTGCAAGCAGCTGCAAATGTTGTTCTGTTGCAAAAATAATCACACGCTCATCAGCATTAGGACCATTGTCACTAAATAAAAATGGAATGGGTTGATCACCTGAAGTCATAGTCCATTCACCAACTATTTCTAACTCGCGGAGTGTTTGTGGATCTTTGGGTCGATGTTGGGCTCTAGCCCTCCTGAGTACTCGTTTGGCAACGTCTGAATCTGGAAGACGAGCTTTCACTTCATCAGATACTGTTAAAAGCATATTTGTGAATATCTGGTTTGGCTTATCATTAGTTGTACTGGCCATATTCTTCATGTTTTGTCTACATTTAGAAACATCTACTTCTGTTTGGTCAGCTAAGTGAGAATGAATCTTTGTTAGAATTGGACATTCATAACAGTCATTAGTCTTTAAGGTAGCTGCACAAGTTACAGGGGAGTCTCGTTTCACACAGCGCCATGTTATAGATTTCTGTTTCTCTGAGATTGACTTAATAGTGTACATGTGTCCCTCAAAACACAATTTTTTTCCACCTCTTTTTGTTGATAATATTTCCATCTTGAGGCAACTAAGAAGCAACAAATTATGAGGAGACAGTGATAACAGAGAATTTATATTAAAAAAAGCAGAATAGTTTTGAAGCCACATAAGTCAGAAAAAATAAAAGGACACTTTGAAATTAAGTGTTGCAACAACAACAAGAATTGATCTAAAAATTATCTGCCATAAAAATTTAGTATGAATCACTGTAAAAACACACTCAACAATGAGGGAAGCTGAGAAACACTCTTGCTATTAATTGAATTGAACAAAGAAAGTACAACGACGCAAACAAAGGTTTATGCACAATATACTTCAATTGTAAATTATGCAATAGAGAAACACCAGGTGTGTGTTCTGCAGTATATATATACGAGACATCAACTACGACAGCAGCAGCAGCAGCATCATCATCCACAACGTCAGACATGTGAGGGAACTAATGGACAATTACTCTATAGAGGTCACAAACATAGAAGTAGGAATGAAAGAAGGCAAAAGGTTTGTCAAAGAGAGAGTCATGGAAGATTGCAATCGAAACTGGCGAGCAGGGGTTAGCGTGAAAAGATCACTGCAGGGGTTACAATATAAAGAAAAGCCAGCTTTTGAGAAGTACCTAGATGGCACCTTTGGAGGGTCACTGCTGTTCAAACTGAGATCAAGATCACTGGAGCTTCGGGGAAAACTTGGGAGAGATGGGGAAAAGGGATGCCTAATGTGCCACTCTGGAGTAGTGGAGACCCTGGAACATTTTCTCTTGGAATGCCCACAGTATATACCTCATAGAATAAAATTTACTGGAAGAATAATGCAGAAGTGGGGTGAAGAAACAAAGGATAGATGGCTGAAGGGGGACACGAGGGAGAGGGTAGGAATGCTTATTGAAGAAATTGAAAAAGAGGAAGTGAGGAACACTATTAAGCAGTTTATATCTGAATGCTGGGAGGAGAGGAGGGGAAGAGGGGGTGGGGTGCAGGGGGAATGATGGCCTTCTCTTATGAGGACCGCGACAAATCAGCGGCTGGCCAAAGAGTTATTATTATTATTAATTGTAGCTGTGGTGAAATTGCTATAAAAACACAAAGCCAGAAGATAAGAAGCTTTGAAGTCTAAAAAGCCTGAGAGAAAGAAAGTAAAACAGATGCCTACAATTGTGTTTTTGATAGTAAACTGAATGAATGGAGTATGATACATTGTAGCTTTATTTCAAAATTTTTCATCAGTTTGCATTACCACTATGTTTTACAAAAAGGCTCCCCCCCCCCAAAAAAAAATTCCCTAATAAGCAAAACTCTTTTGTAACAAAAATTTGTGCAAAATTAAATAAATTGAAAACCCACTAACAATATCCATATAAAAATATCCACTAAAAATTATATAAAATATAAAAAAAGTCCGAAACGTCCGGGGTCCGAAACGTCCTAGTCCGAATCGTCCATGTCCGAAACGTCCGGTCCGAAATGTCCTAGTCCGAAACGTCCGTGTCCGAAACGTCCGTCCACCCCACAATGGATTTTCCAATTCCAGAACAGGTAAAACGTTTTTGTCACTGTTTCAGTCTTCAAAGGGGCGGTCTCTCAAGACAGGTACATTATGGCATAAAAATACAAGTTGGTACCAACAAAACCATATCATGTGACCCCTCGTTGGAACGAGCTCGACGAGCTCGTTCCAACGAGGGGTCACATGATATGGTTTTGTTGAAATTTTTTGAAAAATAATATTTTTTCAACTACTGAATTTGCATATTATGCAGGCGGATGCGGGCGATTCGTTGGGTAAAGGGTTATGACCCCTCATTGTTTTGTTTTAGTAAATTCAAAAAATGAAAGCATATTCTATTTACAATTAATAGCTTGATATGGGTGATGTTAGTTTCAAATGTCTAAAGACAGGCATAATGGGTAATATTATATGGGCTTGTATTGCGAGCAAATGTACCTGGTGAGACAGCTGAGAAATGGCTGAGAAACACTTAATTTTGTCTGTGAACAGAACAATTTTTTTCAGGACAGAAGTACTACTAAAATTCTCACGGGAAAATTATAACAACTTTACAGTTGGAGCATAACAGGAAGTAAATTAATAATGAATCTTTCATAAGTGGAGTTGAGTTTTTGAGTAACAGCAAGTGGAAACCATTTTGTAAATTTACTGAAACGCACAACCATTGCACAACAGAGTTTCCTCGAGGGATAAAGGGGAGACAATTGAAAAGGGGTTAAGCAAATCACACACACATAAAAAACGGAAACAATAAATGATTAAATGACAAGCAGTAAAAGCTTTCAAGCTGAGATGTGACAATATATTGATTGGGGAATAAATCTCTCTACATTAACAAATTCAAACAATGAAGATAAAACATACAGAATCTTCGTGTAATGTTACTGAAAATGGATTCAACCCCTTTATGCAGAGATCAAATTATCATTAATTTAACCCATAACCCTTTACCTAACGAACTGACCGCGTCTGCCCGCGTAATTTAAAAATTAAGTAGTTTAAAAAAATATATATTTCAAAAACACCATATCATGTGACCCCTCATTGGAACGAGCTCGTAGAGCTCGTTCCAATGAGGGGTCACATGATATGGTGTTGTAATTTTTTGAAAATTTTCGAAAAACAAATATTAAAATCATAAATTTTGAAATCGTCTGCATTGGGTAAAGGGTTAAACCCTCAGATTAATTTTTATGACAATTACTTCTGTATATACATGTACAAAGCTGCAGATGACTACATAATGTTTCTACATCATTGTTGGCTGCCTGTACATGCAGCCAACAGTGATGTAAAAACATTGGGAGGGATATATATATTTATTTATTTATTTATTGGTGTTTAAGGTCACATATTTTTGCACAATGGCGAATCATGACCACAACATGAGTATCACCTCAAGACCAAGGGTGAGTGTTAATGAGCCATGTTGTCCATTTTAGAGAAGGCTTGCACCTACCAAGTTCTGGTGACTGGGTCCTATTTTACCAGTAAAACAGAGCCTGTTTACCGCAGTGAACAGGCACTGCTTTACTTCCCGGGGTTCCCGCGGGGACACTACACTGATTTCTGAAAATCAATTTCAAACACTATTTTGGCTTTGGTACTTTCCAATGATTTTTTGAATATGAATTTCATGAACCTCTCTGTCCATAGTATTATGATGGCCCAATGCACTCAGTTATATTTAAATCACACTAATTGATGAACTTAGGAAATATTAACTTTTCAAAATTTATTTCTTCTAATGTACAATTCCTTTTACAACCTACTTTAAAAAATTAAGAATAAATTAGAAATCTTTTCTGTTCAGCCCAAATGGTAGCAAAGTTCGTAGGCGGTATATCCTATTGATTTCAGTTTGTTTTCTGTGTCCTGTGGCTTGTACTGAGACGGGATTTGAATTTAAAATCTGAATAATTCGGAATAAAGTGGTGTTCATGCAATTTTCTTCTTTTATGGATGTTTAATCATCAACATAAAACCTTTATACCTTTCTCCCATTTGTAACCGCACAAACACCATAAGAAACATCACACCGATGGGTACACAGAATACTCGTCCTTTTTGTAGTAATGTGCCCGAGGAATTGGAACATAACAATCCGTTGGTCACACCAAGGGATACCCGCCGGGTACACTAAAAATACCCACCGGGTACTACTAAATATACCCATCAGGTACACTTATATACCCACCGGGCATCAGTACATATTCCCGCTGGCTATTACCACATATACCCGTCGGGTACACGAAAAATACCCGTCGGGTACCATCAAAAATACCCGCCGGGTACTAACAAAAATCCACCGGGTACTATCATATACACGCAGAATACCCGCCGGGTACCCTGTTATGACGTCACAATCAATAAAGTATATAAGGGAGATGCTTCAAAGGTTTGCCACCTCTGATGAGTCTAAAAAAGACGAAACCAGTCAGGCAAAATAAATTCATTCACTTATCATCAACATTAGGGGAGCGTGTGTGTCACCTCTTGGATTTTTTATACATTAGCATCTACTTTAAAAAATTGTTAGGTAGATTGTAATTTTTGTTTAATCTACTCCAAATTATCACAACTCATCAATCAATATTTTGTTTGAAATAGAGCTGTAGGTTAACCGAAACTGAACAGAGGTTTTTAGGGTTTTTTAAAACCGAAACCGAAACCGTCAACATCCTGTAATCTAAGGTTTTTCGTTTTTTATTAAATACTCTCTTGCTGCAGAAATTCACAGAATATAGCCATCCCAGAGTAGTGAGAATACACAGACACTGCCAATGGCAGTGTCTGGGTACTCTCACTACTCTGGGAAGGCTACATTCTGTGAATTTCCGACTTTTCAGTTTAGTTGTGTTTGCAGCTTTCCTCAAGTTGCGTGTAGGTGTCAGACCTCGAAAAATGGCCAAGCACAATAAAAGTTCTGTATATTTATGTAATTATTACAGTACGTGGAGAGTGGATTGTAACAAAATCACCTGCAGAGTGGGGTTATCACCCAAAGTATCACTTTCAAATTCTGTACAAATGGACAAACAACACAAGCAATGTTTCAGCCAATGGACCTCCGGGTTTAACCCGGAGGTCCATTGGCTGGAACTTTGCTTGTGCTTCTTATGCTTTGCATCAAATTTGCAATTATTGCTTGGGTGGAATCTCCACTCCATGGGTGATTTAGTGATAATACACTCTGCACGTACTGTATATTGGCCTTCCTGATTCTTCATGTATTATAGCTTATTTCGGGCATTCATTGAGTTTCTCTCAATTTCACTGCCATTCAGTTATGACTCAGGACATAAGAATGAGTTTTATTGAATTTTATTTGGCCTCATGAACAAACCGAAAACAGAACCAAACCGAGGTTTTACTCCACCTGAAAAACCAAAACCGAAACCGAACAAGAAATTTAAAAACCTAAAGCTCTAGTTTGAAAATACAGTGGAGCCCACCTAATTGGATATCTCTTAATTGTATATCCCTGTTAACTGAATATAATTTTCAAACACAAAACCATTTACCATACCTTCAGTACAAATGTGATCTGTTAATTGCATATGGGTTGTAGAGTAAACTCCTGTTAATTGTATATAAATTTTTGTAATATGTCGAAAAAATTGCTGTGACATGCACCAAATTCCCCTTATTTGTCAACCTTTTTGGCCTCATACATCCAATACAGACATTTATTCTTTTATATCTTGTTTGACAGACCTCTATGAGCTCCGTCAAACAAGATATAATAGAATAAATGCTCAGTTTACCTCCAGAACACAGGAAACTGACCAAATCCCTGTTAATTGTATACTCCTGTTAATTGAATAATTTTCACTGGCAAAATGGATATTCAATTAAGAGGATTCTACTGTAATACCTTTGCAAAGTATGAGAAACAGCGGAACAAAAATCAGATATTGGAAACCTGGAAAATTTACATGTTAAATGTCACTGAGACCTTGACCTTTGGCACAATGACCCAAAAATAAATATGGTTCTTCCTCTCAGCACACCCAATCCACATATCAAGGCTGGTTTTGATAAGACAAGTTGAACTTTCATTGGAGAGCAGAAACTAGTAAAATATTTAAGCTAAAAGTCACGGTGACCTTGACACGAAGCTCAGTGACTCAAAAATATATAGGGTTTTGATGAGCCCAGCAGAGCTTTCATTACACAGCAGAAACCCGGAAAAATTGCATGTTCAAGGTCTCTGTGACCTTGATCTTTCACACAATAACTGCAAAATAATTGGGATCCATCCTCTCATCACACTCAGCTCACATGTCAAAGTTGGTTTTGAATCGGCCAAGCAGAATTTTAATTTGTGAGTGAAAACAAATCTTCAAGTTCAAGGCCACTTCAACCTTAGCTTTTGTTGCAGTGACCCCAAAATAAACTGAGTTCCGCCTCTCATCATACATGTACCAAACTTGTATGTCAAGTGTACAGTACGTGGAGAGTGTATTATCACTAAATCACTCGCAGAGTGGAGATTCCACCCAAGCAATAATTGCAAATTTGTTGCAAAGCATAACCAGCACAAGCAAAGTTTCAGCCAATGGACCCCCGGGTTAAACCCAGAGGTCCATTGGCTGAAACACTGCTTGTGTTTTTTGTCAATATGTACAGAATTTGAAAGTTATAGCTTGGGTGATAACCCCACTCTGCAGGTGATTTAATTACAATCCACTCTCCATGTACTGTAGTTTTGATCTGCCAAGCAGAAACTCAATTAGACAGTGGAAACCAACTCGGTCCGTAGATGGACAAGCAGACAGATGGACAGTGCCATATCGATTAACCCATTCACACATGTGTCATTCTGTGTTTATTACATGCCTTCATATCTATAAAAAAACAATTATTAGAATGACACTCAGCAATTCATTTGACAACAATCAACAAAAAGAACACATTTTATCACCAACCAAATTTGCGAGGGGAACCTATTTCGTCCCCTGAGTTCCAATGTGTTATATGTGCCTACTGGCACATAGAACACATTGAAACTCAGGGGATGATTTTCAGATATCGCTAGTGATTCAAATTGTAATTGCGTTGCACGATTTGTAGAAAATTCCAGTGAAATTTAACTTCTATTTGAAAATAGTCAATCAACAATTTCCGTTCCATACATATGTGCGGAACAGATTTTCATTTTCCGTATGGTTTAGTGTTGCTGTAGATGAGGATTTCCTAGAACAGGCATGCAATAAAACTATTTATTTATTAATTTATTTATTTATTTAGTTGGTCACCTCGTGTCAGATAGTTTTAAGGGTGGAGGAAGCCAGAATACTCAGAGAGAACCACTAACCAATGGCAAGCAACTGCCAGACATCCCAAGGTACTAACTCTGCACAAGCAGTAATCCCTGGTGGGAATCAAACTGTGGACGTTTCAGTTTGAAGTCCAATGCCGTAACCACTGAGCCATCGCACCCTCTAGATTAACTGGTAGAGTGCTGGAAGCCCATATTTGGGCTTTATTCTGAAGTGCAGGTACTGCAGTGGCTGTGCTTCATGTTATCTTTGAAGTGATATTTTCAAGTCTAATAAGATTTGCCTTGTTACAATTTATAGAAGTGCCCGCAGGCACGGCCCACATGGCCCACAGGCACTCTCCTATAAATTGTAACAAGGCCATGACATGTGAACAAATTTTGGCAGCCAAAAATAATTTAGCACTCTACCAGTTAACACCCTTCACTCTGATGTCAAAATACCAAAATTTCAGGAAGCTGTTTTTTCCCATAATGCATCTAGAAATTTACCCAATTCAATCTCGTTTGACAGAGCTCAATGAGCTCTGTCAAACGAGATTGAATTAGTTAAATTTCTAGTTGCATTATGGGAATTTTTTTTATGCCTAAAATTTAGATATTTTGACATCAGTGTGCAGGGGGTTAAACTGTACCATTAAGGCTAAACATGACTCTCGTCAAGTCAATCTGCCCTGAAATGGATGGAATTTATTCTATACGTGATGCAACAGCAAACAAAGAATTACAAGAGGATGATGACCGAGCTGACCTCCAGTTGGAATTCTCTGTCCGCTTTCTTCCCCCAACACTTGTCGATTTGAATCTTGGCTGCCTCTTTTTTATTTGATTTCTCTTAAATCAATCTTGATCTTTTATTTATGAAATCTTGAATCCACTGTGTTGTGTTGTAACCGGAACGTGATCTGATCAAGAAAGAGACATCTCATTTTTTTCATTCAACCCTTTACCTAACAAATAAGCCGCATCCACCTACGTAATACAGTGCAGCTCACTTAATTGTATATCTCTTATCTGAATAACCCTAACTGAATATAATTTCCCAACACAAAACCATTTACCATACCTCCAGTACAAATTTGACGTGTTAACTGAATATAGGTTAAAGAGTAAACTCCTGTTAATTGAATAAAAAATCTTGTAACCCGTCAAGAAATTACTTTTACAAGTTGTTCCTTGTTTATAGACCTATTTGGCCTCAATACATCCAATACAGGCATTTAACCCTTTACCTAACGAATCGCCCGCATCCACACGCGTAATATGCAAATTCAACAGTTGAAAAAATATTATTTTTCAAAATATTTCAACAAAACCACATCATGTGACCCCTCGTTGGAACGAGCTCGTCGAGCTCGTTCCAACGAAGGGTCACATGATATGGTTTTGTTGAAATTGTTTGAAAAATTTTAAAAAATGATATTTAAAATAATAAATTTTGATACCGTCTGCGTTGGGTAAAGGGTTAATCTATTATATTATATTATACTCATGGAGCTCTGTCAAACAAGATACATGTATAATAGAATAAATGCTAAGTTTATCTCCCGTGACAGTTTTACGGGTGGAGCAAGCCGGAGCACCCGGAGAGAACCACCAAGCAACGACGAGCAGCTGTCAGCTCTCCAACATCGTAACTCTGAACTCTTCACCGCGGCACAGGAAGGGTTAGATTGGTTGAAGACATGTGCATCATCGACGTGCAGTACGCCTTAGTACACAGCATCATCGTGCTCCCATGTAGACAATCGGGTTTAAGTGACTTGCCCAAGGACACAACGTGGGAGCGCGAATTAATTCTAGATTACAGGAAAGGACACAATCCCTGTTAATTGAATACTCCTTATAATTGAATGATTTTCATTGGCAAAATGGCTATTCAATTAACCCTTTACCTAACACAAAAGGCAGATGACACATGCAAATAAAATTCTTTAAATAAAATTTCATTTTTTGCTTCAAAAACATAGCTTATGACCCCTCACTGGAATGAGCTCATTGAGCTTGTTCCAATGAGGGGTCATAAGCTATGTTTTTGAGACAAAAAGTGAAAAAAAATAATGAAAATTGGATCGTGATTTTTGCGACTAGCGAGCGCTGGCCGCTTTTGTCCATTACGTTGGGTAAAGGGTTAACAGGGTTCCCCTGTATACAAAATGAGTCGTTTGAAAAATGTGTTTTGAAAAATTTTATCCAAATCGTATTTTGTGAAAATAAGCAGTCTGACATTTTGCAGAAGGAGGTACCCAGAGGGTGAATTTGATGATGCTATCCCATACAATGGGCCAATTTGTCCTCTGGGTACTTCTTTCTGTTCAGTTTTGAGACTCTGATTCAGATTGAGGTTCACAGAGGGTAAATTTAGTGATGTGCAGGGTAGCACCACTAAATTCACCCTCTGGGGACCTCATTTTACTGATGACAGTCTGCTTATTTTCTGGCTTGAATGCATGGTTGTTAATTTTGAGAATCTTATGAGGTCAGCTCATTTAAAAACGTAATAAATAATTGCCACTTTCATTTCACTCTTCGTGAGGCGAAGAGCGATAAATTTAGACAAGTTTGCATTCAGGTTGACGTCACCAAAGGTCAACTTGGATGGACAGTACGTGGAGAGTAAATTGTAACTAAATCACCCGTGAAGTGGAGATATCACCCAAGCTATAACTTTCAAATTGTGTACATATCGACAAAAAACACAAGCAATGTTTCACCCAATGGACCTCCAGGTTAAACCCGGAGGTCCATTGGCTGAAACTTTGCTTGTGCTGGTTATGCTTTGCAACAAATTTGCAATTATTGCTTGGGTGGAATCTCCACTCTGCGAGTGATTTAGTGATAATACACTCTCCACGTACTGTAGTTCCACTGTAAGTGTAAATTTTAACTATTGAAATCCCATTCCTGGTGTGTTCATAGGCTTTTTATATATAGTAGAATAGGTAATCATGGTAGAAAGGGTTATTAAAGTCCTTGACAAAAGAACTAGAATTAATCATGTGTTTGCTTAATGGGGTTTAACACCACTTTCAACAGTTACAGTACGTGGAGAGTGTATTATCACTAAATCACCCTCAGAGTGGAAATTCCACCCAAGCAATAACTGCAAATTTGTTGGAAAGCATATATATAACAAGCACAGGCAAAGTTTCAGCCAATGGACCTCCGGGTTAAACCCGGAGGTCCATTGGCTGAAACATTGGTTATATTTTTTGTCGATATGTACAAAATTTGAAAGTTATAGCTTGGGTGATAACTCCACTCCACACGTGATTTAGTTACAATCCATTCTCCACGTACTGTACATATAGGGTCAGATCTTGTGTAACAGTTTTACAGGTGGAGGAAGACAGAGCACCCAGAAAGAACCACAGAGCAATGGCATGTAATTGTTACATTCTCAATCTTACTAACCTAGAATGAGTATTTATTTATTTATTTAATTATTGGGGTTTAACGACACTTTTGACAGCTAGGATCACCTCGTGTCAAACAGTTTTACAGGTGGAGGAAGCCGGAGTGCCTGGAGAACCACCCAGCAATGGTGAGCAACTGTCATACTCCCCACTGTACTAACTCAACACATAGTTATATTTTGGGTGATGACTCCACTCTGTGGGTGATTTAGTTACAATCCACCCTCCACGTTCTGTAGATACAGCCTGTAGACTGTATTAAAGGTTTTCGGTCTTTGGGCCTGTGTAGCCATCACCGCTAATCCATCGCAACCAAAAGGAGACGTCCTCATCAAGACATTATACTGAGTCATCCTACAAAGTTAATATGAAATACAACCTGAAGTCTGTGTTGAAGGTTTCAGGCAGCCATAACGGTTGAACAACTGTGACCACAGGGTAGGATTTGTCCGGTATCGCATCGCGGTTTGCTATACAATTCTCACCAACTGCTAAGCATTTCTTATATTTGGATCGCAGAGTGCGACACACATATTCTCCCTTCGCAATGTCGATAAACCTTCTTTAGAACGCATCTCAAGTTTAACGAAGTATATTGTCAAATCGCCTTTCGTAACTGCAGTACACAGACATTAGTCATTAGCTATTTTTAACTGACACGTGCTTTCAGTGGAGTGTCCCAATGACGTAGAATGCATTGGCGCGTCCTGGTTGGTCACTATTTGTGTACTAGATATTATACGTCATGATTATATTTAGGCATGTGTTCCCCATTTATCGAATGGACGATCGCAAAAAAGAACGTGTTAACCCAGCAATGGCCAAACGAAGCGTCTTGAAAGAGTCAACAGTTTTAGCGTGAAAATGGGATTTTGACCCTGAATGCATTTGGATGCATTATGAAAAAACGGAAGATGGAATGTTTGTACGAAGAATTACGTGTAAACTTTGCACTGAGTTTGAGAATAAGGTAAACCATTTGAGGAATTTTTCGAGGACAGCTATCGATGGGATCACTGGAAGTGCGCTCAAAAAGGGCAACCTTGCAAAGCTCACAAAAACAGAATATCATAAACGAGCCCAAGGACTGAAACTACCAAAAACGTTCACATTAGAACATGTATATACTTCTACACCTATAGGAAAGGCCCTCAGTTCATCTCGGACATTAGAGGAAACACGTGTGGGCAGGTTGATCGATCTAACTTACGTGTTGGCAAAAGAAGAAATCCCGTTTTCAAAATTTGAAACATTCGCTAAACTCAAAAAAAGGCACACCGTTGACCTTGGCGACACATATTCGAATGCTAAAAAGTGTGCAGAATTCACGTCTTATTGGGGACTTCTATAGAGAAGAAACTTATACACTTTTGAGCAGAAGTCAGTACTTCACCCTCCTGATCGATGGCGCAACTGATGCCGGTGTTATCGAAAATGAAATGATTTATGTTCTCTATAACAATAAGGAGACTGGAAATACAGACTTTAGATTGCTAGCTGTAGTTGACGTTGAGAACAGCAGAGCCTACGGGATCAAGAATTGTGTGATAAATGCCCTGAAAGATGCAGGTATTGCCGACCACACTTCCCAAATGATAGGATTTATGGCTGATGGGGCAAGCGTTAATTTAGGAGAAAAAACTGGATTGCTTGGCCGCTTCAAAAGTGAAGATAACATGCCATGGCTAGTTGGAGTACACTGTCTAAACCATAGGCTAGAACTGGCCATCAAAGATGCCTTTTCTGAAACAACTATAAAGGATGTGACAGACATGTTGGGCAATTTATATGAGTTTTACCAACACAGCCCGAAGCGTCTCAGAGAACTTGAGAGTTGGCAGAGATTCTCGAGGAGAAGGTAAGCAAGCCAGAACGAAGTAATGGTACTAGGTGGGTACAGTTCAAGAGGAGAGCAAGCAATCAATTGTCAAAAGCATATGCTCTAATAATAAGCCATATGGAGAATCTAGCTGAGGACCCATCCACTATAGACAGAGCGAAAATCGAAGGATATTTGAAGAAAATGAAGAGATTTCAATTCGTGATATCGATGCTATTTCTCAGGGAAGTTCTTGAACCTATCTCTAAACTTTCTCTGTTTCTTCAAGGAAATAGTGTGGACTTGATTCAAGCTGTTGCAGCTTTACAGTGTACGAATGAACACTTGAAGAAAATCAAAGAATCTGATATTGTGCAACCAGATATGAAGTTTAAATCTGGTTTATATGATCTCCTCCTCGAAGCCAAAGAAGAACAGAAGCGGTGTGAGGGGCTACCCTCTGATTCGAAAGAACCTACGAAAGTTGAATTCAAAGGAATCAGACTGACATATGTGGAGCAAGGATTAAAAAACTTTGAGTCGCAAAGACTCAAAATTATTGATAGAATTGAAACATCACTAAATAAAAGATTCAGTGAACTGACAAAGGGCATCCAAGGTACCCCATTCATTGCCCTCAAAATTTTGGACACTAGGCTCTGGCCATCAGGTGATGACTTGAACTCATTTGGCACAACTGAATTGTCAGCATTCACCAAACAGTTTGATGGCATACTGCAGAAGAATGGTGTGGATTTTGATAATTTGTTTGAAGAGTGGGCTCTGTTCAAGAGTCACTGGGACAATGCCATGAGACACTTGGATTACACAGATGTATGGAAATTTCTGCTCATGAACAGTTATCAGGACTATCCAAATCTGTGCAATGTGATTGAGATTTTGAGACTCTACCCAGTCTCCAATGCGAAAGTTGAAAGGGGATTTTCTGCTGTAAACAGAATAAAAACTGATTGGAGGTGTAAGCTGAACAATGAAACATTGGACTGTTTGCTCAGAATTGACTTAAAAGGACCGGAACCAGAGCAATTCACATCCGAGCCAATAGTCAAGAAGTTTTTCTCCAAAAGAAGACACCCAAATGTCAAGCCATATGGCCCAAGAGAGAAAAAGGACAAACAATCAGAAGGGGCAACTACTTCGTGTGATAAAAGTGACGGTGACAATGAATAGATGAGAGACTTCCTACTTACCTCCATTGTGACATTCATGTCTCAAAGAAAAAAATTAAAAAAAAAAACATTTCAGTTTACCGTTTAAATAATTTCAATCTGTGAAAATTCCCCACAGCTTTGGATATTTCAGAATTTGGAATGCGCCCCCCCTCCCCCCCCCAGGCCCCCACCTCTCCATGTAGACACAGGTACACATTTTATTTTATTTTGCACATTTATATTTCGATGGCAGTTTCTGTGTCAAGTATTGCATTTATTCAGATGTTAGGATCGGATGTACCCGCGCATAGTATTGTGGGTTTGAAGGGAATTCCCCAATTAGTTGACAAGCGTGCTTTCGAAGTCTCGTAAATGTGTTTGTTTTTTTATTGTTTAATCTTGAGATTTTCTCAGTTTTCATGCGGATTTAGGTGGATGTTAATTCGAATCAGACAAAAACAGTTTGTATTATTATTTTATCTGTTATTAATTTGCTGCTTCTATTGCAATCACACTTTCGTGAATGAGACGTGAATGGAAAAATTAATCTCGCAAAATTTCATTGCCCAAACCTACCAACACTGAGATTTTGGGAGCCAAGACAGAAAAACAAGCTGGGGCAAAAAAAATGTTGGGGCAAAAAAAAAAGCCCCGTCCGAGAAGGGGCCTCTCGGGGCCGGGGGCCGGGACCGATCGGACCGGCCCCGAATCAAGGCAAGCCCTGATTCACAGTTACTGTATAATATACATGTATCTGGTTACAGGTATCTTAAAATGTATCAGTTCTCCCTGGTTTCTCAGAAATTAATTTACACGTTTACTTTTGCAGGATACTGAGTATACTTATTATTTTTCAGTTCTCCCTGAAGTGTTGAAAATTCTTGATTCGATAATTTTGGTAACTACTATGCAAATTTTCCTAATTGCTATGCAAATTTCATTCATAGGTAAAAAACTGCTATACAACATTTTCAGAACAAATCCTACCCTGGACCAAAAGGGGACATTTTCATCTTGACATTATCTGGAGTCATCCTACCAGGTTACAATGAAATCCCTTCATAAATATGACCTGTAGACTGTGCTAAAGGTTTTTGGGCTACGGCCCCTGTAGCAGTCACAGTTGACTGATCGCGACCAAAAGGGGACATCCTCATCTAAACATTATATGGAGTCATCGTAACATGTTACAATGAAATCCCTTCATAAATACGATCTGTAGATTGTGCTAAAGGTTTTTGGGCTACAGGCCCCTGTAGCCATCACAGATGACTGATCGCAACCAAATGGGGACGTTCTCATCTAGACATTATATGGAGTCATCTTAAATTACAATGAAATCCCTCCATAAATACAACCTGTAGACTGTGCTAAAGAGTTTTGGGTTTTGGGCTCGGGCAGCCGTCATGGTTGACAGAGCGCGACCAAATGGGGAAGTTCTCATCTAGACATCAAACGGAGTCATCCAACCAAGTAACAATGAAATCCCTCCATATTAAATACGACCTGTAGACTGTGCTAAAAGTTTTTGGGTTTCAGCAGTCGTCACAATTGACAGATCATGACCAAAAGGGGATGTTCTCATCTAGACATTATACAGAGTCATCTTTACAAGTTACAATGAAATCCCTTTATAAATACGACCTGTAGACTGTGTTAAAAGTTTTTGGGGTTTTGGGCTCGGGCAGCCATCACAGCTGGCCAATAGAGACCAAAATGGGACGTTCTCATCTGGACATGACCTCAAACCTGCATATGAAATTTTGTGATGATTGGACAAGAACTACGGGGTGTGGCCTGTGCTAAAGCAAAATGTGAACAGACTCACAGACTTCCGCACGAGTGATGGCAATAGCTTATCTTGACTTTGTCAAGTTAAGTTAAAAATGAAAGCATTCTGACTGCTACCTCAAACCTGCATATGAAATTTTGTGATGATCGGACAAGAACTACAGGGTGTAGCCTGTGCTAAAGGGAAATGTGAACAGACTGACAGACTTCCGCACCCATTATGGCAAGAGCTTATCTTGACTTTGTCAAGTTAAGCTAAAAATGAAAGCATTCTCACTGCTACATCAAACCTGCAAATGAAATTTTGTGATGATAGGACAAGAACTACGGGGTGTAGCCTGTGCTAAAGTAGTGATTAACTGATGCTTGGCAATCGCATCCGACCTCAGCCGATTTTAAGCCATCGGCTGACCATCGGTAGAAGTGTTTGAACATCGGCTTGTGCCGATGGTTACATGAAACACCACAGGATCAAAATTGTTCATATTTATGTCTGATTCACGATCTCATACAAGCAGTAACAAGCTTATGATTGGCAGGAATCATGATTGGTATAATCTCATTAATTGGTCTGATCTTCCCCTTGATAGCTGCTCATGATGCACATGCCATGTGTCGCGTGATGGCTCTATGAAATACAACATCAGCAGAAACAGGTTAACAGTGTGGCATCTTTGATCATTGATCAAAGATGCCTCGCTGTTAACTTGTTTCTGCTGACGTGTTTTTATTTTGATACACAAAGTGACATGCTCTTGAGGTCAACAAACCAACCTGAATGTACGGTAAAATTAACCTAATTTCTTGAACATACTACTCCTTTGGGTTATGACTATCTGACATCAGCACTCACAAACGGCCGAATGTGTGCTCAACCAATCAGCAAGTGGATGGTAGTCATAAATCGTATCGGTTAATCCCCAAAAAACAGTCAGAATAATGTTTCTAATTTTTTTTATTGGGCAATCGGGATCAAGTGGTTGAGGACTAGATTATTTTTGGTGGACTAAATTTTTATTCATCATATGTTTTGTTACAAATTATGATAAAACAAATTTATAAGGCCTAAAAAAAATAAAAATCTGTTTCTCAGGTCCTCCCACATGGTCCTTTTGGCTGCCGCATACTCTCTTTTTATAACCAATCCAAACTTTAAAAAATCAAAATTAAATGGTTTATGTCTGATATTTTACCCATGTTAATAAAATTGTCCCTTGAGTGCAAGAAGGCTTTGCAATGCTTTAGCATTGCAAAGCCTTCTTGCACTCAAGGGATGTAATACACCACTACCCATGCTATTCTGTAGGTTATGAGGCCTAAAACATAAAACAAACCAAGAACATGAACTTTTTAATGGTAAAGAAATAATTACAAAAATAAAAAATAAAATAAAAAAACGCCCGCCCGCATGCAATTTTACAAAAAATGGCCTGAGAAACAGAAGATCTACTTTGTGAGGCCTTATATAAACAAAATATTATTTGCATTTGACTGAATATGAAACATGAGCAAGAAAAATGTTGGCTTTTGCTCTGGTACCCTCATTTTTCTGAAAGCCATGATAGTGGTTCTAGCACTCGACAAGTTAAGTGTCTTGCCCAAGGACACAACAGGATGAACAGATGGATGAATGGAGGTATCCACTGGATACCATTTCAACTTTTCAAGTTGGGAGCATAACAATATTCTACTGGGCAGGAAAATCTGCCCGCAGCAGGCAAAGACTTAAAACAGTAAATGATTAATTATTTATTATTTTTTATTTATTTGTGCTTAATACTACATCAGCATCAAAGGCTATATCATGGGATGATTAAAATGTGTCAATGAAATCTGTAAAGAACATGAGGAACTAGAAAAACTGTGAGCACTGCTCACTAAATGATACCACCCACTCCCACCAAGAAACATTTTACAACAGTAAAAGTGTGTTTAATGTAGAGAGCACAAACACTGACAACCCCCCCCCCCCCCCCCCCCCCCCGCCCCCCCAAAAAAAAAAATAAAAATACCTGAAAGCAGAATAGAAGGTGCACATCTATAATGTATATAAAAGAATGTCTGAGAGTTTCAATGAAATTCGCCCACTGGTATAAGAGGAGTAGCGGATAGCAGGAGTGTACCCCCACAACAATTTGGCTAAGTTCATTTCGCCCTTTGGGAAAGAGTAAAAAATAAAAATACCTGAAAGCAAAATAGGAGGTGCACATCTATAATGTATAGAAAAGAATGCCTGTAAGTTTCAATGAAATCCACCGACTGGTTTAAGAGGAGTAGCGGATAGCAGATGTGTACCCCCAAAGTGTCACGGACGTACGGACGTACGGAAGTACAGACGTACGTAAGTACGGAAGTACGGACACCATGAATGCTATATACCGCCCACTTTTCAAGTGGGCGGTATAATAAAAAATGAGTAGTGAAAACAGTAATGAGAAAATGAGATCAGTTGTTGAAAGAATACACTGTGTAAATCAACCTGTTGAATAGATATAAATAGATGAGAGGTTAAATGAATAAAAACGATTTAAAAAACAGTGTGTAAAATTTCAAAAATGACTCTAACTGACTGACCGTTCAAGGGGTTTGGGGATGGCTAACCGAACATTCGGCTGCATAAAAATTATTGCAGAAAACTACTTCTTTGGCTTTAACAAGTATATATATATCCTTTCAAGGCAAAAGTCTAAAAATCTATCAAGACACAAGAAAGGCTGGTTGACATGTAGTGCTGGAAGGCCATATTTGGGCTTTATTCTGAACTGCGGGTACCTCAAGTTAAAGGTTTCATATTCCATGGATGTCCTTCAGATTAATAATCTTGGAGGTAAATTTACTTCATCTGCATCGAGTTCCATTGTTACAATTTATGGGAGAGTGCCTATAGGCACTCTCCCATAAATTGTAACAAGACGAAAACGTGTGAACAAATCTTGAGGGTGAGCAAAATTTAGCTCTCTACCAGTTAAGTTAGTCATACTTTACCATTCAAGATGCAATATTTGGCTAACTGGTCACCCGTTCATGTAGATATAAATTTGCGTAACCACCAAGCGAATGAAACGAGCGTTCTCGTCAAATTTTGCACACTGAAAAAAGTTGATTTTCTGGAGAACCGATATAATTTTATGAGAGTGTGTGTTGTAAAACAAGTCTCTTAAGATACACTGCAGTAAAGTACTTCTGTCTAACAAGATCAAATTGAGCCATCCTCAAGTCACCACTGATACACCACACAAAAAATATGACCCATAGTGCATTTCTAGTTGGCTGGCATAAATGAGATTATCAAACTGAAGCATCCGCTGGTCACCACTTTTCTCCCACCACTGCATGTGTAACATATGTGTGTCCCAGGTGAGATAGCAGGGAGCGACAGATGTATCCCAACCCACCCACGTGACGTTATACAGTTAAAACTAGAAGTCCTGTCATGAAATGCGCACAAATAGCACGTTGATCTGCGCGTTAATGTACGCGTTAGGGCCCTAGTAAAGCTATCAAATTCTGTACATATGGCCTGTGCACAAGCAATGTTTCAGCCAAAGGACCTCCGGGTAACCCAGAGGTCCATTGGCTGAAACATTGCGTGTGTTTGCTATGAGTAATCAGGAGAACCTGCCGTGCTTTGAATGCCATTCGATATGGCAATTGCGCACATTTCCAACGCGCAATTAAGCCTAGATAAGCGCACTATTCGTGACAGGACTTCTAGTTTTAACTGTACATTTATAACATTATTATGACAGTATGCACATCGTATCAGTTTCTTGCTACCAATTAATTCATATTGACGTCATCGGAATGCAGTGTGATCAAAGTTCGGTGCTCTAAAACTCTTCAACCCTCAAGCTGCCATCGTTCCTAATCGATTTTGTGGTATATACCTTTGGTATATACATAACTTGTGCATGCTCTTTCCCATGGTGTCATCAGTTTCTCAAAAGAATGAATACAAAATGAGTTGACTGAATCAGCATGTGACTCCCGAATACCTCTGGCTAACATAATCGCTGCATGGTGGGGGGAGAAAAATCATCCTCAATGAGTCTGAAGGTGGGAATGGGGAAATCTCACCCTCGGGGCAAGATATTTGAACCAGACCCTCGGCAAGCCTCGGGTCAGTTTCAAATATCTTGCCCTCGGGTGAGATTTCCCCATCCCACCTCCAGACTCATCGGAGATCATAATAGTCCACCACAAAAAAATAGGATCCATGGCGCATTATTATTTATTATCAAGAGGAACCTTCCTCTGGTCACTACTAATCCACCACAAAAAATAGGGTCCATGGTGCATAAGCAGCATTCATTTTCAAGTTATTGCACATGCAGACAAGCAAAAATGACAAAAAACAGAAGATGGCTGCCACAGTGGCCATATTGGATATGGCAGAAAACTGGTTATTGAAAGGAACCTTCCACTAGTCACCACTAATCCACCACAAAAAAATAGGATTCATGGTGCATTTCATTTTCAAGTTATTGCATGGACAAGCAAAAGCTATTATTATGCCAGTAATTGTTATTGACCAATCAGCTTCAATATCCAGTGACCGTATATGAGATTGTGTATCATCGAGCTGACCATATACATGTATAGAGCTTATATACAGTCAGTTCCGACATTTTGTTTTTGACATCCAACGCTCGCTTCGATGTTTTTCCTAATTTTGCGTGTTCAATGAACAACAAATAATTTTGCGTGTGTGTCTGTTGAGCAACGTACAACTATAATACGTTTCTTCCTGTCTTTGAGAAATTTTAATAAACAAATGTAAATAAATAAACCACTAAAACGACATGTAATAGAAGCCAACTGGCATTGTCTGAGACGAACTCAAGCGAGAATCCTTACCCGAATAATCTGCCCTTCTCAGTTCATGCAAATATTTTCAAGTTACTCCCCCTGGACTGTAAATTTTATCATCTGTTTTGTTTTGATTTGAATGATTGAACTTGAAGGATGATCGATATCGAACATAAATTATACTTATGGTTGTGTCTCTTTCAAAGGACTGGCATAACTAGAGGTACCTGTCAGAACGGAATTATATTGCTTCATGCACATCTTCATATGGAGTTCTTCTATTGTGTAAAGTTTCATGAAAATTCTTCAAACGGTTTAGGAGGAATTGCGCTTATAAGGATGGACAGACAGATGGACAGATGGACAGGGTGATTCCTATGTACCCCCCAAACTTTGTTTGCAGGAGGTATACTTGTATAAACTCGAAATATAAATTAAATAACAAGAATTTCATGTAGAAACCCATATTAAATTAAGTTCAAGAGAGATAACCTGGTTAAAATTGTCGCAGATCAAAAATTTTGGAATATGCGCATGTTCACTTAGTAGTGATGTTTGAAAGGTTTCTTCAAAATCAATTCTTTAATGTAGGAGGAGTTGCGCACACAAGAATTTGTTCGGACGGAAAGATGTACGGACGGACGGACGTACAGACGTACAGGGCGATTCCTATATAGCCCCCACTTCTTCGAAGCAGGGGTATAATAAATACGTTATGGGGCTTTCAGTGGGCGGATATGGTGTGATATAAGGCTCAGCAAGATCAATATTAGGCCCGGCCTAATATTGATCTTGCTGAGCCTTATATCACACCATATCCACCCACTGAAAGCCCCATAACTTATAATGGATGGACATACAGATGGACATGGCCATACATATATATGGCCTGATCCAGAGAGAAGTTGTACAGTATATGAAAAAAAAATGTCAAGATACTTAATAGCACAAAGCTGTTCCCACAAGTGACAAAATTACACTATATGTACATCATCAAGTTCTTGTTTAATCAAGAGAAGCGCATATGTACCATACTGTGTTGGTAATGTTCTCCTTCTTGAGTTCCCACAGGATAACTTCAAGAAGTAAATTGAATAAAATCAGCAATGAAATATTGATTTTAGATTTCGTACAAATGCACCATTAAGATTGAACATAAAGCCATCAGCAAATACTCAATATATTTGTTTGTGGATGTTTGCAGGCCATGCCACATGACCATTAGCTGGTTGACAAATAAACATCTGGTATACAGTATGTGGAGACAGTATTACTTGTGCATTAAATCTTTGGTGACATGGTGGTTATGGAATTGTGATCATAAAAGCGGCCTCTGTCTTGATCCATATGTGATGGTGATAAGACTGCGATTATTAGGCTTTCCCAAACCCAGTTTGGGAAAGACTCTTGTTATTCTTCTTTTTCAAAATTCTCTTTTTTTTCTTTTTTTTTCCACCGTCAATTTAGTCTGTTGCACTGCTCAAAAATAAGCTGTACAATTTTAACCAAATTTGGCATACTTATGTAATGCCATAAAACCCAGTGAAATGAGGTATTGTCATGTCTGTGAAAACGCCTATTTTGAAAATATTCTGCCAAAACCTTCAAAACTTCACCATTTTTCAACATAACTCAAAAACAAGCTATACGATTTCAACCAAATTTGGCAAACTTATGTATTGTCACAAACTCTAGTGAAATGAGGTATCGTCATATTTGTGAAAACGTTTATTTTCAAAATTTTCTCAGCATAATATGATACACCAAATTCACCACACAAATATTTCAAAATTAACCCCTAATGGCCAAAAGTGATATGAATATGGAATTTTGTCTTCAAAATTGATCAACTTCAAGGGCAAATTTCTCTACTTACAAGGTTGTTGTAACAATTTTCTTGGTATGGATTGATGCAACATTGATGGCAGAAGAAAGTTATTGTTTATTTTTTTATCTTAGATTTAACCTTCAAGCACAATGAAGATGAGAATAACAGTACCATTTGAAAATGTCAAAATTAAACAACATTGGTTGCTTCTTTTCTATCAATTTGGAATTGGATAAATTCAAACACTTTGCATGTCCGTATTCACAATTGACTACTGAGCATATTTGCTGTTGTAAGTTTGGTTGTAAAGTTGAAAGCTATGCCCATTCTGGTTGCATAAAAGTACGTACCGTCCAAAAAAACTCCCATTTTTCAGAATTTGGTAAGATTAAGTGACAATTTACTCCATTTCTAATTGATTGAGCGCTGAATGTTTCTATGGCTGCATGCAGCATTCAGAGTATGACAAATTTTGCTTTATACATGTATGTTATTATTAAAAGTTTAAGCCTTGCCTGATTTGAGACATCTCATAAGGGTACTGTCGGACTAATTGCTATTTTCGCCATCTTTTACATGCGATTTCTCAGCACTGGAGCCATATTTCCTCCAAACATTTCCAATGAGAAGGCAGTGCAGTCATCCAAGAACAGTTTTGTTGTTATATGTTTCATTCAAAGTTGTCAGGCCTTGAACTGAAGTACCCTCAACTTGTACATGTTCATTCAAATACCAAGATTCAAGATTCCTCCATGTCTCTTATCAGGCACCCAGTCTGTGATTGATGTCCACACATTTAGTGCATAATATGATACACCAAAATCACCATGCAAAAATTTCAAAATAAACCCTATTGGCCAAAATTGATATGAATTTCAAAACTGACTAACTTCATGGGCAAATTTGTCTAATTGCAAGGCTATTCAATTGTAACAATTATTTTGGTGAGGATAGATGGAACAATGATTACAGAAGAAAGTTACTGTTTACTTTTAACCTAGGAATTAACCCTCAAGCACAATGATGGAGAGAATGAGAGTACCAAAAGTAGCCAACTTGGTTGCTTGTTTCTAACATTTTGGAAAGGGTTAATTTCCAACATTTTGCATTGCTATATATAGAGATGCTTGATGAACAAATCCGCTGTGGTAAGTTATGCTCGGGGGCTTAAGCAAACATATGCTTTGGCCACTTAAAGAATTGTACTGTCAGAAAAAAATGGATTTTTAGTGAATTTTGCAAATTTCTGTACTCATTTGTACAGAAACAAGAAAGAAATAGCTCACTGTGCTTTCCATAACTGCAGCAAAAATCAATGGCGAACATACTTTGTGATATAGGTTTTTGTGTCTCGGTTTTTTCAATACCAGTTTTGGCTGTACAAACATGAGTACCATCAGACAAAATTTATTTTCCGATTAATTTTGTACTTTTCTGTACCCAGTTTCTGTAGGCGGGATTGAAATATTTTCCTTTGCGTATGTGGATTGTGTGTTATTGGGAAACAAATTTTCTGTGATAAGTTTTGGTGTCACACATAATCCAACACATTTTTTGACAGCATTTTCCAGAAGAAATCTTTAATTTTCATGAATTTTATTTACTGCATTCTGCGTGTATACTCATTTCCCCTGTCATTAAATCCAAACCCACACAACTTTATGTCCACTGAAATGACTATCAAAGTAACTAACTGTTTGTCAAAAAATGTTTTGCACAAATAGAGGAACATTTCTGTTCATGTTTTAGTCTAACTTTTAACACTCCAGGACACTGATGGCTATAAAAAGAGTATCATCTGAAAATGACAGAATTGGCAAACTTTGGGTGTTTTGCTTGTATCATTTTAGAAAGGGTTAATTTCAAACACATTACTTTGCTACAGTTAAAACTAGAAGTCCTGTCACAAACTGTGCGCTTATCTAAGATTAATTGCACGTAGGAATTGCACGCAATTGCCATATCGAATGGCATCCAAAACACGGCAGTTTATCCTGGTTACCTATCGAAAACACAGGTAATGTTTCTGCCAATGGACCTCCGGGTTACCCGGAGGTCCATTGGCTGACACATTGCTCGTGCACAGGCCATATGCACAGAATTTGATAGCCGTACTGTAGTCATAACATGTAGATTAACGCGCATATTGACGTGCTATTTGCGTGCATTTCATGACAGGACTTCTAGTTTTACCTGTATAGCAGTCTGCCTTTTCACATTAAAAAGTTGGGAAAGCCCGTAATTTGTCCAACAAATTACAATTCTCTAATTTATTTATTGATGTTTATGGTCACATTTTTCTGCACAATGGTAGTCATGACTGCAACAAGTTTGGTCAATCGATTATAACCATTTTAGAGAATTTCCATTCCAAGCCTTAACCCTTTACCCAATGTAAAGGCCAAAACCCAGCCAGCACTATATGCAAAAATAACCATTCAATTTTCATTTTTTGTCTCAGAAACATAGCTTATGACCCGTCATTGGTACGAGCTCATTGAGCTGGTTCCAATGAGGGGTCATAAGCTATGTTTTTGATGCAAAAAAGGAAAAATATTAGTTATTCAAGAATTTTATTTGCAAGTGTTGTCTGCCTTTCGTGTTAGGTAAAGGGTTAAAACAGAGCTTGTTTACCATAGTGAAAAATGCAACAGTAACAAGCACTGTTTATTTCCCAGAGTTCCCACATGAAGTTAGGACTGCGATCTGGTTGGGATACATTTACATGCACACAAGTGGATAGAGTTTTTATGAATAAAATATTTTGACATTTAGACTGAATCATGAAAAAACAATCAAAGGAAAGCAGTACACCACAATTGTTTCAATTCTCTCTTAATTTATTATAATTTCTCCAATCCATATTTTACCATACGGCCCATAGTCAAGTGACACCAAGCCAAACGTTATATGTGAGAAACATCCAATATGGCAAAAATTGGTTATTGGTGTTTTCATGCGGCATAATGAGCTAATCTAGCTTACTCTCCTCTGACAAATAATAGTGATGCTGCATATTTTGGGGGCTTAATAAATAGAAGTGATGGTGCCAAATAATTGTGATTGCAGGCCTGCCAAAATTATGGGAGTGATAGCTACAGTTTCACGAAATTCCCACAAGTGCCACTTTACAATACCTGTGTTTCACTCCTGTAAATTTGATATGGATTAAAGGAACTTAAGGGGATAAGGTACATAATACAGTGAAGCCCACTTAATTGGATATCTCTTAATTGTATATCCCTGTTAATTGAATATAATTTCCCAACACAAAACCATTTACCATCCCTCTAGTACAAATCTGACCTGTTAATTGAATATAGTTTATAGAGTAAACTCCTGTTAATTGAATAAAAAATCTTGTACCTTGTCGAGGAATTACCCTGACTCTCCCCAGTTTTCCTTTGTTTATAGGCCTATTTGGCCTCAGTACATTTAATACAGGCATTTAATCTATTACATCTTGTTTGACAGAGCTCATGGAGCTCTGTCAAACAAGATATAATAGAATAAATGCTAAATTTATCTCTAGAATACAGGAAAGTGACAATCCCTGTTAATTGGATACTCCTGTTAATTGAATAATTTTCATTGGCAAAGTGGCTATTCAATTAACAGGGTTCCACTGTAGTGGGATATTATGCAAAAAAAATTTGCAGGACCTTTTCACAGGTACGCAAATTTTAAATTCTGACAAGCCTGGATTGTGCACATCAATGAAATTTTACAATATTTTCTTCAAAGAAATGCTGTTTTCAGGTGTTGTTGCTCTTTGGCCTACTCACTGATCAGATGACAGTAACTCATTTTAATAATCATGATGGTGCCTTATAATCATGATTCTGTCCTCTTTCTCCAATTAACAAGCCGCAATGCCATTGGGATCCCCCGCCAAGAAGTGGTTTACTAAAATAGGGAATTCAAAGTTGAAAAAAGTAGAAAAAGGTCGATAATTCTAAAAAAAAAAAAATGGACAAAACCTGTTACTTGTGAATATCCTTTCCCCCATGGTGGTCTATCAGCAAACCAAATATATATTTATTTATTTATTTATTTATTTATTTATTTATTTATTTATTTATTTATTTATTTATTTATTTATTGTTGTTTTAGATCACATATTTTTGCACTATGGCTAATCATGACAACATGAGTATCAACTCAAGACCAGGGGTGAGCATTAATAAGCCATGTTGCCCATTTTAGAGAGAGTTTGCACCTCCCAAGCATTGGTGATTGGGTCCTATTTTACCAGCAAAACAGAGCCTATTTACCACAGTGAACAGGCACTGCTTCACTTCCCAAGTTATCGTGGGGACAGCATACCAAAGATAATTTAAATCCAACATTCACTGACTGAGATATGAAGGAACAAAGTTGTTACAGACGGGTGGACGGATGGACGAATGGACGGATGAGTGGATGGAACCCATTTCTATATACCCAAGCAGGGGATAATAATAGTGATGTCACTTTTATTTGACAGGGAGAATACGAGGTTTCAAGCCATATGGCAGTTTATTACATGCCTGTTCTTTGTAATGCCCATCTACAGCAACATTAAACCATGAGGAAAATTATTTATTTATTTATTTATTTATTTATTGGTGTTTAAGGTCACATACTTTTGTACAATGGCTAATCATGACCACAACATGGAGATAAAGTCAAAGTCAGTCAATCGTTTATACCCCATGCTGCCTATTTTAGAGGACTCGCACCCCTAGCTTTAGTGACTGGGTCCTATTTTACCAGTGAAAAAGAGCTTGTTTACCACAGTAAACAAGAGTAGTATGTCTCGTAAGTTTCAGGTATCATTTGGGAGACCACGGTGGGGGACCCCGGAAGTGACGTCATGTCACATGACTCAGTGGCGCCATGTTGTGTTGTCATGATAACCTGTGTGAGTGGCCATGTTGTGATGTCATCCCCATAGTGATATGTGGTGTTTAAGTGTGCAAGCGCAGCATGTGTTGTTAGGGTTGTACGTGTTTTGGCGTCCATTTTGTATACTGGAGGCCACCATCTTGGTTTCTATGGTAGCATGTGGTTGCTATGTTACCCAAACGCCTACAAGACATTGATATGTTCGGAGGGTGTGTTCGATTGAACAGGAGTAATTTCCCATTTCGCAGAATTACCAGAAACAACCCACCAATCCCTCCAAATCACCAAAATCCACTTTTATTTACTATGGATTTCCCCCAGAATCCTTTTTAGGACCGCCATACCATGGTACCGAGGGGAGACCCCGGGGTATGTTCGACTGAACTACAGTCTGAAGGTGGGAATGGGGAAATCTCATCTGAGGGGCAAGATATTTGAACCAGACCCAAGGCTTGCCGAGGGTCTGGTTCAAATATATTGCCCCGAAGGTGAAATTTCCCCATTCCCACCTTCAAACTCATTGAGGATGATTTTTGATCTCCCCCCCACTCGAGGATTACTTCATTATAGATAATTGATGGTCAAGTGCTGACATACCCAATTTATCAAATCACAGTCCTTTCGAAAAACGAACAATTTCATCGGAAAGATCATACAAAAGTTAGGTATATACCATAGGTATATACTAAAAAATTGATTTGTAACACTGTCCGTTAAGGGGTTAATGAATTTGCACGTGTCAAACTCTAATGTAAAGGGCATTGTGAGATTATTGATCAATCGATAAATTTGCACAGTGATATTATTAAATCTGCAGAGAAACATGGGGTTGAAACAAATCAACATTGTTGAATTTGAATGGCAAGTGGATTACATGAGGGAAATCATAAAGCCATTTTGTTTAATTACAATTGTGCAGACGATGATGAAATAGTTCCGGCGATCTAATAAAATATGCAAATGAGTATGGACAACCTGGGGTGGGTGGGATAGAAATATCCCACCCTGCTGTCTCACCCACGATATGCGTATGTTTCACGGATAGTTGGGGGAGAAAAATTCATTATCTTGGACAGCACCCAGGGTACATGGAGATTTAATACCTGGATGTCTCTTTTTAAACCCTTCGACTTTCAGCCTCAGGGTTTAAAACCAACATCCAGGTATTAAATCTCCATGCACCCTGGATATTGCCCAAGATAACTTATGATTCTACATAGCCAGATCCTCAAAACATTGATTTCAAATTGGGAGGATAGAAAATTACCATGAATTGATCCATCGATTGAATAATAATAATTCTGAAAAACACTTTCAGAAAAAATCCAAATACACATATCATATTACTTTTTTGTTTTCTCCCTGCTAGTTTAATACATGAAAAAAAAAGCTGCGCCATGAGCGCATGATACGCCCGTTATTAATTTCAAGAGGGAACCACACAATATGAGTATACATGTGTACTTGTCAGGTTACATATACTTGCCACCAAAAAATCATGAAACTTGCTCAAAGTCCAACATGTGGAAAATTGCCTATATTTTGATGAATAAAGTCCCATAACTCTGGAATGACAAATCGGACAGTGACACAAATCGAAAGGGAGATTCCTTCTATCAACATATACTTGCAACCAAAAAATCATGAAAATTGCTCTAAGCATATTTTCAAGTTATTGTTCAACATGTGAAAAATAAAGTCCCATAACTTTGGAATGACTAATCGAATGGCGACACCAACCGAAAGGGAGCTTCCTTCCATCAACATAGACCACCTACCAAAAAATCGTGAAAATCTCTTGAAGTGTTCTCGAGTTATCGTATGACGTGTAAAAAATCAACAATTTTCTAAGTAATAAAGTCCCATAACTCTGGAAAGACTAATCGAATGGCGACACTAAACGAAAGGGAGCTTCCTTCCATTGATATACCCCAAAATCACGAAAATCTCTCAAAGCATTCTTGAGTTATCATACGTGTGATCGGACGGACGGACAGACGGACGGACAGCCGGACAGCGGTATACCATAATACGACCAGTTTTTTCAAAACGGGCGTATAAAAATGGTGATATTGATCAATCTTGAATTCATTTGTCTTGTGAGGAGGCCTGTGTGGGCACACAGAGACAAAACTGAAGATGTCAGGGTTGAAATTCTTTATTCTGCAATATATATTTGATGTTCGATGTTGTTCAGGCAAAAATGGTAAAAATGTTCAGTTTATGAAAAAAAAAAAAAACCCCACTTCAAACAGAAAAAGATGGTTGAAAAGGGACGGAAGTTGGCTTTTGAGGATTTGCATGGCTTTGTCATATCCACTTCTCTGTTTCATCTCCCCGAATATGTAATGTAACAGGAACACAAAATAGGGCCCTGCGAAGCTTCGAGTATTCAATTTGATGTCAACATTGCTTTGGTATTCATATATCGATCTCAAATAGTTTGCCGATTCGTTAGTCAAACGAAGCTTCGAGGAAAACGAATCAGGGTTCGACAATGTACATATTGAGTTTTTAGAACAGGAAATTAAACGTTCGTTTGGTGACTTTTGCAAATTGGAGCTGTTTTAACTTGTAACCTGTTCACGCCCTATCTATACAACCGAAATATCCAGCTATGGGCCTAAGGCCTGCTCCCAGTCCCAGAATCTTCTAACACAATAATGGGGGCATGTCGCCTGGAGCGCTCCCATTATTATGTTAGAAAACTGTGGGAGGAAAACCTCTTTAGTTTCTTTGCATTGTTCGGCGTTGGTACTTGGAAGTTGGAATGAAGTAAAAGCAATTTGTGTAAATGAGCACTGCGTCAATATTCGAGTTAACTAATGCAGAAACTAACACAGTTTAACACCTTCGCTGCTTTCGATGAAAACTGAGTTATTGAGTTGAGAACGGACCGAACCGAAATCTACAAGACCCGAATCCTGATAATACAAAAACAACCAAACATTACAATAATGAGGTTCCTATAAGATGTACATGTATTTAGCCATGCTAACATACGTGAAGTTAGCGGCTGTAGCCGACTTTAAGCCATGGGAATTAATGTGCCACTTGTATTACATTTGAGCTTTTAATTCTCATGTTTCAATTTAGTGGTTTGTCTCAAATGTCTCTGGGCAGTAACACCTTAATTTCTGTCCACATTTATGTCTTGAATTTATTGTCGAGCCAAGTGAACATCTGAATGGCCACTCAACGAGAAAGAAAATTAAAACAACGCCAAGTTGTCAAGTTATGTCAACGATCTCTTCTTGCAGTGCTTTCCGGACATTTCTGCACAAGATAATGCCAGTTATAGTTATTTCTCGAGTTTATCCTGATTCGATTTGAGATTCGATTCAATGTCAACATCAGTCCCAATTCGATTTCGAGATTCGATTCGAACATAAATTACCCGATTCGCAGGGCCCTAACACAAAATGTAACCAAATATGTTATGTAACAGGAACACAAAATGTAACCGAATATGTAATATAACAGGAACACAAAATGTAACCGAAACTGTTTCTGTGCTGAAAAGGGTTTTTTTCTTCTATTGCGTTGGTTATATTATAAAATTAACAAGGACAGTAAATATGTTTGATATTCTTTCATATATGCTATATATGCTATTTTAATGTCTGCTCGGAGAAGAGAGAAGCATGATGGGCACTTATTCTCTTTATAAAGTGAGACAAAATAAATAGGTGTGAATTTAAAACAAGCGCCCTCAAGGGGCCTTAACCGTTCACCTGACAAAGTGGTGCAAAGAATAATTCTGGGTCACAGTCAGTCACAGTTCATCAACATAACAGAGGAATGAAGTCATGAAATTATTCATAACTCTGGTGTCTATGTCAGATGATTATTATCATAGGTCTTTCTGACTGCTTCTAATTCTATTAGCTGTACTCAAGCACTGCCAAACTTAAAAAGGTTGTTATGTTACTGCAGTCACCACAACCCCCCTCCCCCCCCCCCCCCCCCCCATTAGAGAGCCTAAATATTAACCAAAGGACTCCATTTGATCAAACTTAAATCTAGCCCTCCTAGACATGTTGTGTACCAAATAAGAAAGGATTCTGACTGGTGGATCTGAATAAGATTTTTAATGAAATTTCCTCACATTGCACTAAGTTAAAATTTGGACTCCCATAGGGAGCCCAAATATTAACCCAGGGACTCGATTTGAACAAACTTGAATCTAGACTCCCTAGAGATGTTGTGTATCAGATATGAAAGGATTCTGACTGGAGGATCTGAAGAAGAAGATTTTTAAAGAAATCTCCTCAAAATGCACCTAGTTAAAATTCAGGCTACCACAGGGAACTCTAATATTAACCCAGGGAGCCGATTTGAACATACTTGAATCTGACCTCCCTAGAGATGCTGTATACTAAATATGAAAGCATTCTGACTGGTGGATCTGAAGGGAAAGATTATTAACCCAGGGAGCCGATTTGAACAAACTTGAGTCTGATCCCCATGGGGATCCCAAATATTAAACCAGGACTTGATTTGAACAAACTTGAACCCCCCCACCACCCCCCACCCACCCCCCAAGATGTTCTACACCAAATATCAAGAGATTCTAATAGATCGTTCAGGAGAAGAAGATTTTTAAAGAAATTTTCTCATAATGCACCAAGTTAAAATTTGGGCTGCCATACAGAACCCAAATATTAACCCAGGGACCCGATTTGAACAAACTTTAGTCTGACCCACCTACAGATGTTGTATACCAAATGGGAAAGGATTCTGGCTGGTGAATCTGAAGAAGATTTTTAAAGAGATTCCCTCATATTGCACTAAGTTAAAATTTGGGTTCCATAGGGAGCCCAAATATGAACCCAGGGACCTGATTTGAACAAACTTGAATCTGATGCTCCCTAGAGATGTTGTATACCAAATCTGAAAGCATTCTGACCAGTGGATCTAAAGAAGAAAATTTTTTAAGAAATTTCCTCATATTGCACTAACTTAAAATTCGGGCTCCTACAGGAAGCCCAATTATTAACCCAGGGACTCGATTTGAACAAACTTGAATCTGAACTGCTACAGATGTTATATACCAAATATCAAAAGATTTTACTTGATGGTTCTGGAGAAGAGGATTTTTTTTTAATTTTGGAAAACAATTTATGGGTGCGATCAGAGTAATGCCACTTGTGGTGCACCCTGTGAGCGTGGCAACTTTATTTAAACAAACTTGAATTGACATATGATAAGGAACATGCACATCATATTTGGTTCAATTCGGCCTGGTGGTTTGTGAGGAGAAGTCGAAAAGGTAAAGTTCACGCCAGCAGATGACACACTGATGGACAAGGGCCGACAGACAAAAGGTGATCATTTTAGCTCCCCCGACTTTCAGTCAGGTTAGCTAAAAATAGTGGGGCCAAAATTTACAGTACAAATTTTCGTGGGTGCAAATTACCTGTTCTCAAAACTTCTCAGGAATAAATCATATTTTAAAAACAAGAGGCCCCATGGGGCCTGAAGCACTCACCATGAACAGAACCTGATATAAACAGAGTCCAAGAATGAATCTACATTAAGCAATCAATCTCCATAGGATACATTATCAATCCTTGAGCCCCTCAGGAGTGACTAAAATAGTCCAAGAATCATGCCTTTTCTTCAAATGATCATAATGTAACAAGAGCACCACGTAGCGGGACAGTATACGCCCGTTTTGTATTTTTGAATGGTTGGGGTAAGGATGGGGGTGAGGGTGAAAATTGTTTGGACCAACCCCATATTCGAACTTGACCTGTATTTTGTTGTGATTAAACAACATATCAAGTTTGGAACCAATCGGAAAACAAATAATAAAAGTTATCATCCGGAAACCAAATATTTGATGCATTCTATGTCCAACAGTTAGGCCATACTAAAGTTATAATCCGGAAAACACAAAATGCACAAATTCAAGAGGAATAACTCTGGAAAGGTACATGCGATTTTGGCCTGTGCTTTGTGGTCATGAAGAAAATCTGAGAATCTGAAACAAATTAGTCAAGGCAAACTAAAGTTACCATCCGGAAACCACATAATTCACAAATTTGCAATCATTCAAGGGGAATAACTATGGAACGGTACATGCGATTATGGCCAAAGGTGAACTTGAGCTGTGCTTTGTGGTCAAAAACAAAATCTTGAGAATTTCGAATTCGAACTTGACCTGTATTTTGTTGTGATTAAACAACATATCAAGTTTGGAACCAATCGGAAAACAAATAATAAAAGTTATCATCCGGAAACCAAATATTTGATGCATTCTATGTCCAACAGTTAGGCCATACTAAAGTTATAATCCGGAAAACACAAAATGCACAAATTCAAGAGGAATAACTCTGGAAAGGTACATGCGATTTTGGCCTGTGCTTTGTGGTCATGAAGAAAATCTGAGAATCTGAAACAAATTAGTCAAGGCAAACTAAAGTTACCATCCGGAAACCACATAATTCACAAATTTGCAATCATTCAAGGGGAATAACTATGGAACGGTACATGCGATTATGGCCAAAGGTGAACTTGAGCTGTGCTTTGTGGTCAAAAACAAAATCTTGAGAATTTGAAAAACATCGGTCAAGGCAAACTAAAGTTATCATCCGGAAACCACAAAATCCATAAATTTGCAATCATTCAAGGGGAATAACTCTGGAAAGGTATATGCGATTGTGGTCAAAAGTGAACATGAGCTGTATTTTGTGGTCAAAAACAAAAAATAGGCCGATGAAATCGTCAGATGTGCACCCATACGCGCAACTAGTAGAAAGCTGTATGATGGAGGGCCACCACGGATGCTGACATTATGTACACCATACAAGGTATGGGTAAATATAGAAATGGATTGGAGGAGTGTCTAATTTGATGGATAAAGGGTTAATATCTCCGGATCAAATTATCAGATTTACATAAAAAACTATACAGCACAGCACATCAGTAACCTGAATAAATATATAAAGTAACATGACAATCGGATTGATATTTTTTGAGTTATCTCATGCCAAAGGGATTGGAGGAATTTTCAATTTGAAGGATAAAGGGTTAATATCTCCGGATCAAATTATCAGATTAACACCAAAAACTATACAACTCAGCACATCAGTAACCTGAACACAAATATGAAGTAACTTGACAATCCAAGCAATATTTTTCAAGTTATCAAATGCCAAAGGGATTGGAGGAATTTTCAATTTGAAGGATAAAGGGATAATATCTCAGGATAAAAATAACAGATTTACACCAAAAACTATACAGCTCGGTACATCAGTAACCTGAACACAAATATGAAGTAACTTGACAATCCAAGCAATATTTTTCAAGTTATCGAATGCCAAAGGGATTGGTGGAATTTTCAATTTGAAGGATAAAGGGTTAATATCTCAGGATTAAATTATCAGATTTACACCAAAAACTATATCGCTCAGCACATCAGTAACCTGAACACAAATATAAAGTAACTTGACAATCCAAGCAATATTTTTCAAGTTATCGAATGCCAAAGGGATTGGAGGAATTTTCAATTTGAAGGATAAAGGGTTAATATCTCAGGATCAATCCGATTTACACCAAAAACTATACAGCTCGGCAAATCAGTAACCTGAACACAAATATAAAGTAACTAGACAATCCAAGCAATATTTTTCAAGTTATCGAATGCCAAAGAAATGGATACGGATGCCAGACGGACAGACAGACGGACAGACAGACAGACAAAGGATGGAAGAACAACAGATGGTCACCCCGGATGCCGACATTATGTGTACCGGTACCATCCATAGTATGGGTACACATAAAAACTTTAAAGTTGAAATAAATCGGTCAAGGCAAACTAAAGTTATCGTCCGGAAATGAAAAGTTGGGCTAAATTCCCATAAATAAAGGGCCATAACTCTACTGCAAATGGGCCGCTAGAAATGAAAATCGAACCCATCCTGTATTTTGTCATACTAAATACACACGCCAAATTTAACTCAGCTCAAACCCTTACAACTAAAGTTATCGTCCGGAAACGAAATGTGTCCATGGACGGACAGACAGACAGACGGGTGGAGAGACCATTCACATAATACGTCCCGTTTTTCAAACGGGTGTATAAAATCAACATCTGAAAAATTTGGTGTCAATCCGTCAAGGCGTTCGGCTTTAAATGAACGGAAACCAATTTTTTTTCAAAAATTGTGGTTTCAAAGGGCCATAACTCTGCAGCGGATGGACTGAGAAACACCAATATCGAATTTGACCTGTATTTTATTGCTACAAACAACATCTGAAAGTTTGATGTCGATCCGACAAGGCGTTCGACTTTAAATGAATGGAAACCAATTTTTTTAGAAAAATTGTGTTTTCAAAGGGCCATATCTCTGCAGCAGATGGACTGAGAAACACCAATATCGAACTTGACCTGTATTTTAATGCTAAAAATAACTTCTGAAAGTTTGATGTCGATCCGTCAAGGCGTTCGACTTTAAATGAACGGAAACCAAATTGTTTATGGACAGACAGACGGACAGACAGACTGATAATATAATACGACTGTTTTTTAAACGGGCGTATAAAAAGCAGAGCTTCCCTATGGAGCTCCTTGATACAACCTATGTGGATTAATCTTAGTTACAGGGCCCCAGAGGGTTCTTAAAAAAAAATTTCTAATTCTTCAGCTGCTTGGCCAATTCCAACTCCCACAGGGAGCCCAAACATTAACCCAAGCACTCGATTTGAAAAAACTTGAATCTCACCCCACTGGAGATGTAGTATACCAAATATGAAAGCATTCTGACTGGTGGATCTGAATAAGAAGATTTTTAAAGAATTTTGTCATATTGCACACAGTTAAAATTTTGGCTACCACAAAGAGCCCAAATGTTAACCAAGGGACCAGATTTGAACAAACTTGAATCTGATCCCCCCTAGAAATGTTCTACGAAAGCATTTCGTATGGTGGATCTGAAGAAGATTCTTAAAGAAATTTCCCCATATTGTGCTGCGTTAAAATTTGGAGAGCCCAAATATTAACCCAGGCACTTGATTTGAACAAAGTTGAAGCTGACCCCACTAGAGACGTTGTATACTAAATATGAAAGCATTCTGACAGGTTGATCTGAAGAAGATTTTTTAAAAATTATCCCTCATATTGCACTGTAGATTCTGACTGGTGGTTTTGAAGAAGATTTTTGAAGATTATTCCCCATATTGCCCAAGGTAAAAAATTTGTGCTCCTCCATTGAGCCCAAATATGAACCAAGAGCTTCATTTTAAGAAACTTGTGTCTGACCCCCCTATGGATGCTGTATAAGAAATATCAAAAGATTCTGCATAATGATTCTGGAGAAAGAATTTTGTTTAATCTTTGTAAATGTGCTGACTCAGCATTTTTTTGATGCTCCCTACAGAACACCCTGGCATAACCGATGGCATTTTTTTTAGCATTCAATTCTACTGGTCCAAAGGATGCATCATTCCAAATAACAGATCTCTGTTCCATGTGGTTTGGGAAATATGGCTGTTTGAAAATATTTTTATTTTTAGCTCCTGGGGTTCCCCCGGGAAAATGGGGAAATTGTTTTTTGTATGAGTTTAGTACTTATGACCCAATAATAACACCTAGCACATTTGGTTCAAATTGGACCATCATTTCAGAAAAAAGAAATTTGGGCGGGGGCCAAAAATCTTGCACTTCTCATTACAAAGGCAAATAAATACTGCTTCACGAACTTCATTTGAACAAACTTGATTCTACGCCTCAAAAGGAAGCTCCATACCAAATATCAAGTCATTGTACCCACTGGTTCATGTGAAGAAGATTTTTAAAATATTTTGGAGAATTTTCCACCACCCCCTCTCTATGGGGCTGGGCATGTTGAGTTGAATAAAAATAGGCCAATTGAATCATCAGATGTCTACCCATATGCGCAACTAGTAGAAAGCTGTTCTCTAAAATATGATGGATAAAGGGTTAATATCTCCATATCAAATTCACCCCCTCTCTATGGGGCTGGGCATGTTGAGTTGAATAAAAATAGGCCGATTGAATCATCAGATGTGTACCCATATGCGCAACTAGTAGAAAGCTGTTCTCTAAAATATGATGGATAAAGGGTTAATATCTCCATATCAAATTATTAGATTTACATAAAAAACTATACAGCACATCAGTAACCTGAATACATATATAAAGTAACCTGATAATCGGATTAATATTTTTTGAGTTACCGCATGCCGAAGAAATGGATTGGAGGAGTTCTCAATTTGAAGGATTAATATCACACGATCAAATTATCAGATTTACACCAAAAATCTGACCACACATATGAAGTAACAAGGCAACCTAATCAATATTTTTTAGGTTACCGTATGCCAAAGAAATGGATTGGAGTAATGCTTAATTTGATGGATAAAGGGTTAGTATCTCAGGATCATATCGTCAGATTTACATCAAAAACTGTACAGCTCGGCACATCAGTTACCTGAACATATCTATCAAGTAACATGACAATAGGATTGATATTTTTTTAGTTATCGCATGCCAAAGAAATGGATTGGAATAATACTTAATTGGTTGGGCAAAGGGTTAATATCTCAGTATTGAATAATCAGAATTACACCAAAAACTATACAGCTCGGCGCATTTGTAACCTGAACACAAATATAGAGTATCATGACAATCTAAGCAATAGTTTTTAAGTTATCGAATGCCAAAGAAATGGATACGGACGCCGGATGGATGGATGGACAGATGGACAGACGGACAGGCAAAGGATGGACGAACGATGGAGGGCCACCCCGGATGCCGGTATTAAGTGTACCATACATGGTATAGGTACACATAAAAATGCAATGCCCCTTCTGGACCATCACTCACAACCTTTCACTTGAATTGTCCCAGAGGTTTTGGAGGAGAAGGCCAAAACATGGTGCTAAAGGACGGCGGACGGACACCAGATGATGGACGGAGAGCGATTAGATAAATCAGCTGGACTTCATCAAGGTGAGCTAATAATACAGGGTTACAATTTAGTGGGTCTGAATATTGTGGGGTTGAAAAATCAATACTCGATCAAAAACAGGAAACTTTGATTTGCCAAGAGAAAATAATGTCAGTGAGATGTTTCACCTGTTGAGAAAATATGCTTTCAGAACTGTGGCAGTTTGGGGTTTTTTAACATAAAATTGTTTTGTGACAATTTACTGGAGAATGTCAACAGGTACTCTCCAATATATTGTTAATTAAACAGGTGTTTACAAACAAGATGATGCTAAATTATGGCTCCTAGTTTTGGTAGAATGACACCTTTGAAAAGAAAAATACTCATGTTATAAATCACCATTGAAAAATAATTTAACATACTACCAGTTAAAATACTATTAGTGGCATTTTAATACCACCAAACTGAATATAAAACAAAAATCTTATGAAAAACATTGAAAGTAATGTTCATCCAATGGATCTAAGGGTTTAACCCAGCACTGTCATCAAAAAAGAAATCTTTTTCCTGATCAGATCAAAATTCGATAATTAGAGCTGTAGGTTTTTAAATTTCTTGTTCGGTTTCAGTTTTGGTTTTTCTGGTGGAGTAAAACCTTGGTTCGGTTCGGTTTTCGGTTTGTTCATGAAGCCAAATAAAATTCAATAAAATTCATTCTTATGTCCGGAGTCATAACTGAATGGCAGTGAAATTGAGAGAAATTCAATGAATGCCCGAAATAAGCTATAATACATGAAGAATCAGGAAGGCCAATATAATAATTACCTAAATATACAGAACTTTTATTGTGCTTGGCCATTTTTCGAGGTCTGACACCTACACGCAACTTGAGGAAAGCTGCAAACACAACTAAACTGAAATGTCGGAAATTCACAAAATGTTGCCTTCCCAGAGTAGTGAGAGTACCCAGACACTGCCATTGGCAGTGTCTGGGTATTCTCACTACTCTGGGATGGCTACATTCTGTGAATTTCTGCAGCAAGAGAGTATTTAATGAAAAACGAAAAACCGTAGATTACAGGATGTCGACGGTTTTGGTTTCGGTTTTAAAAAAAAACCTAAAAACCTCGGTTCGGTTTCGGTTAACCTACAGCTCTATCGATAACAAAAACTTAGAAAAGCGCATCAAGATTTCATAAACATACAGTTGAATATAGAATAAACAAACAGTGTTTCAAGTAAAAGAATTTATTCCATGAGTAGGATTAGGCTCGTCTTAAGTTCACTTTTCCCCTATCAAACTCAAAATTGTCCCATTGGCGAAAATCAATTCCTGTAGAAAAAAGCATGCCCAACAATTAAATAATAGTAAACAGTGATCATTAACATCAGCCCTAACCTCCACTGGGAAACATGTACATGTAATGATATAAATAGATATTAAAATTGGACTGTATCAGAATAAAGAGGGCAGATTACAACTTAAACGCTGTGCCATATATTGTAAATAGATATTAAAACTGTACTGTATATACAGAATAAAGAGGGCGGATTACTACTTAAATGCTGCGCCATATATTGTAAATAGATAGTAAAACTGTACTGTATATACAGAATAAAGAGGGCGGATTACTACTTAAACGCTGCGCCATATATTGTAAATAGATATTAAAATTGTACTGTATATACAGAATAAAGAGGGCGGATTACTACTTAAACTCTGTGCCACATATTGTAAATAGATATTAAAATTGTACTGTATATACAGAATAAAGAGGGCGGATTACTACATAAACGCTGCGCCATATATTGTAAATAGATATTAAAATTGTACTCTGTATACAGAATAAAGAGGGCGGATTACTACTTAAACGCTGCGCCATATATTGTAAATAGATATTAAAATTGTACTGTATATACAGAATAAAGAGGGCAGATTACTACTTAAACGCTGCGCCATATATTGTAAATAGATATTAAAATTGTACTCTGTATACAGAATAAAGAGGGCGGATTACTACTTAAACGCTGCGCCATATATTGTAAATAGATATTAAAATTGTACTGTATATACAGAATAAAGAGGGTGGATTACTACTTAAACTCTGTGCCACGTATTGTAAATAGATATTAAAATTGTACTGTATATACAGAATAAAGAGGGCGGATTACTACTTAAACGCTGCGCCATATATTGTAAATAGATATTAAAATTGTACTCTGTATACAGAATAAAGAGGGCGGATTACTACTTAAACGCTGTGCCATATATTGTAAATAGATATTAAAATTGTACTGTATATACAGAATAAAGAGAGCGGATTACTACTTAAACGCTGCGCCATATATTGTAAATAGATATTAAAATTGTACTGTATATACAGAATAAAGAGGGTGGATTACTACTTAAACTCTGTGCCACATATTTGTAAATAGATATTAAAATTGTACTGTATATGCAGAACAAAGAGGGTGGATTACTACTTAAACTCTGTGCCACATATTGTAAATAGATATTAAAACTGTACTGTATATACAGAATAAAGAGGGCGGATTACTACTTAAATGCTGCGCCATATATTGTAAATAGATATTAAAATTGTACTGTACATACAGAATAAAGAGGGCGGATTACTACTTAAACTCTGTGCCACATATTGTAAATAGATATTAAAATTGTACTGTATATACAGAATAAAGAGGGCAGATTACTACTTAAATGCTGCGCCATATATTCGCCACACGAAAAGTATTTAAAATTGTTCATAACAGCATAAAATATACTTTTAAACTTTCATCACATGGACTGCCGGGTTTTACCCGGTGGTCCATGTGATGATAATTTGCAAGCGTTTCTTGTGTTTAGTCCTCTGAAATTGTAAATAACTATACTAAGTGAAAATTTTTCTTATGGCGATTTAGTAGTAATTCACCGTCCAAAAACTGTAGTCCCAATATTTGCTGTCTGTTTTATCGGCTCATTTCTTGGTTTCACTGTATTTATTTATTTATTTGTGTTTAAGCTCACATACTTCTACACAATGGGTAATCATGATCATGACAGTTTCTTGGTTTCACTACCGATCTCGCTAGTAGCACATTATAGCTTGCATTACACAGCGCTGATGAGCTTGTGTATTTTAGAATACATCATTCTTCTGCATTGAGGAGCACATTAACTAACGAGAATTTTCTGTGCTAATTGTGACAGAACTTCTAGTTTCAACTGTAACATTGCGAAATCAAATTCTCAAAAAACAACCGAAAATAGTACAGTCGAACCTGTCTTGAGAGACTGCCCTTTGGGCCACACAAAAGTGGTCTCTCAAGACAGGTGGTCTCTCATAACAGGTTTCAGGTTTTTTCAAGTCAGTGAATGACCAACCACAAAATTCACAAATGGAGAAGAATTATGTCTCAAAAACACAACTTATGATCCCTCATTGGAACGAGCTCGTTGAGCTCATTCCAATGAGGGGGTCATAAGCTATGTTTTTGAGACAAAAATTGAAAATCTTTAGTAATTAAAGAATTTATTTTGCAAGTATTGTCTTTTACCCACAATGGGTAAAGGGTTAAGAAGACCATTTCCAGCTACTGATACAGTATAATGATCAAGCAATTGAAAAAGTGTGTCAGCACATACTTTGCATGCTTTACTCTGTCCCATATAAAGGTGTGAGTCAATGTGACAATGTTTTCCTGTTTTGGAGCAAGTTTGTTCCTTTGTTAACCCATATAATACAGTGGTTCATAAGTAACAGGTAATCAATCAATTACTTTTCTGACCAATCAAGACGTTGATCATTGGTTAATCGATTAACCATTTCTGCTCTACAGTTAAAACTAGAAGTCCTGTCATGAAATGCGTGCAAATAGCACGGTGATCTGCGCGTTAATCTACGCGTTATGACCATAGTAAGGCTTCAAATTCTGTACATATGGCCTGTGCACAAGCAATGTTTCAGCCAATGGACCTCCGGGTAACCCGGAGGTCCATTGGCAGAAACATTGCCTGTGTTTTCTATGAGTAACCAGGAGAACCTGCCGTGTTTTGGATGCCATTCGATATGGCAACTGCACGCAATTCCTACGCGCAATTAAGCCTAGATAAGCGCACAGTTCATGACAGGACTTCTACTTTTAACTGTACTGTAAGTACATGTATTCATGCATATTGGAAGGAAATTAAAATTTTTTAGTAAATTTTGTTTCTTAACATACCTACCACAATTGTTTACTGGAGGCCCACCCTCCTTGGGGATATCTTTGATATCGATGCCTCCCCGCTAAATCACAAACTTCTCGTTGGCGGAAATACGGAATTGACGTCACGGTTGTTGCGCATGTGCTCGGTAAACGCAAGAGGTGTGCAGAGAGAGTACCTGTAATTTCGAGCGCTGGTCTCGCTCGACCCTTTTTTCGATCTTTTTCGTGCTTTTGCACTCTAGTACTTTTCCAACTTGTTTGGAAAAGATTCTAAAAGCTTGAGTTAGTTCCGAAGTAGGGCTTGCACTTATGTTACAGACAATTGTAAACAATTGTGAGTAGGTTGAAAAGAAATATCCATGTCATAGTCATACAATGAACTCCTCTTACTCCATACTCTACAAATTACAAAACAACATTTATATATGTACTTACAACTACTATAATATTCTGCGGGGGAACAGAATAAAACTGACTTAGATCAGATGAAAAGTCATCTCTGTATGATCGCTTTTTTCGACTAGAAACATCTGAAATCTCTCTCACTTCTAGAAGTTTTCTTCCACCACTGTCAGAATAAAGCTGACCATTGAAAGCACCGAGGTGTGTTAATCTTCCTGGAAAACCTGCAAAAATATAATTTCATGAAGTGATGAAACTTAAAATTTATAATCCAATGTTTTTACCGCAACAATCACAAGTGGAGTTACAGCTACAGTATCAGGGTTTTGCAAATTGCGAGAACAGTTGTTTCATTCCTGTGACGTTCTCGCAAACGCTTGTTACAGTTACAACTAAAAGTCCTGTCCTGAAATGCGCACAAATAGCACGCTGATCTGCACGTTAATCTACGCGTTATGACCATAGTAAGTAGTAATCAAATTATGTACATGCGGCCTGTGCACAAGCAATGTTTCAGCCAATGGACCTCCAGGTAACCCGGAGGTCCATTGGCAGAAACATTGCCTGTATTTGCTATGAGTAACCAGGAGAACTTGCTGTGACTTGGATGCCATTCGATATGGCAATTGCGTGCAATTCCTACGCAATTAAGCCTAGATAAGTGCACATTTTGTGACAGGACTTCTACTTTTAACTGTAAGGACACCCATTTACCTTTCCCGCAAAAATATAAGCATTTTTTCATCAGATAAAATTTAATAAAATTAGATTAATTTTAGAGCTGAAATGATTAAAGGGCTTTCTTGATTGATTAATCACATGGATTAACCTTGGTTAACCAATTAATCACTTGCCCTAATAGGTAGCTGAATAATTGCTGTACCGTTGATGATTTGTATAATTAAAACTTCGCTGAACGTAATGGACAAACCCGGCGAGCGCTATATACAAAATTTTATGTTTTCAAGTTTTGTCTCAAAACATAGCTTATTTGCAGGACTCAAAAATGGGTCCCACAAAAAATAAATTTGCGAGTATACAGTACGTGCAGAGTGTATTATCACTAAATCACCCGCAAAGTGGAGATTCCACCCAAGCAATAACTGCAAATTTGTCGCAAAGCATGACAAGCACAAGCAAAGTTTCAGCCAACGGACCTCCGGGTTAAACCCAGAGGTCCATTGGCTGAAACATTGCTTGGGTTTTTTGTCGATGTGTACAATATTTGAAAGTTATAGTTTGGGTGATAACTCCACTTTGCGGGTGATTTAGTTACAATCCACTCTCCACGTGCTGTACATTATGTAAAATTACAATATTTAGTAGTCAAACAATTTTGGGTTTAATCCTGGGAACGTAATTTTCCTGTTCTCGTTTTTGAAAGTCAGTCACGACACCAGGAATTTTCCAGTTCTCGCTTCTGAATATCAGTCCCAATTCCCTGTAAATTCATAGGACAGAACCTTTGATTCCTGATTTTAGTCTAGGAATTCGCCAGGCAATAGCGCTGATTTTCAGAACCGGTAAATGGGAAATTCCCATTAGCGGGATTAAACCATAGCTCCAATGACAATGCTCGTCTTTCACTGATACCATGGTAAATGAATTTCCCGGGTTTTGTGATTGACTTCCAAAACCAGGAGCCACAGAGCCATAAAATACTTGTTGCCAGTATTAAACTTTAAGAGAATTTCACCCAGATCATGAATGGATTGGAATCTGGTCCAAATTGTTTGCACAGTTCTGTAATTATAAAAGCGGCATTTTTTCGCGATCAGAATGTGTTCCAACAGCAACATTTTCTCCATGACGCAAATTTTCCCAATGGTATGGCCTCCAAACCCTTTCCCAAAGAGGGCAGAAGAATCCCTGTGATTTGATGTAGTAGGTGAGGCTGGAGAGTGTTCACATTACAGATCTATGCATCTTAACAGGGAACAGAGCAAACAAACGTCCAATTTTATTCATTTTTCTTGATGGGGAAGTTATAGCAAACTGCCCAAACCATACCCTGGCCAAACCATCCCCAACTTTTAACCCAACCCATTTGAGCAGGGCTGGCAAACTAGAAAATCAAGGAGTGCAAAACAGTTGCCCTCCTCAGATTGCTTGGGAGTGCAATTGCACCTGAAATTTTCAATGCAAAAACTTGTATGTTATTTTGGTTATATTCACTTCATGGTATTAATATTGTGACCGAAAAATTGTACTACATTCATCTACATAGTGGAAAAATTGGCACACACATCTTCTCATCATTCAAAATGTTGCATTCAATTCTTATGTGACTGTCTTCTACACTCAAAATGTATCGAAATGCGACACAGAATGGGTCATGAATTATTGCGAATCAAAGCAACATTGACAAATCGTCCCCTGAGTTCCAACGTATTCTCTGTGCCAGTAGGCACAGAGAACACATTGGAACCCAGGGGACGAAATGATGATAGATTTTAAAGGCAGTTCCAAACAGGTCTGGCATTCCAGAAAATCAAGGGGTGCAAAAAATTGCCCTCCTCAGTTTTTTCTCGGCGTGCAGTAGGCATGCAGCACTCCTGCACTCCAAAAGAATGCCAGGCCTGTTTGAGCACATTCACCAACGTTTGATCCAATCAACAATATGGCGGTGAGGTGATTTTCTTTAGCCCAAACTGTTTCCCAGTCAAACAATCCTGTAGATGTTTCAGACCTTTAAATTGGTATAATTTGGGAGCATCGCAGAGCTGACAAATCAGCTGCAGTTCAGCCTCAATGAAGAGACTCTCTCCTGTCTGAAATGCCATTTCTTTGTTTCTCTGGGCTATACTGGTGGTTGCAGAAAATCTATTACTGGTAGTCCTGTGGGGTCTTATTCCAATTCTGATCACTTTGTTCTGCAATAGAACAGGTGCCCCAATATGCAGGCCTGGAATTCTTAAAAATGCAGGAGGGCTAAAAATCGCTCCCCTCGCATGGCCTAAGGGGATCGATTAGCTTTCCTCAAGCTTACAAAAGCTAAAAGTGGCAATATGAAGTTTTACTGCTGATGTATTCTGCCCAGTTGGCTTTGTACATTTTATTTGGTGCTGCTATCATGGCAGTCTCCGAGAGATGGCCACACTACCCCTCCCACACCTCCGGGTCTTGGCAAGACCCGGGGGTGTGGGAGGGGCAGTGTGGCCGTGTTACAGAGACCACTAACATAGCACAGATCTGAAAAGATGTGGGTTTTAAGAATAAGGTGGCATTGTGTACTAAGGCGTACTGCACGTCAATGGTGAACCTGTCTTCAACCAATGCTAACCCTGCTTGTGTGGAGTTAGTACACATACTTTTGTGAGTCTGACAGCTGCTCGCCGTTGCTCGGTGGTTCTCTCTGGGTACTCTGGCTTCCTCCACCCGTAAAGCTGTCTGACAGGAGGTGACACTGGCTGTTGAAAGTGTCATTAAACCCAATAATAAATAAATGCAAGCCTTGGTGCCAGTTGCAATTCTCAGGTTGCCATTATCACAAAGTTACGAGGTGAAGACTGTCATTGAGTTGAAAAAAAATGTACACAAATATCCAGGCATTTGCTGGATAAATCATTTGAACAACAAGAAGGGGGTATCCATCCCTATTAGCTCACCAACGCAGGGCATGCAATAAACCAGGCTTATTACAAATCTGCTAAAAAGGTCCAGTCAAGGGTAAATGTTGACTTATATTGATGCATTTAACACATATATGAAGTATAAAATCCACAGCATACCGGAGGTAGCCTCCACTCACGTACATGTATAGCATAACAGGTCAGAATTTTTCTAAGTCCTCACTTACAAAAAAAGTCTAACATTGAATTAAAAAACTCCAAAATCTGTAAAAAATGTCCGTTCAAGGGTTAAATGTTAACTTTATATTGATGCATTTAACACATATATGAAATATAAAGCCATAGAATACCAGTGGTAGCCTCCATGGATCATGTACATGTATAGCAAAAATGTAACAGGTCAGAATTTTTCTAAGTCCACACTTACAAAAGAGTCTAACATCACATTAAAAAACTCCAAAATCTGCAAAAAATGTCTGGCCAAGGGTTAATGTTGTCTTACACTGATGCATTTAACACATATATGAAATATAAAAGCCACAGAATACTGGTGGTAGCCTCCACACATGTACATGTATAGCAAAACAGGTCAGAATTTTTCTTTGTCCACACTTACAAAAAAGTCTAACATTGCATTAAAAATGTCCAAATCTCTGAAAAATGTCCAGCGAAGGCTTAATGTTGTCTTATACTGATGCATTTAACACATATATGAAATTTAAAAGCCGCAGCATACCGGTGGTAGCCTCCACTCATGTATAGCAAAACACGTCAGAAACTTTTAACATTGCAAAAACACTCTAAAAATCAAAAATATATCACTGGGTAAGGGTCTGTGGGTAATTGTAAGCCATAGAAACAGTATGAGGTGCATAGTAACAGGTGGGAAAGTCAAAGTGGACACTTGCAATAACTTTAACACAAGTGTTGATGACGATGCCGACACGCCCATTGGTGCTGACATGCCTAGGCTCATGACATAAGCTCACACAATTTCGTTGGTCAGCTAAAAATGGACATGAAAACATATAAAACAAACAACACTACAGTTAAAACTAGAAGTCCTGTCACGAACTGTGCGCTTATCTAGGCTTAATTGCGCGTAGGAATTGCACGCAATTGCAATTTCGAATGGCATCCAAAGCACGGCAGGTTCTCCTGGTAACTCCTGGTTACTCCTGGCAAACACAGGCAATGTTTCTGCCAATGGACCTCCGGGTTACCCGGAGGTCCATTGGCTGAAACATTGCTTGTCACAGGCCAGATGTACAGAATTTGCTAGCCTTACTATGGTAATAACGCGTAGATTAATGCACAGATCTACGTGCTATTTGAACGCATGTCATGACAGGACTTCTAGTTTTAACTGTGTGTGTTATGCTCTGAAATATGGAAACATTCCTTTACTTTGGAGACACTGGTTACCAATGTGAATTTGGTGGAATTTAAAGACCTGTATTTTGCCCAAACCGTCCCTCAGGATTTTTACCTGTATTTGTAAACAAAAAGTATTTTCAAGCTTTCAAGATATTATAAAAAATTTTTTGTTGTATCCAGAGTTATCTGACGCCATGTTATAGATCCCTGCAAAGCTTCGAGATTTGATTCGAGCTTACCAATTTGTTTCCTATGAAGCCTTTCACTGGAATATAGCTTGGCATCAGTCATATTTGTCGTCTCATAGTTCAGATGGAAATACAGTAAAACCTGTCTGGAGAGACTACTGTCTTGAGAGGCCACCTGTCTTGAGAGACCACATCTGCTAGGCACCGAGTGGTTTTACTCTATAATGGACCTGCTATGGGAGACCACCTGTCTTGAGAGACCACCTGTCTTGAGAGACCACCTGTCTTGAGAGACCACTGTGACCTGGTACCAACTTGTATTTTCATGCCATAACAGACCTGTCTTGAGAGACCGCCCCTTTGAAGATTGAAACCATGACAAAAGCTTTTTACCTGTTCTGGAATTGGAAAATCCATTGTGGTTATACTAACATAATTAAAAGTATTAAAAGCTCTTAATTGGGTTTCAATTGCTAACTCATTAAAGATTGAGATGTTCTTATAAGACCCCTGTGAAAAGATTTGGATTATTGCTGAATAAACAATTTCATGCATACCTGAAATGTGACAGATACATGTAGGAATGAATATAAATTTGTGTTGAAAATCTTTTTGTAACAAATTGAAATGGACTGTTATAAAAATTATAAAAATAAATTAGTGTTGAAAATCTTCAATGAAGATTTTCAACACTAATTTATTTTTATAATTTTTATAACAGTCCATTTCAATTTGTTACAAAAACTTCATAAAAAAGAACAACTACAAAGTAATTACAAAAAATCCATTCTTCTCCATTTCTGACTTTTGTGACTTGCACTGACATGAGAAAACGTGAAACCTGTTATGAGAGACCACCTGTCTTGAGAGACCACTTTTGTGTGGCCCAAAGGGTGGTCTCTCAAGACAGGTTCTACTGTAGTACATAAATAGTGCTGAAAGTGAAGACTGAGTGTAAATTCCTCTATATTAACATAAATAGCATCTGCACTCATGCGGCCAACCATGCGGCCACCCATGTGGCCACCCAATCGAAAATTTAAATTGATTTTTCACCAAGATTCATTGAGATAAATTTGATGAATTTTTCATCAAATCTAGTCGTGGCTGCTTCACAGCAGCCAGGACTAGATTTGTTGGAAAATATCTTGAAAATATTCAGCTTGTTAAGAATTAAAGCACCAAGTAATCACTTCACTCATGTATAGTCAATCATAAAAAAATTGTCGTAAACAGTTGTAAGGTCGGTTGATAAGAAATTTAAATTTTATAGTAAATTTCCTTTCTTATTATACCTACCACAATTGTTTACAACAGGCTTGCATTACAGTGGAAGTCCCTAACTCAGAAGTATACTCTCTATTTGTTCTTTCCCAAGCAATTTGGGAAAGAAAAGTGGTGCAAAAGCACCAAGAAAATATAAGCCAAAACTGGGTTGAGTGAGACCGGTGCACACCCAGTTGAGGATGCTCTTCTCCTAGTACTAATCCAAAGCTTCTGGTACCAGTGCACAGATTTATTACCAACAAGTCATTCAATTTCTTATTTGAATCTGCCAACATTGGAGATATGTGATCAGTGGGGAGGAAGGATTCTTACCTGAATAAGAAGACGGGAGGGCCTCCAGGTAAACAATTGTGGTCGGTGTAATAAGAAAGGAAATTTATTATAAAATATAAATTTCTTATGAACCTACCTTACAATTGTTTACTACAAGATGAATAGACAATAGGAGGAGCGAATCACATAACCAACCCCCACATAACCCGACTGTGCTGGAACCGTGGACAGAAGAAGAGTTCCCAAGGCCTATAAAACCATAGTATCACAAACATTAATAAATGACAATGAGAGATGAGGCATATGGTTCTGTGTGACACACAGATAGAAAGGACAGTACCCAAGCACAGGGCTGGAACTGACCTCATGGGCAGGAATGCGATTGGTAAGTGTCAGGGCAAAAGCCGAGAGAATCACTGCTCTCGCCTGGGGAACCGCCACCATATTCAGAAGAAGTCCATCCCCAGATGACAAAATGACTGAGAAGGGTCCAGGTCCGACTTCTCCTTGTTGACTCTGAACCCTTGAGACGTGAGCAGCCTCAACAGTGTGTCGACATCTGACTCCAGAAGAGCAGCATTGAAGTGCCTCTGGAGGATATCGTCCGAAGTAGTCACCCTGGACTGTGTGCGATGGAAGACTATCACATGCGACATCAGTCGGGTGAAGGCCCAAGGAGCCAGGTTGAGGCTGAAAGGCATGGCCTTTAACTGGTAAACTCGCCCCAGAAAATCGAACCTGAGATACCGTGAACTGCGATGTCCAATGAATCGGAAGTGAAAGTAAGCGTCTTGCAGATCGATGCTGGAAGCGAAATCTCCCTGGTGAATGGAGCAGCGAACTGACCTGAAAGTCTCCATACTGAACTTGGGAGCAATGATAGACTGGTTCAGGATACTCAAATCGATAACCGGTCGGAATTGGCCATCCTTCTTCTGCACCAAGAACAAGTGGGAATAAAATCCCACTGAATGAATATTCTTGATGACCTCAATCGCCCACTTTGACAGGAGATTGTCTATCTTCATGATCAAAAGTTCCCGACATGAACCGTCTGGAGAAACTTGGGTTGGGAGAGGCACCCTCGACAGAGTGGGGTGCCTCAGAAAGGATATCCGCACACCGGACCAAACAACATCTTACACCCAAGGATCGGATGTGATCGTGGCACAATGGTCTGCAAACTCTGATGTCCTTCCTCCAACCTGGCATGAATCAAGGTGAGGACCTTCATTTCGAGCCCCGGCTAGGCCCGTGAGATGAGAAACCACCTCCTCTGCTAGATGAAGGATCCTGAGACCTCCCTCTGGTCTGCCGATGCTTACCCTTACAGCGTGAGTAAGAGGAAGAAGCAGAGGCAGGAGGATCAGCCCTTGACTTCACAGAGGAAGCAGAATGGCATTTGTTAGGCTTAGAACGGTCCCGCCTCCAACAGAAGGCAGATCAAGCTGGCGAAGCAACAGCTGATCTTTGGAATGATGACATCATCCCAGACAATCGCCACAGAATCATGGAATAGTCGCGGACTCACCAAAGAAGTGGATCGAAGTGTCCAACACAGCATCCCGATGAACTAATTCCAAATTAGCCATGTTACAGGCAGGCATGTGATTAAGATGCATGAGCGCCTTAGAGATCAAATGCAAAGGAGCCTGTACATCGTCAAACTTATCTGGAGGCAGATAAGCAGCCAAGGCAGAGATAACATGATCTGAGAGTGAAAGCATGCCCAGCATCTGTCTAGATAAGCCCAACAAAGACTCCAAAGTCGCCACAGAACTTGGGCTTGGAAAGCCCAAGGGAGGAGGAGTCCTGATCCAAGACCGTCAAAGCCTGGCAGACCGACAGATTTGCGGCATTGTAGGAACGATAACGCACAGGGGCAAAAAGGTATCAGCCCAGGTGAAGAATGAAGCCTTCATAGCCTTGGAACTTAGAGCTTAGAGTCCAATGCAGCAAAAGTTTTGAGTACTTGTGCGGTCGAAGGTGCTCAGAAGCAGGTTGCACTACAGGCTGTAGGCACGCGACTGATGATCGCAGCCTGGCTGAAACCACCAGCTGGTCTGACGGTTTGAGTACTGGAAGTCAAGAGCTGCCCCCAAGTCAGAAGACTGATGGCTCTTGACATCTGACCCATCCCCTGAGTCAGAAGACACATAGCCCATGTTGGGCATACCTGCCGATGCCTCTCATGGTGTAGGAACACCAGGGGGATCAGAAAGCGGCCTGCTTCCAATCCCGAGAGGCGGCGCCGCGGAGGGTGCCTGGTAGTCACTAGAAGCCTCGCTGGAGGCAATGGGAAGGCTCTTGGAAAGAACGTACGTGAGCAAGGAGAGGGCCTCCCTAAGCTCACGACCTGTATCAGCCGGTTCGACGTGGGAACAACCCAGCAATGTGGCTTCACATCTGACCCTCTTAACCAACGGAGAGTCATGATCCTCTAGAACACCCGACACGGGGAGACAGTGGAAGCCGACACAGGCCAATATCCCATATCCAAATTAGCAGACATCCCTGCAGATCCCCACAGGGACAAGTCGAGGCTGGTTGAAACGGTGAGGGTCATTACATTACAGATGGAACAGCAGCAGAAGATATGTCGAAAGCTGTTGAAACTGGTGGAAAAGCAGAGAGAGCAACTGAGCTCAGCTCCAAAGGCGGAGTCACAACCATAGTGGCAGCCTCAGATGTTGAATGGAGAGGGACAACAGTCCTGGAACCAGGCATCTCTTCACCGGACATTTCAACAGCTCCCGCAGTATCCATTGCAAGAATAGACTGCAAATCCCTCACGGAGGGGTAGAACACTCACTAGACATAGTCATGTCGGGAGGCACCAAAAGACAGCATTCCCCTTTCCCTTGGGCGTGAGTGGAATGGTTATGAGAATGCACCACACGGTTCACGGAAGCCCAAAAGGTGGATGACAAAGGCCCACAGAGGCCACAGGGTTGATCAGAAGAACACCCATTACATGTGGAACATGAAGCATGAGAATCCCCGAGGCACTGCCCACAAGGAACTGTCCTGGGCATAACCGAGGTGAGAGAAGTTGATGGGATGGTGAACCCAACAGAAAAAAGAAGCAGAACACCCCCAACTACTGGAGGAATCTGGCAGGAAATAAAGGCCCGGTGGGAACACAACAGAACTCAGACAACCAAAAGGGACCCAAAACCAGAAATTCCACCCTCAACGGAGGGGAGAAATCCTGCCAGAACAAACCCCCCACCCCCCCCCCCCCCCCCACCTGACACTTAACTCCAAAAACAATATCCAGAAGAAGCGCATAAATATGTGAACTCAACAACAAAGACCGAACCGCATGGTACACTAAAGTCTTGTGAACATGGAGAAGTTAAATACAAAAAATGTGGTTGAATATAATGAGAATATACAAAAAACACAGCCCAGAATTATCACTGTATCAGAGCAAATGAAAACGCATCTTCCTAAAATGGCAGAAGAAAAAAGAATGGTATGTTGGTTATACATCTGCGCACTGGTACCGGAAGCCATGGATTAGTACCTGAAGAGCATCCCCTACTGGGTGTGCACCGGTCGCACTCGAGCAGTGTGTGGCTTATGTTTTCTGGGTGCTTTTGTACCACTTTTCTTTTCCAAATTGCTCGGGAAAGAACAAAATAGAGAGAGTGTATTTCCGAGTCATGGACTTCCAATGCAATGCAAGCCTGTTGTAAACAATTGTAAGGTAGGTTGATAAGAAAAGTGTATGATTCGCAGGGCACTACCATGTTATGTAGACGTTTTTACCCACAAGTATGAAAAACAAGAGGCCCCAGGGGGGCTGAGGGCACTCACCTAACATAGTAGTCTAAATATCAAACCAGGGACTTGACTTGAATCAGCTGCATACGCCCCTCCTAAGAAAAGCATATACCAACTAGATGAAGCGATTGTGCCCACACAATACAAAGGATTTTCCTTCTATTTTCAGTTCCTGCACTTTTACGTCCCAAAATTGAGATAAACGCATAAAAAACAGATTTTTGTTATTTTTGTTTGGAAATTTTCGAAGTCCCAAACAAAATATTTTCAGCCTAAAATTTTTTTTCTTCTTAAAATTGATCAAAACGCATAAAAAACCAAAAAAACTAATTTCTGGATTTTCGTCCAAAATTTCTAAGTCCCACCCGGACCTCAAATTTTCAGTGCAAAAACAAAAAACATTTTTGTCTTAAAATTGACCGAAACGCATAAAAAAAAACAAAAAATCATTTCCGGATTTTGGTCCAAAATTTCTAAGTCCAGACCGGGCCCCCAAATTTTTAAAGAATATTCCTCATACAGTAAAACCTGTCTTGAGAGACCACTGTCTTGAGAGACCACCTGTCTTGAGAGACCACATCTGCCAGACACCGATTGGTTTTACTCTATAATGGACCTGCTATGGGAGACCACCTGTCTTGAGAGACCACCTGTCTTGAGAGACCACAGTGACCTCGAACGAAATGGTTTGACGCGCCAAAGGCGCGCAGGGACGATATGGGGGACAAGCCCCTTTCGACCCTCGGTGACTGTAGGTGGTTGGTTTCATGTCTAGGTGTGTCAAAGGAGGAGAAGGTTCAGGTACTCGGCAGGTGTCTGTGATGGTTTTAGCGTCGTCTGTGCCGTTTTTTCTTCTTTTTGGGTGGAGGTGGCTGAGAAGGAGAGACTGTGGTAGTTGTTGGTGTAGTTGGGCTGTTGATAATGGAGGACTGACTGGGGTGGAAAGGTCGAGTCCTTGCTGCTTCAGGAGTGTTGGTGCTGTGGCTGTTGCTGTTGCGTTGTTCTATGAGTGCCGTCGTGGTCTTGTTGTGGTCTTTGGTTTCTTCTATTGTTGCCCTGATGTCTTCTCTTAGGCTGCGGATTTGATCAAAGAGTATCCGTGCCTGTTCCTGATCCAGAGAGGGGGATGAAATTGGAGAGGAAGACATCAGAGAACCAGTTTCTGATTCCGTCTCCGACTCGCTGGTGACATCGTCATCCTCCAGGTTGCCCCTCAAAGGAGAGGCAGCTGGGGAGTGGATGGGAGTCACAGGAGTTGGAGGGGAGGAAATGGTAGTGGTCTCCTCCGTCTTCTCTTCCGCTTTCTCTTCCTTCTTCTTTTTCAGGAACGTCTCCAGCCGCCGGGCATCCCGGCGCCTGGTGGATGGGCTCTTTTTCTTCTTGCTCTTCTTCTTTTCCTTTTCAGGGCCAGGTCCAGGCTTCTTCGGGTGAGGACCAGTGGGAGAGGGGGTCCTCTCACCAAAGGTGCTACCTCTCCCTGAAGAAGGTGTGGTGGTGTTGTGATCTTCAACGATGAACTCCAAGTTCAGATGGACTCTCTTGCCTGTCTCCCGGACAGTCCAGGTGACAGGGCAAGAGATGCCCAGAGCTGCTATAGTTCTCTTCAGTCGCGCTGGTAGTTCCAGTGTTTCCATAATTAAAGTGATAATTAGGATGTTCGCACTCTGAGTTCAGAGGTGCGAATGAGCAGTGAATCAATGTGACCTGGTACCAACTTGTATTTTTATGCCATAATGGACCTGTCTTGAGAGACCGCCCCTTTGAAGACCGAAACCATGACAAAAACTTTTTACCTGTTCTGGAATTGGAAAATCTATTGTGGTTATACCAACATAATTAAAAGTATTAAAAGCTCTTAATTAGGTTTCAATTGGTATTCAGTTACATAACTCATTAAAGATAGAGATGTTTTTATAAGATGCCTGTGAAAAGATTAGGATTATTGCTGAATAAACAATTTCAAACACACTTGAAATGTGACAGATAGGATTATAAAAATAAATTTGTGTTGAAAATCTTCATTGAAGATTTTCAACACTAATTTATTTTTATAATTTTTATAACAGTCCATTTCAATTTGTTACAAAAACTTCATAAAAAAACAGCAACTACAAAGTAATTACAAAAATCCATTCTTCTCCATTTCTGAATTTTGCAGTTGGTTATTCAGGAACTTGAGAAAACCTAAAACCTGTTATGAGAGACCACCTGTCTTGAGAGACCACTTTTGTGTGGCCCAAAGGGTGGTCTCTCAAGACAGGTTCTTCTGTACTGCACTAATTTGAACATTTGGGCTCCCATAGGGAACCCAAATATGGACCGAGGGATTTGATTTCAACAAGTATGTGAATCAATGTTCCAAAGATGTTATATGTAAAATATGAAAGCTTTTGGAGCAGTGGTTTGGAAGCAAACAATTCTTTAATTTTTTCCCATTGCCCACAATGTTAAAAAATGCTGACTCAGCTCTTTTTCAAAGTCCCGAAAAAGTACCTTATGACAAAACCGATGGCAATTTTTTTTTACCATTCCTTTCTGTTGGTCCCAAAGAAGCCTCACACCAAATAAAAATTCTCAGTGCCGTGCAGTTTTGGAGATCAGGACGTTTTAGTTTTTTTCTATTTTGGGCTCCTGAGGTTTCCACGGGCTGCAGGAAAAATTTTTTGGGCATAAATCAAGTACTTATAACCCAATAATACCTCATATCAAATTTGGTTCAAATTGACCTCTCGGTTCAGAAAATAGAAATTCTGGGCGGGGCAAAAATTCTTGCCCCTCTCAGAACAAAGGCAAATATTGCCCATCAAACTTCTCTTCAACAAACTTGAGTCTACACCTCAAATGGAAGCTGCACACCAAATATCAAGTCTCTGCTACAGCTGGGTCATGAGAAGAAGATTTTTTACATTTTGGTCCCCACCCCCTCCACAATATCAGCAGAAACCCAATTTGAAGAAAAACCCAAATGCCCCTATAAAACCGCTACTCATGTGCATTTTCATTGAACTGCAGCCAGTGGCTTTGGAGAAAATGACACAAACACCACCTTCACGACGTACAACGGACAACAGACGACGGACGACAAACGACGGACAAAAAGTGATCAGAATAGCTCACCCTGACTTTCAGTCAGGTGAGCTAACAACGGTTATGAGAGAAAAAAGAGGTGGTTCACATCAGATGTTTTTAGGTGTAAATAGGTAAAATCTACAGTGGATTCCATTTATTTTGACATCCATTACTGGTCAAGCCTTAAGATTGCTCTATTTTGGGCACATCATTTTCAGGGCTCTAAACGTGCCCCAAATATAGGAAGTTCCATTTTCAAGAGATATTATTGATCTTTGAAGCTGAAAGTAACGTTACACCAGGGTTTTCGCTAGGGAGGCAGAATGTCTGCATGGCGGCCTCACTGCCTGAATCAACTGTTTCCCTGTTACATAGTTACCTCTTATAACAAGCTTGGTTTTAAATTTAGTGGCTATTGTTTTCTTGGGACTCACAGAGAAATTGTTAAAGTATTAATACGTCTTCCCGATGGCTTTGTTTTGCTGCTGCAAAACATTGCTTGCGGGAAGACGTATTAATACCTAGTGGTTCTGCAAGAGAAAGCCCAAGATTTGCTGATATGGTAGCCAAGGAAGTACACTGAGAAATGACTTTATTCTGTGAGAGGAGCCAACTGATACAAGCTCTCAAGAATGATAAGGCCATCATCTGTTGATGCACGGTTTAAAATTGCCCCTCGTGTGAGAGAACTGAGTTATCCTGGGCACACTTCATAAAAGTACTCTCTTTTGCAAGCCATAGTAATGGAGATTCTCTTGTATTTTCATGTCAGAAACGGCCTCATCGTTTTTGACCTAGCAGAAACACTGGTTACACACCATACAAAAGAAGGAAAAACACTCTATCAACTGAAAAATTTTAAATACTCAGACTGAGTGAGACAAATCAAGGATAATATTTTAGCATGGTTCCTATTTCAGGCACAGCTTTTATCACACACCTATTACAGTTAAAACTATAAGTCCTGTCACGAAATATGCGCTTATCTAGGCTTAATTGCACATAGGAATTGCGCGCAATTGCCATATTGAATGGCATCCAAAGCACAGCAGGTTCTCCTGGTTACTGATAGCAAACACCTGCAATGTTTCTGCCAATGGACCTCCGGGTTACCCGGAGGTCCATTGGCAGAAACATTGCTTGTGCAATTGCTTGTGCACAGGCCATATGCATAAAATTTGATAGCCTTACTATGGTCATAATGCGTAGATTAACGCGCAGATCGACATGCTATTTGTGCGCATTTCATGACAGGACTTCCAGTTTTAACTGTAATGTAAAACATGAGATTTTCACTGTTCTGCCTGTACGATAAAAGTAAAGTTGTATCGCACATGTGGTGATACAAAACACGTTCGATTTTGTTTCCAACATAAACTAAGAAAGAACCTGTCTAAACAAATCATGTCAATCATTGCTAGAATGCACTGGAGTCGAGAACGTTTGGAAATTCCAAGTTCCTCATTTAGATTTGTTTATCCGAGATATTTGAACAATCAGCTTCGAGTTAAAAATTTACAAAATAAAAATAACATTCTGACTGCCTGTTCCTTGACAAATGCTTTCCACAACTGGTCATATAATGATGGAGTGTACTAAACTTGTTAGCTATTTAAAAACGTTTTGTTGTGTTATTTCCCACAGTTTTGTCAATGTCTGAGATTTGATCATTGTGACAGTGGCACTGATTGGTGTCAATTGGTTTCGACCAGTTGAATGCAGTAAAACTTAAAAAGCAAATTAGGGTTGGTATCTCACCTACTGACAGTGATGTCTTCTTGGCAACGAAGGAAACTATCCAGTTGAAAAGTGATTTTACATGTAGTTCAATTTTCGGGTAGAGTAGTTGTCACATGGGAGGTATGTGATAAATACAAAACCGCACATACATGTACGTTTGAATGGGTAAAGAATTATCACACTTGTGTGATAATTCTTAACCCATTCAAACATATGTTTGGTTCTGTATATTTACTGCCTTGAATTTGGGGTAATCTGAAGGCCTGTTACTTGTAATAAAATATCACCGTTAATTGAATGTAGCAGGATTGGCTGATTCAAATCAATGATTTTTTTTTTTTTAAATCATTGATTTAAATAAAAAATTTACACATTGTCACTGTCAGGAATATTTTCAAACAACTTGGAAATGAGCTATTTAAAATATGCTGAAATGCATATAAACTGTTGAAATACATGTACAGTAAATACCATATTTACTCTATATATTGGGACACTCTATAATTTGGGACTCGCATTTTTTCCAGAAAAATTTTTTTTTTTATGCTCCAATGTTTGGGACACTCAGGAGACTTGTTTCCAGTTGGCCCAGTCACCTGAAAACGGTGCAAAATGCTCAATATTAAAGCTAAGTTTGTGTTTAATTTTCCTTTTTAAACAATAAAAAATTGATAATACATACTGATTTGTGTTGTTTTTATTTAAATCTGTTCCTAAGTTTTAATATTTACAGTCTGGACTGACATGAGGAAGACTATTTAAAATTACATTGTGACAGTCTTCAACCCTTTACTGAATGCTAGTGGCAGATGACACTCATAAAAAGAATTCTTGTGTAACTAAAAATTTTCATTTTTTGCTTCCAAAACATAGCTTATGACCCCTCATTAGAATGTGCGCAATGTGCTCGTTCTAATGAGGGGCATAAGCTATGTTTTGGAAGCAAAAAATGGAAATCTAAAAAAAAACTGGATGGCGATTTTCGTATATAGTGATGGAAAACGTATCACACACAACTTGATTCAGCATCAAAACAAGACCAGGTTGTGTTTTTTCCCCATTTTCTAAGATGTGGGACATCTGTGAAAATATTTATTTTTAGCTGTCCCAATACATAGAGTAAATACGGTAGACATTGTTCATGACAGGTACATTGTAAAACTAATTTGTAAAGTGGGAATATACATGTACATTCCACTGTGTCTTGACAACTGGAATGTGCTGTAGGTTAGTTAAATGTTCCCGAAAAAGTTCAATAAGTTTATATACATGTACTTTTCAGCTCATATGAACAGAATCATATTAAAGTGATACTAGATTTTCAACCAAATATATGATAATCTTTTAATGAACCAATATACATGTTTTAGAGCTTTCCAGAAACTGATGTCAGATTCTGGTGTTATCAACATAGAAAAAGCAGAGCACATAGTTTCTATTGGTTATGCTGCAACTTGTACTGTAAATTGTAAGATTAGCAATACAGTATAGTGAAACCCACATGGTTTGATTCCTTGTGTAACCTGGAAGTTGTGTAATTTCTGCTACCACAAGGCTTTCTGAAGAAGCCATCCTCGGCAGTATTTTTGCTCTGGATATTTTTCGTTTCCTCGACATTTTCCTTGGCACTGTTGATTGCTGAGGGTGAATTACCAGGGATACATAAATAAAATAGTTGGATCAAAACAGCTTTTAATTGATGTTGTGACACTAATCACCTAAGAAAATCTAGGTGACCCACTCATCACTCGCCAGGCTCACCTATGAGTATTTTAAGGAGAGCTCCTCATTGTTCACCTTCGCTATGTTCATGGAAAGGTCTAAATCATGTGCTCTACACATACTAGTACAGTTAAAACTAGAAGTCCTGTCACGAACTGTGTGCTTATCTAGGCTTAATTGCGTGAAAGAATTGGGCGCAACTGCCATACTGAATGGCATCCAAAGCACGGCAGGTTCTCCTGGTTGCTCAAAGCAAACACAGGCAATGTTTCTGCCAATGAACCTCCAGGTTACCCAGAGGTCCATTGGCTGAAACATTGCTTATGCACAGGCCATATGTACAGAATTTGATGGCCTTACTGTGGTCATAACGTGTAGATCGACGTGCTATTTGTGTACATTTGATGACAGGACTTCTAGTTTTAACTGTACATGTATGACAAGAAACTCACTCAAATTAAAACTGAGTCATTAAAAGGTAAACCTTTCGTAAATATATAAATATCCTGTTTGCTTTTTACTATGGCATTATGTACATGTTGCACTCAGTGGGGTATAACTGTACTCTCAAATTCTAAAAATATAAGAAGTAAAATTTGATTCTCGCAACAGGTGTTTGCAAGAATCAAAGCTGATTCTCATGAACCGTGACAAATTTTAAGGCCTCGAAATTCGCCATAATAGAACACAGTACTAAAATCTTAATGTCACTTGTAAGAGTGAAGAGAAACAAAATAGAATTTGTAATTTTTTTTTTCTGTCAACAAAACCAAAATAAGAAGTTAAAAATTCAATGATAGGATCTCATATCTATTAAGTTGTGATATTATCTGGCAAGTTAGAAACTAATTTTTAATGACGTTTTATTAAGAGTTCTATTTATAGTAATGATCCTGTAACAGGGACTGATCAGGACTATTTAAAATACGCTCTAGCCTCGGAGCCTATTTTTTCAATTAATGCGCCAGATTTCAATTTACGGAGTCACACTGCTGTTTGTAACACACACAGCAAGTATGTAATAGCTCTCATCATTTTCATTTAGTACACTATAGCAAACATTAATCTTCACTGTGGTTTCTGATCAAGTCTTGGCTGCCTATTTAGGCAGCCAAGACTTGATCAGAAACCACAGTGAAGATTAATGCTTGGTAATTAAGACTTGAAGTATTAACTTAAGCACTCTACAACAATGATAAATGATAATCATACATATAATACATGTAAGAGTGTCTCTCTCGATTATCCATCGAAAGAATATCAAAATATGATCTGAGAAGTTACGCGCCAACTGAGAAGCCTATTTCTGAGATTTAAGAGCCAGGTCCTGATGTTTCAGAACCAAATACGCACTGGCGCATGCCCAGGTTGGCCCCTGCTGTAATCTGCAACCTTGTGGCTACTGACTTCACAATTGATAGGGCTTTTCCCTTTCCATATACATGTACGTGTATGCGATTAGCTTCTAAAAGTTTAGTTGAGCTGTGAAATGAAACATAAGTAATGTCATTATCCAAAAACTGAAAAGTGCCATTTTACTAACGTTTCCCATGACCTTTGGCCAACAAGCTAGGGTTCTTCCCCTTCTATTAAGGTACTGATGCTACTAGTAATCCTGTGAATCTGGTGGACCCCTATCCAGGGACGGATTCAGAGCCAATTTGCTGCCTGTTACAGGTATGGGCACCTAGGACTGCACGATGTTCAAAACTGAACACCGGTATCGGTATTCAAAAAAATATCACGGTATATCAGTATATCGAAAACTGTTCAGATATATGAACACAAGTACCACAATCGACACTCCAGGCATCACAGCCGGAATGAATTAGCATGCCTTGCTGATGCGATTCGAAAAACCTTTACCCAACGCAGACAATATCAAAATTTATTATTTTCAAAATTAGTTTATGAGATTTTTCCCAAAGATTTCAACAAAACTATATCATGTGACCCCTCATTGGAACAAGCTCAACGAGCTCGTTTCAATGAGGGGGTCACATGATATAGTTTTGTTGAACTTTTTTAAAATTATTTTTTCAACTGCTGAATTTGTATATTACGAGGGCACAAGCGGGCGATTCCTTGGACAAAGGATTAATATTATTCAATAGGGGCTACAGTTAAAAAAAACTAAAGACATCTGGGTAATTAAATAATGACGATGAACCGATATTTTTTGTAATTACATCGGTATCCAATCGATATTGGTTTGAATACCGGTATATATCGGTTTATCGATATACCGTGCAGCCCTATGGGCGCCTAAACTCTGGAGCTCAAATGTCCCCAAATTCCTGCAGGAAAATATCATTCAACTTTGAAATTTACCAAGTTGAAGCAATTATTTCCAATATTTAGTAGAAATCTAAACACAGTGGATAAAAAACAATTCAAAACACATGCAGTGGTCTCATCATCTGTATTACGACATCTCAATTTATTTGGGGGACATCCTTAATTGACAAACAGGTGTCCACAAAAAATTCCTCGATCCACCCCTGTCTCTAGCACTTATCTGGTCTGGGCTGAGAACAGCAACACTTCGTCTTCTGTTATATTTTTATTATTATCTGTCTTTGCTCATACAATAAAACATCAGATACGAGTTGTTCAGCAGTGGGTGTAAGCACAGCATTTTTTAATCGATGCTGACATGCCCCCATAATGGTATAATATAAATATTAACAAGGTACACAACTCACTTTTCGAAAACGATAGCACACATCTTCATTACACCCCCCTCAAATTTGTTTCACCCAAGGTATCCAGCACTACCCAGTGTCGGGGGAAAGGGAAAAGAATAAGCTTTACAATGATGCACTACATGACCGTTGGGTGTTCTTCGGTTATTCATAATAACTGGGAGAAGTCCAGTAAAGGCCAAAAAACACTTAGTTGGAAAAGATGCTGTTCAGTGGAAAGTGAGTTACGAGCAACAATTCTCCGATTATAAAAAAATTGAGGTCCCATTGTCTATGGAGGGCGAAGTTGTCATCCAGCTAAGAGTCCAGGATTTCTTCATTATACCCTCCTCAAATTTGATTCACCCAACATATCCAGCAGTGCCCGGTGTCAGTTCAAAGGGGGAAGAATAAGCTTTACAATGGTGCATTACATGACCATTGGGTGTTCTTGGGTTATTCATAATAACTGGAAGAAGTCCAGTAAAGGCCGAAAAGCACTTACAGTTAAAACTAGAAGTCCTGTCACGAATAACTGCGCGTTGGAATTGCACGCAAATGCCATATCAAATGGCATCCAAAGCACGACAGGTTCTCCTGGTTACTCATAGCAAACACATGCAATGTTTCTGCCAATGGACCTCCAGGTTTACCTGGAGGTCCATTGGCTGAAACATTGCTTGTGCACAGGCCATATGTACATAATTTGATGGCTTTACTATGGCCACAACGCATACATTAACGTGCAGATCAACGTGCTATTTGTGCGCATTTTATGACAGGACTTCTAGTTTCAACTGTAGTTGGAAAAGATGCTGTTCAGTGGAAAGTGGGTTACGAGCGACAATTCTCCAATTTATTATAAAAAATTTGAGGTCACAATGCCTATAGAGGGCAGATTCAAATATTAACCGTATACCTTTATCAATTACTAATTTTGGATCCACATTCATTCATTTCTGGTGTTCACATTTAAATATCGTTTATACATTTTTTATCCTTCATTTGAAAACTCAACACACTGTCGTCGTCCACTGAAATGGCAGACTCGCACAAAAACATCCAAATTCTCCCATAGGCTTCTTTTCATGTATGATTTTCTCAGCATGAATAGTAGACAATGGGAGAATGGGATGTTTTTTAAATTTGAAGGGGGTATAATGAAGGAATCCTGGACTCTTCGCCGGATGTCAACTTTGCCAAGATTTTTGTTAGGACAGTTTGTCGGGAAATTGGACACTTCGCCAGAATTTCAGTGGCAGTTCACCGACTTTTTTGGATGTTTCGCCAAAATTATTGTGGATGTTTTCGCCAGAATTATTTTGGACGTTTTGCTGAAATATTTTTCATGCAAAAATATAAAAACTGCAAATCACATGAAAAGAAAAATAACATCGACCTAAAAAAAAAAAAATGACAGACAACTTTACCGACTAGCATAATTATTTCTTGACGTTAAAAGTTTGAATGTTTTAACAGTAATAGACATGTTAGCAAGTATATAATTTTGAGTAGCAGCACAGTAATTAATTAATAACAGTTAATAACACTAAATAATTATAAGTATGACATGTGGTAGTTATTAAAGCTATCACAATGTATTTTTGTTTGGGGTGGGGGGGGGGGGGGGGTTATCATCACTTAAACTCGATAATTTACATAACTGACATTTATTAACAATTTTTATAGAAATAACAAGGGATGTGAATAACATGCATCACTGCATGTTCGATTAAAATGAAGGTAATGATCCACCCTAAGCTACTAGTATGCAGAAATCTCAGGGTAAGGAGGTGGTCTTGAAGGAGTCTTGTGCACCAATTACCTTTCGAGTCTGCACTGGTATTTTTTTGACAATTATCGAAGTATTATTGGCAGGGCTCATTTTCTTAGAGTTCCCAGGAAGGATTCTTTTTTGATATTATTTATGGTAGGTTTTAAAATCTAATAATATTCACTAATTGGTTTTATTTGAACCAAACAAAATCTAATTTTAAACCATTAAAAAATTTAAAAACAATTCTGGCGAACTGCATTTCCAGTGAATTGCGACCTCGGCGAAGTGTCTACTTCAGCAAACTTGTTATCCGGCGAAGAGTCCATTCCCCTAATGAAGATGAGTGCTATAGTTTTCAAAAATCGAGTTGTGCACCTTAATATTTATATACCATTGTTGGGGGGTATATGGACGATTCGGACCATGTACAATTCGGACCAGATTTATTTTGGATGAATCGGACCAGATCTATGGACGATTCGGACCAGATAACTGGACAATTCGGACCATGTTTATGGGCGTTTTGGACCAGGTTTTTTGGCAGTTGGGATCAAGTTTTGGGGCGATATGGAGCATGTTTCTAAGCCATTTGGACCAAATTATCAGACGGTTGCATGATTCGGGCTCGGAGTCGGTTTTTTGGTTGATGTTCTTTAGAAATTCTAAAACAATCAATAAAAAAAAAATTAACTGACAAGATCCGACACTGAGAGAGAGAGAGAGAGAGAGAGAGAGAGAGAGAGAGAGAGAGTATAGTAGTACTGTTAATTTCTTGTGTGTTAGTCAAGTCGATTGGGATTAATTTCACTGAGAAATACCGCCGTATAAAGGTGACTGTGATTAATTTCACAGAGAAATACTGATGTATTGTTTGTGGTTATCACAACAGATAATCCTGTTTGTAATTATAGAGTGCGATTAGTCAGGACAAAAGAACAGAATTTCAAGTCCCACAGTCATGACAAAATAACTGTATTTGTATTATTTATTCAATAATCATTTTATGAGATTAATTATATCATTCACACACGTTTTAAGGTACTGCTAATTGAGGTAAGAGCAGGTTGCCAAGATATTATGTAAGAAATAATGAAGAATTGAAACTTAAAATGAACTAGTTTCTACCTAACTGTCCCAGAACAGGGTTAATAAATATCCAAGTATTCTAAAAAGATGCCTAAGAAAATACACTATATCAAACGTGGTGTGTTTTGTTGGGCATATTTTTCCATACTCTTTTGGAGCATTTGGATATTTATTAACCCTGTGCTGGTGCAGTTTGATGGTACTAGGTTTTAGTTTCTCATTATTTCTTGCATTTTCAATTATTTTTATTTAAGTTTACATCACATAAATGTGCAACCCTATACAGTGTAACTCTCTCTCAAACCTCTCACTCCAGCATTCAGATATAAATTGTTTAATAATGTCCCTTATACTTGCAGAAAATTTTGTTCTTCGATGCATATAGGGCCGCCAAATGCGTGGAGACCCTGGTCTCTTTCAATTTTCGCCCAAAATCCATGTACTATGTCCCTTTTACCGATATTTATGTAGTCTTTACATGTTTCCTGTTCAAATGAATTGTGCTATATGTCTGCAACATTTATATCTATGCATTATAATCTTTTCATTTTGTTTTTTGTAATATGAGTTACCTGTTTTTGACTAGAATAAAAGTATGTTTAATCTTCTTTGGCATTAGTTGTTGTTTTTTTTTATTGCTCACCCTGAATCAGTCAACTGTCTCATAATTTGGTCCAAATGGCTTAGAAATATGCTCCAAACCTCCCCAAAACTTGATCCCAACTGCCAAAGAACTATGTCCAAATCGTTCATAAACATGGTCCGAATCGTCCATGAATATGGTCCGAATCGTCCATAAGCATGGTCCGAATCATCCAGAAATCTGGTCCGAGTCATCCATAGATCTGGTCCGAATCGTCCAAAAAAATCTGGTCCGAATCGTACATGGTCCGAATCGTCCATAATCCTGTTGGGGAACGTCAGCATTGATTCAAAAATGCTACCAGATATCATTTTTCTTTAGATTTTTCAGCTTGTGCCGAGTACCTGTGATTGCAAGTCGTCCTGTCGAAAATGTGAACGAGTCGTTCAAGTTTGGGTACGAACTGACTGGTACGAAATTATATTTGTACATTTTAAATTCGGAGATTACTCTAGATGGTGTGTGGTATAAGAAATAAAATAATCATATTACATCCGTCCCCTAACGGATAAAAATACTGCACCCGCATTTCAGAAAACTTCAAGAAAATTACATCGCCTAACTTCGATGTAAACTATATGTGACTGGAACAAACATAAACGTCGTTGCCCAACCCACGAAAAGTTAAATTGGTAATCATTTCAATCATAAAAAATCAAAGAACCTGACACGTACATTCGCATACATCTAAAACGGTGCCAATAACTGCAATTAGTCTCAAGGTTCCAAACACCACACTTGACAGTTCCATTTTCCAAGACAGGATCCAAGAGCACTTCCGCAAGAAAGAACGACGGCGCGAGAAAAATAAGTACCGTACAGAATATAGAATGGTAAATGCACAATAAATTTGATTTTCCTCTACTTCTTTTTGTACTTCTTTGACAAACGGTGGTATTAAGAAAAACTTAACAACGTCATTATGCTAAGATTTCCAAGCGAGCATTCGAGAATCCATTTGACAGTAATCAATCCAAATGATCACCTGTGCAAATTTATGAATGGTGAAAGAAAGACAAATCGATCGATCGATTCTATTATAATTTTACGCATTCTCGCCCATTCATCAAGACGCACGGACAACTTCGCACTCTAATTCGTGTGCGGAGAACAATATGACATTGAAAGAACTTGAAAGAAGGGATTGGTTCTGCTGCATATAACAAACGCCGCCACACATTTCTAATAACAAATTAACACAGAACCTGACAAAAGACAATTTACTTTCAAAACACAATTTATTGTAGACGCCCACGAATGTATTTTCTTGAACGGGTCACGGGGGCCGCGGAACCAGGAGGGGGACCCCCCTCCACACTTTTTTTGCCAGGCCATGTTTTTGTATGCATATATTTTAACACAACCAATGACTGGTGAAACAAGGGGCGGATCCAGAACCTCCCTCATATATTCGCCAGGATGGACACTGAATTAAGGACTCGGACTCAAAAAACATACTGAATCGAGGACTCGGACTCAAGTTTAGTGTTCAGATTTTTTTGTTGAATTACCAATGATTAACCACACGAAACAGCGATCTTGTCATTGTGATGATCAGCAAAAATCTTTTAACTGTTAAACTGCGGTAACATATTCCCAACAGCCATCGTACTTTGTGGAATGCCCCTATATATATTTTTATATAAAGACTATCATTCATTTATTTAGTTGGGATAAGCTGACTTTTTGTGAACTATTGATCGACTCCCTTCCATCTTCATGGCTTCATTTAACCATTTATTTGCGACTAACTACCAAACTCGACCACGTCAATGCTCAAAATATCCGTTCAATGCTTTTCCAAACTTGGAACCAAAGGCCGTAATATTATTTTGGTGTGGAATATCCTGTGGGCCCAATACATGCCACATGGATTTAGTGTTGAAAATGTGTTTCCAATTTAATGTATATCATGGTGTATTCTCTACGGTATTCCGTGATCCACGGGTGGCAGATTTTCATCTTCGATGACAGTTAATGCTTTACATCTACGAAAATATGAGAGTTGAGAACTAGAAGTATACCTCTTTTTATCACCAGGATATGATGTATTGTTCCGGTGCAGCAACGTATAAATTGGCAACACATTTTCAACACAGAATCGATATGGTGTACTTTAGAAGCAGCAGTGGGGTTTGTCACGCAGAAAGAAAAGATATTACTATCTTTGGGTCCAAGCATTGGTGGCGCAAAATGGGCGGGGATGGGGTGGGGGTGATGACATTTACCCCATAAGCGTAGACTTTGCCTCCTCCCTGTCACATACACGCCCATCCATTCAGCCAGGTACATCCGAAACGTGAAGCAATTTCCTCCTCAGTTACAAGGTTGGGAAGGCAGCTGGCGTGTGGTCATAATGATGCCCGCGGAATCACTTTTCAAGCATAATCTTCCAGCCCCCCCCCCCCCCCCAATAAAATGCCTCCCTACACCCTTGGATACTTCCTAGCTGGGAAATTCTCTAGTTGAAGTTCGGTCATAACCTCTATTTGTAATCAAAAATTGCCCCCTGCGCCTATGCCACCACACCAGAAGACTTTATTTGAAAGCACAATTCATTTCATCCCCTCAGAGGGAAGGCGCCCCCCCCCCCCCCAAACAAAAATTGAATCCCATACACTGAAAAAACCCTCCAGCAAACCTTCTAGAAAACAAAAATACAGGGACGTTTATTTGTCTGCTCCAATCGAAGGTGAATATGAGTCCGCTTCTTGCCCGAAAGAAGATTTTGGTATTGTCAGTTTGTATCGGAAAAATGGAACAACCACAATCATCAAAATCTAACAGACCATGATCAGTAACAAATCAACTACCCAGTAGAAACGAATAGAACTATTTATTTTTGGAGGCAACATGAATACAGCACAGTACAAATATATACGACAAGGGAAGCATCACTATGTAATAAAAAACATGATTTAAAAAAAAACTCTGAAATCAAGAAAGCAATCATATTTATATATGCATTATCAGTGTTTTACGCCATTATCAACATCTGGGCTATATAATGACAGAACGACCCCTGTGGTCTCGAGCATGCCAGTGAGGGGCCATGAGCTATGTTTTGAAGACAAAAAATGAGAAGTGTGAATGGGGGATGGTCCACATCTTTTACAAAACACCATGCAGTATGATGTTTTGGGTTCCCTTTTCAAATTTTCTTCTGGGCTGAGATAGTTTCAAAATGTTCCCATTTCCACTTATTTTTCTTATTTTCATCTTTTGCAAAACCAGTATGGTGTTTTGGGGTGTCTTTTTTAAATCCGCACACTTAAAGTGCACCCAGTTCAAACATTGATCACAAGAAATTGTTGAGTGAATGTTATCATCAATGGTCAAAAAACAGAATTCACATGTCCATATGGGTTTCCTACGCTTAGACTTTATAACGTGCTTGACTACGGCCCAGGCATCCACTGTTAAATAATGTTTAATTGAGTCAATGTGCATATCACTATTCAAACTAGCCGCCGATACTCTTTCAATTCGACACTCGACATCGGTTTCCTCAATGAGAGCTCCTCCAACTACAGCCTCGTTAATTTTATCATCCTCTACAAACCAGCCTAAAATTACTGAAAAAAAGTAAAATGAAAAAAAGTATTAAAAAAAGTTACAAATTTTCTCTTCCAACAAACGTTTTCCAAATATAATGTGGCGCAGTGAAGTTAACTCCTAGCACTCTGGTACTATTTAAAAATTTTCGTCACTAACTCAATGTTGCCTATGAGGCTTGAAAAATTTAAATTATATCTTGTTTGACAGAGCTCAATGAGCTCTGTCAAACAAGATATAATTTTTTTAAATTCTTAGTTGCCTTGTGGGAAAAAATTACGACTGAAAAGTTTGGTTTTTGACATCAGAGTGCAGCAATCCAAGATGGTCGAGGTAGACGACGCTTAACTGAAGTCGTCTAGAATTAAAATATGAAGTTTGCGTTGTGTCTTTGATGGCCACAACAAGTAAATAATCAAGTCAATAACCCAAGTTTGGCTGTCTCCTTGTAGTTTTGCAACTGCAGTCCATGGGTAACAAATAACACAAAATATACTTACAGTCTACACCGCTTAACTTTTAATGATTTTCTATTTAAAATATCACCCTACAATGACGATCTTTTTTTCTAATTTTTAATGAGAATTCTCACATGTTTTTGCATGCACTTTGCGTGTTGAAAAAAATCAAATCAAAAGGACGATATGGGGAGCAAGCCCCTTTCGACCCTCATTAGCTGTAGAATTTGAAAGTGTCAGACCGTGGTAAAGGAGGAGAAGTTGTGGGTTGTTAGCGGCGCTTGTGTCTTTTCAGCTTCTTTTTCAGAGGTGGAGGTTTGGAAGGAGAGACAATGGTAGTTGGTGTTGTTGGTGGGCTGCCTGATGGGGTGTCCGGACAAAACACCCTAAGGACAAAACACCCTCTGACAAAACACCCTCGAAAAATGAACACTGGACAAAACACCCTTGATGAATGTGCACTATGGACAAAACACCCTCAGGACAAAACACCCTCTGACAAAACACCCTCAGACAAAACACCCTCCAACTTTGGGCTGTTGAGGAAAACACCCTCCGTGGGCTGGAATTTTGAGGAGAGCAATTTACATCGTTGATGTGATGCTCACATGTAATTTTTGTTGTCAAGGAGTCAGCATGCAGATCTATCGATGCATAAAAAATCTATTTTCATTCATGAACTGGAACTGTGTTTGGGTATGTACAGAGTACATACCCAAACATAGTTCCAGTTCACAGAAGGAAATGGACTAAAATTTATTTACTTTTTATTCTCAGTATCAGGCAATGATATCAGCTATTTGTCAATGAGTTTCCAGGCAAGTGATATTTAACCTTCTGCTCTCTGATGTCGAAAATACTCGACACCTCCCCACTCTAAGCCCAACCACATCTTCCCTCATCCATGGTTATCTGTCCCCCAGCGTTGTCAGAAATTCAGCAATTTAGATTTTGGTTGACAGAGCTCAATTGGAGCTCTGTCAACCAAAATCTAAATTGCTGAATTTCTGACAACACAGGGGGCGATAACTGTGGATGACAAATCAGGGTGTTTCGTCATCAGAGTGCAGGGGTTAAACTACACTACCGTTGCTTTTGGGCAGTTGATTGCATCCCTTCAAGTACACCGTTAAAACCTATGTTTTAAATTAATCACATGTTTACTGTGACAGTGTTGAGGAGAGCGATTTGCTCGCCTGGATGGGTTCAAGGAGAGCGATTTTTAGCCACCCTGGATTTTTCATAAAGCCAGCACTGATGTTAACATAAATAGAAATATAAATATATAAAATATAATGACAACTGATGCGTAGTCCTATCATGATAGTGTTCACTTACAGTCTAATCACACCGCCAATTCCACTTAATAGCTGGCCAATACACTTGTCACCTGAATTGAATGCCAAGCACAAATTCTTAAGTCTCTCCTGATGATCTTTTCGTGCTTTTTTCACGCGTTTCTTTGGTGGTTCGCCGCGTGATTCTTTTAGGAGTAATGTTGACACCATCGCGGCATCCTTACGTATGGAGTCAATGGCGACCCAGATGGTTGGGTGGTGATGTCCAACTAATTTGTTAAAGCCACTATTCCACGATTCACATATGTTGTTCGTCCTGTCACCGTCGGTTAATGTAGAGTCATTGACATTCCAAAGGCGGGGTGGAAACAGCGGGGAGATATGTCTGAGCTTCATAGATGGAAGCTCTTCAGGATTTGCTGCTGGAACTTTAACTTGGCGGTACGACCCCGAAACGAACGTACTATTGAAATAATCCATCAAGGGATTCAGGACTTCTGGTGCTGAGTCAAGCAAGTAATTCATGCCTTCCTTGACATTGTCTATTGGCAGGAAAGCTAGGGCATCTAACATACAACAATATTTTTTTACCTCACTGTCACTTTTGTACAACTCGACAAGTCCTAATGCCTGAATCTTACGCCACGTACACTGTGTAAAATGGTAAAAACATCCTTGAAATTGTACATGTTCACCTAAACCAGTTGCAACTGAATTAATCATTGCTTTCTCGAAGTCCATAACAACTTTGTCTGGATCGGGCGTGTAGCCGTTAGCATCACAGGTGGTCACAACCGCTTGGAGAAATTCCTCATAGATGACTTGCGATTTACCACTTAGAAATCCATAGACACATGACACAGCACTGTTAGCAAGTGGGCATCTGATAACATAAATTTGTTCGAACAGTTTTGGAGCAGAAGAGAAACAACCATCCATGAACCACACTTTGGAACGACATAAGTGTCTGAGACCTTCTTCCGAACCGAAGATCAGCATTCTTTTTGCACTATCTGGCCCACTGTCGTAGATTAAAAATGGATCAAAGTTTGGTTCGCCGGTTGTTTGACACTCGTCATCAATGATAAGATCCCTCACACTGGTTGGAGCCTTAGGAAGAGTGTTCAATTTGTTTCTAGAGATGAAACGTCTAACAGAGTCGTTGTTTCCGATTGCGGCACGTATTTCTACTGATTTGCTGCTTACTACATCTGCAAGAATTTGGGATGGACGACCTCTGTTCATTTTGGCAGACTCCTTTAATTCAGAACGAACCTTTGTTGCTGCGACCTTCACATAGTTGGGTTCATGGTTGTGGTCAGTAACTTTGAGAACCTGGGACATCTGTTGGAGAGAAAAAATGGAGTTTGGTCAGAAATGTAAAATATAAAACGATCGAGTGACAAGAGATTATAATAATAAAGAGTCTCATCTTGTGTTTATGCTTTCTTAAGGATATTAATGAATAATAATAATAATTTGAAACTAAATATGTAAGACGTATATTCCATGAACATAGGTTGAGGCTTCTCAGTGGAACGAGCGCAATGCGCTCGTTCCATTGAGAGGTCACACCCCATGTCCGGGGCGCAAGAAATGAAAGTTTTTAGGTACACGTGAATTTTTCCATTTTTAAACAACATGGTATAAAACGACCATAACATTTAAATACTTTACCCAACTCAACTGCAAAACCGGCCATCGCTATTTGAAAAGATTGCCATTTATTTTCGAATATATTCACATCTTGCTCCATAAACATAGGTTGAGGCCTCCCACTGGAACGAGCGCAATGCATACAGGCCTAACTGTGTAGACCAGTCTACTTATGGCAAAAAATAAATTGAAAATAAAAGATATTAAATATTTCAAATATTCCACAGATCCAGTTATACTAATAGAGAAATTCAAATACTTTTAAGATTTAAGGAAGACACTGTTATTTTTTATAAAGCCCTGATAGTGACTTCCAGCACTCAACCAGCTGAGAAGGATAAAAATTATCATGTTTAAAATAAATTATTAGAAATCAGCTCACCTCAACATCAGTAGTGGAAAATGTGGGCAATACAATTTTGAAATGATAAACTTGAAAATAAAAAATAAAAAAGTAAAACACACCACTGAGGGTGTTTTGTCCGGAAGTACTTTTCTCAAAGGGTGTTTTGTCCTAGGGTGTTTCGTCCCGAGGGTGTTTTGTCCCGGTGTGTTTTGTCCGAGGGTGTTTTGTCCGAGGGTGTTTTGTACAGCAATCCCTGATGGTGGTTGCTGAGTTTTGTAGGGTCTGGTCCTAGCCGAGTCTGGAGTGGTTGTGGGTGATTGCTGAGTCTTTTGTTGTTGTAGATTTCTGGCGTCTATTAGTTTTTTGGTTTCTTCGACTTTTTGCATGAATAATTCGTATTGCCTGTCCATCTGTTGTCTGTGAAGGTCCCCTTGTATCTTGTTTTCCCGTAAGATGTTCTTTATCCTGTCGCCCGCGTCCTGGCATTCTGGTTTAGAAGGAAGAGGCGAGTGGGGATCAAGAAGAGGCGAGAGGCCAGCTTCCATTTCGACCTCAGTCTCCACAGACTCTTCCACATCCGACAATACCGACTGGGAAGCCGGCATTAGGATGGGGCTGTCTGTGGGAGTGGGAGGGGAAGTGGTGACCGCCTCTGGCTCTTTCTTTTCCTCACCTTTCTCTTTCTTCATCTCCAAGAATGCCTCCAAGCGTCGGGAATCCTTCCGCTTGGTTGACGGGCTCTTCTTTCTTCTCTTTCTCTTTTCAGGGCCTCCTTCCCTCTTCGGGTGAGGACCAGTGTGAGAGGGGTTTTTCTCACAAATGGTGCTACCTCTCCCCGAAGAAGGTGTGGTGGTGGTGTTGTGTTCTTCAGTGACGAACTCCAAGTTCAGATGGACTCTCTTGCCTGTCTCCCGGACAGTCCAGGTGACAGGGCAAGAGATGCCCAGAGCTGCTATTGTTCTCTTCAGTCGCGCTTGTAGTTCCAGTGTTTCCATAATTATGGTGTTAATTAGGATGCTCGCACTCTGAGTTCAGAGGTGAAAAATGACACGCGGTTGTTGAAATGTATTATTATCACTTTATAGGGCGTTCCTAGCACACTAACATAATTTTACTCGAAGGTTAAAACATAGTAAAGCTCAACATTTACAGGTTACGTAACGTGTCGGGCCGTTAATGAGTTGACATGTATTATAAGTTGTTGTTCATTATAAATTATGTTTTCGCCCACTTTCAGTCATTTACCGTGTTTACTGGCAATAGTGGTATTAACATGCGGTTTATTAACAGACCATCAGAAATGACTGTTGTCTTGTTATTTCACAGACCCAAATTAGGATCTCAAATTATACCAGGCATCAGCGAGAGAAACACAAGATTACTAACCCCTCTCTTTTTCTTTGGGCTCCAGTTGTGAAAATTTCTTGGGTCTTGTCTTTCGCTTTCGAAATTCTCCTGTATCTGGTCGACGACTACACCCTGGTTCTGTCCAAGTGGTGCGAACATCTGTGTTGGGAGCTGGTTCATTTTCCATCACTGTAATGTATGGCATAGGCGGACCATGAGAAACGATCTTTTTACCCTGGTTTGCCCCAGCGTCTAGGTCCGAGATCTCCACACAACTCCAGAAAAGTGGTTTCGGTGTCTTGCTACATTAGTTCTAGCACCTCTTGTGAATAAAATACCCTATCATCTGAAGAGGCTCCATTATTAGATAACCAGGCACGTAAATCACGTCGGATATGGTTCCAACAGAAAACTTGTTGTAAATTTGGAAAATACGTGTTAATAGCTTTCACAATAGCTGGTTCCCTGTCCGTGACTATTGGTATTGTCATACTCTTCAGCTTTTTATAATGAGTTGAGACAAATTTGAAAAATTCTTCATGTGTTGACAACAGTTTTCTTTCATGTATAAGCCAAGTCAGTGGAACACGTGGATCTCCGTTGAACAAAGTATGTCTAAAAATCAAAGGTGAAAGATAAAAATCGCCCATTTTAAAAGTGGTATCATATCCTAATAATTGCACGTCGCCACTTGTCTTTGTGTGGTCAAGGAGATCTGAAAATACTTTATCTATGTCCATGTTACTGCAAATGCATATTAAGTCTGGATGAGTAATTATTTTATGAACAACACCTTGCAATTGATGCGCAATCTCGTGGAGATTGTAAAGAGCATCTCTAGAAAGTCTTAGCTTATTGTTTGAATGGTGTTTTTTATTTTGATCTTGACGAATGTCTCGCGGATTTAATACTCCTTGGTAGCGGCTATCAACACCAGTTGATAATCCCCTATAAATATTGGATGGCAGCCTGTTATTCGTCTCGATCATCCTCAGGACTGACGGTGCGGTCTGTTTATGCACTTTTTCGTTGTTTTTCCTACTACCATGAGGATAGGGGACTGACTTTGTCTCATCACCCAGATAATGCAAGCCTCGTGTCTGGCCCAAATATCTTGCCCTCGGGTGAGATTTTCCCATCCCACACCCGTACCCATCAGGGATTATAATAGACCCCCCCCCCCCCCCCCACGAAAAAAAAAGATTTTGGCGGCGTCACAATTCTGGGTATTTGCATATGTAGACTTCACATCCTTTAGGACTGAAGGTGGGATTTGAAATTATTCGTACCTCATCCTGGTGCTCTGAAATTAAGATAAAGATATAAAAAAATATTTAATGTTGCAAAAATCTAAAAGGTCTATCCAGAAACCTAACAGTATTTTGCCATAAAATAAAAATAAAAACGGGAGATTTCGGTTAACAGACCACTGGACGCAAACAGACAGCAAGTGATTTTTATCAAAAATGTATAAACATTTAGACCATATTACTCCAACAATTAATAGTTTAAAAGACTAGCAAATGGTCGGTTCTCCATCTGAAACACTTGCGTCTTCACTTTAGGCTACACCGAACTGCTATATACAGTATATTTTGGGCAAAACTTCTTGTCATAAAAATTTGACTGGCATCTGAACATAGGCATACCATAAATCAAAATTAAGACTGTGTTGCATAGAACATGAATAAGTGTATATCACGACTACACTGGCAGAAACGGGTTCCAGTGGTTCCTGAAAATCGGCTACTGTGCTTCCATCATAAGTTCATTACTGGACATGTTAAGAAGTTATATAAAAACTATCTGCGGCTAAAAATGTGTTGGATGTCCCAAAACAAAGCCAGGACATCAGACAAATTAAATTTTCAACATCTTTCATGTTTTAATAAAATATTCAAAATACCCAAAATCAAAGAATTAGAATACTCTGTACAAACACGAAGTGTTGCGAAGTTAATTGGTCTGATGTCCTTAATAATTGATTTGATACATATTAAAGGGTGAATTTTATTAATTTCGCTCTAAAATAAATTATCAGTTGAGTTTTTCTAACTGAATAGTTCAACTTTTTTGCGTTTAACCAATGAAATAATTGCATGGAATAGGCCACTCCCACTTTACTGACATATTTCGGCAACCGATTTTCTCATTAGAAGTCCCCTATCCTTGCTACGGGTTTCATCTACTTCACAATATATATTTCTGAGAACATGACTGGACGTTCACATTTGAGTTGGGATCAGTTGACAGTTTTTAACCAGACGAGGTCCTGAGAAAGTGATTCTCATCATATCTCAGAGAAAGCTAAGAGTAAACTTCATAACACACACGCACCTTGTCTGACTTAAATTCCTAAACCTCTCAAAATAAAATTAACTAAATGAACCATGACTAGCATCAATACCAACACTAGCAGCATCATAAAGCCAGCCAACTTCACCACTAATGGAAAAAGGAAGGATGAGACCTGGGAGGAAAAGAAGGAGAGGGAGAGGAAAGAACGCAAGGAGAGAGAGAGAGAGAGAAGGAAAGAGAGAAGGAGAGAGAGAAGTAGAGAGCAGCTCGTAGAGAATCCATCACCGGAGCACATAAGGTAAGTATTAGTGGAAATACCAAGGGGACAGGGGGGTCCCAATACGTGATACAGAAATTTATGGAGGATAGAGAGAAGGAAAGAGCTGAAATTCGGGAAGATAGAATTAGGGAGAGGGAGGAATGGCGGCTGAGGTATGCGGAAATGGATAGAAAGCATGCCCAGCAGGAGGATACCATTGATAAACTAACCAGAGAAATGGCCGAGGAGAGAATAGCTGCCAACGAGAGGTTTATCGATTTAACAAACCAAATTAGAACGTTGTCAGCCCAACTGGGCTTGCAAAAACCACCAAATGCACCAGACAGCTGTGTTGCATTGGAGGCTACTGCACTGAGGGATGCTCCAGCAGTCACTGTGGCGTCGGCTGGGTCTCCACCTTGCAGCCCAATCCAAATTGTAGCAATTGCCGAGGTTCATGCTCAGGCAGAGGCAGAGGCCTTGGATAATTCTCTAGACAATTCCTTCATAAGAGAGATTCTACCCACCGATCTCCAGGTGGTTACTCCTGAGGGACCTGTCCCTGACGAGTCATCATCTGGTCGGGGAGACATAGGCCCTACCAATGCAGCACTCACGGATCCAGCTGATCCCAGCTCTCTGGGCACCATCTTCCCAGATAAGAATCTAGATATAATGCTCGCCACTCCGCTGGTCAGTGCTCCTAGCAGCACTCTGACCCCGTCCCGCAATAAAGGCAAAAGAAAAAATTCAATAGACCTAGAGAGTGAGTTGGTAGAGGTGGTGGACGGACAGGGCTTTTACCACACCGTTGACCGGCAGGTCAAGAAAGTGAGGAACTGCCCTCCACCCACCACCTCACCCAAAGCACTCCATCATACCAACAATGAGCCTCAACCTAACCAGCCAGGGCCCCCCTCACTCATGGACACACCCTGGACAACAGTGGTTAAAAGAAAGAAGGCAAAAGCTAACATGATAGCCAACTGCCAAAACCAAAAGGGGGGGGGGGGCAAAATTCAAACACCCCCACCAATAGTACCAATAGTACAAAAAACAAAACAAACGGCAGCAGGGAGGGCAGGGGTAACAACTCGCCAAACCTCACTGCGGTTATAACTAGGGTCCACCCCGATACACCCAGTGGAACCATAAACCTCAGCCTTAATAACTGCAAATGGGAGAGATTCCACTCCAGAGCCACGGGCAAGGCCACGTGGAAAATTAAAGTCACCTGTCCCAACAAGGAAACCAAAATAAAAATAATCAAAAATGGGATCCACATCAATGGCAGGTGGCACGCTGGGGAGGAATACAATACCTCCCCAACGCCCATACAGTGCCACAAATGCCAAAAGTTCGGGCATATAGCCAACAAATGTAGAGGGAATCTAACATGCATGAATTGCGGAGAATCACATCTCACCAAGTCATGTAGGTTAAAATCCCCCTCCTGCCCCAACTGTAAAGGAAGTCACCCCAGCAGCTACCGGGGGTCTCCTCATTTCAAAAAAGTAAAAACTGCCATCGAGCTGAAAAACCTAAATCTCATCAAGCCTGACAATGCATCATCTCCACATACCGTCTGCTCCCTTATCGCCGGATCCCTGTATTCAGTATTAAGCAAACACTCCAAAACCAATCTGTCCGACATCTGCCAGGATGTCAGCCGATCGGCGTCCCGACTTTTCAAGACGCATATTTCGGAATCACTAATCAAAGCCGCTATCAGCTCAGACTAAAGCACCTGTCCAGACCTATATCTAAAGCACCGCTACTAACTCCCAACCCCCGTCATGAATAAGCTACAAATAGCCGTGTGGAACGCGAGAAGCGTTAATAACAAAAAACTTCAAATGAGCCGATACTTCGAAGATATAGACATTATCTGCGAAAGCAAGAGGTCCCCAGAGAGTGGAGGGAAAGTAAGGTGTCGTTCATACACAAAAAGGGGGATAAGGAAGTTCTAGATAACTATAGGGGGATATCAGTTAGTAGTAACATCGGAAAAGTATTCTGTAAGGTCATATACGGTAGACTAGAGGAAGTTATAGAAGAGAAAGGTTTTTTAGGAGAAATTCAAAATGGTTTCAGGAAAGGACGAAGAGTCACTGATCACCTATTTACACTCACCCAACTGATAGAATCAACAAAGGCTGAAAAGAAAAAGATGTTTCTGGCATTTCTAGATGTGAAAAAAGCGTACGACCGAGTTTGGAGGGAAGGTATGTGGCGAAAGCTCGAGGGCATCGGACTGGGGGGTGACTTTGTGGGAATCATGAAAGCACTGTATACAGATGTGCAAAGCCAACTCAGTCTAGGGAGTATCACTACAAAACGAGTCCCTATGGATATAGGCCTCAAGCAGGGGTGTATCTTTTCACCGATTTTGTTTGCATTGTATGTTAAAGATTTAGGGGACGAACTAATTCAGAGTGCGGAGGGGGTAAATGTTGGAGACATAAAGATACCAGGCTTATTCTTTGCGGACGACATGGTGTTAATGTCTAGAACTGAACAGGGGCTAGAGAAACTGCTGGAAATTGTTGGTAGATATGGGAACACTTGGCGGCTCGAACTGAATGAAAATAAAAGCAAGGTAATACCCGTTGGACGCAAGGTAGATATGACGAAGAGATGGAGAGTGGGGGAGTTCTCAATCCCCGAAGGGGAAAGCAAACAAATCACTGTAGGAGAAACGGGAGAGTATGAGTATCTAGGGGTAAGCATAAATATAACGGGAAGAGGGGTGTACAGAAATTACTCAGCCAAACTGATTCTGAAGGGGAAAAGAATTCTGAACCAACTAAAACTTTTAGGGAAAAATAGTTTCAACAAGGTCTTTGTGGGGAAAACACTGTGGGAGAGGGTGGGTTTACCAAGTATAACGTATGGCACGGACGTGATTCCATTAAACCAAACCGTTACTAAGAAGTTGGAAAATACTCAAAATGATGCCGGCAGATGGATAACAGGGTCGAGTAATGCTGCAGCTTTGGAAGCAGTAAGGGGGGAGCTTGGGTGGATGAAAATCAAGGACAGGGTAGATTTGGGAAAACTGTGTTACTTTAACTACTTGAGAAACCTGCCTGACAACCGGTGGTGCAAATTGATGCTCGATACCATTTGGAATTCTAATATAGAAACGGGGTGGTCAAAACATGTGAGGGAACTAATGGACAATTACTCTATAGAGGTCACAAACATAGAAGAAGGAATGAAAGAAGGCAAAAGGTTTGTCAAAGAGAGAGTCATGGAAGATTGCAATCGAAACTGGCGAGCAGGGGTTAGCGTGAAAAGATCACTGCAGGGGTTACAATATAAAGAAAAGCCAGCTTTTGAGAAGTACCTAGATGGCACCTTTGGAGGGTCACTGCTGTTCAAACTGAGATCAAGATCACTGGAGCTTCGGGGAAAAATTGGGAGAGATGGGGAAAAGGGATGCCAAATGTGCCACTCTGGAGTAGTGGAGACCCTGGAACATTTTCTCTTGGAATGCCCACAGTATATACCTCATAGAATAAAATTTACTGGAAGAATAATGCAGAAGTGGGGTGAAGAAACAAAGGATAGATGGCTGAAGGGGGACACGAGGGAGAGGGTAGGAATGCTTATTGAAGAAATTGAAAAAGAGGAAGTGAGGGACACTATTAAGCAGTTTATATCTGAATGCTGGGAGGAGAGGAGGGGAAGAGGGGGTGGGGTGCAGGGGGAATGATGGCCTTCTCTTATGAGGACCGCGACAAATCAGCGGCTGGCCAAAGAGTTATTATTATTATTATTATGCATCTGCGAAAGTTGGCTTCAACCCAGCAAAAATTTCTCAGTAAGCGGGTTCAGCACTATTAGAAGAGACCGACAAATCACCAAAGGTGGCGGCGTCGCTCTTCTAATAAAGCAGAACATCAAAACTAAAACAATAAAAACCAATCACCTCGATGCAGAGGTGATTGCAACTGAAATCACTGTCGACAACAAAAACATCGCGATTGTTTGTTATTATAACGACCCAAGCAAAATTGTTTCTGACACTGTCTTTGAATTCTTTACGAGGACATACAAACACTGCATTTTCCTCGGCGACTTCAATGCCAAACACGTGTACTTTGGCTGTAACAAAACCACCCCTAACGGTGAAGCCCTCCTTGAAATCACAAAAAAGCATAACCTTCATGTGGTTATGAATGACAGCTCTGCGACTTATATCAGTAATAACCCATTATTCTCATCTGAGATCCTCGATCTAATCTAGGGAGGTGATAGGAAAATTAACACGAATGGGAGGAAGATGTTGGACCTATCAAAAGAGCTTGGTTTAAAGATCCTGAACAGGGATGCGAAATGTAAGGGTAAATGGACCTGGGAGAGGAACGATAAGAAAACAATAATTGATTATATAATCGCTGAGTTAGCGTATGGAGGGAGGTTATAGATGTAGAAATAGATGACGAGGGAAAAAATGACTTGGGTAGTGATCACAACCTGATAACAGTTAAGATTATGGGCAAAAAGACGAATAGAGACAGAAATACCTTCAAGGAAGTTTGGGGACTAAAACAAGGAGCCGACTGGAAGCAGTTTCGGGAAAAACTAAAACCAAGTCTTGAATGTATACCTAGGGATGCAAATGTCCAGAGTATTTCAGATGGCATAGTAAATAGCCTAACAGAGGCAGGGGAGGATTGTATAGGAAGGGTGAAGGTCCCAACGAGAGAGCTCGGATACAGGGTTAACGAGGGACTGAAAAAGGCTATAAAAGAAAGGAAGGTAAAATGCGCTGCTTACAGAAGAAGTAGGAAGCTTAAAGGGGTGGATAACAATGACACGAGACTAATGAAAGGAGAATATGAACTGGTACGGAAAAAGGTGAATGAGATAAAGAATAATAATAGGAAGGAGCGCAATTGCAGTCTTGCCAGAACAATAAAGAAAACGGGGGGTTCGAGCTCAAACGTATTTTGGAACTGGGTAAATAAACGGGGGAAAAGTAGTGTGCAGAGTATCAAAGTGGATGGGGAAAGTACAGAAGATAAAGGCCGTATCGCTTCAGAGTTAGTCAAGCACTGGGAAAAGATAAACGACAGGCGATGGGGCAGTGGGTCCCCACCAAAAAGAAATACACTGGTGGAGGAGAACCTATCCAATCGTGTATGTAGCGAAATAACGGCAGAAGAAGTGCGGAACGTGGTCTCGAAATTAAAAAATGGTAAAGCGGGAGGGACTGATGAAATTCAGAACGAATTCCTCAAAAATGGAGGGGAGGCACTTATTGAAGTCCTGACAAACCTTTTCAACCTGGCTCTGCGAAAGCAAAAGGTCCCCAGAGAGTGGAGGGAAAGTAAGGTGTCGTTCATACACAAAAAGGGGGATAAAAAAGTTCTAGATAACTATAGGGGGATATCAGTTAGTAGTAACATCGGAAAAGTATTCTGTAAGGTCATATACGGTAGACTTGAGGAAGTTATTGAAGAGAAAGGTTTTTTAGGAGAAATTCAAAATGGTTTCAGGAAAGGTCGAAGAGTCACTGATCACCTATTTACACTCACCCAACTGATAGAATCAACAAAGGCTGAAAAGAAAAAGATGTTTCTGGCATTTCTAGATGTGAAAAAAGCGTACGACCGAGTGTGGAGGGAAGGTATGTGGCGAAAGCTCGAGGGCATCGGACTGGGGGGTGACTTTGTGGGAATCATGAAAGCACTGTATACAGATGTGCAAAGCCAACTCAGTCTAGGGAGTATCACTACAAAACGAGTCCCTATGGATATAGGCCTCAAGCAGGGGTGTATCTTTCACCGATTTTGTTTGCATTGTATGTTAAAGATTTAGGGGACGAACTAATTCAGAGTGCGGAGGGGGTAAATGTTGGAGACATAAAGATACCAGGCTTATTCTTTGCGGACGACATGGTGTTAATGTCTAGAACTGAACAGGGGCTAGAGAAATTGCTGGAAATTGTTGGTAGATATGGGAACATTTGGCGGCTCGAACTAAATGAAAATAAAAGCAAGGTAATACCCGTTGGACGCAAGGTAGATATGACGAAGAGATGGAGAGTGGGGAGTTCTCAATCCCCGAAGGGGAAAGCAAACAAATCACTGTAGGAGAAACGGGAGAGTATGAGTATCTAGGGGTAAGCATAAATATAACGGGAAGAGGGGTGTACAGAAATTACTCAGCCAAACTGATTCTGAAGGGGAAAAGAATTCTGAACCAACTAAAACTTTTAGGGAAAAATAGTTTCAACAAGGTCTTTGTGGGGAAAACACTGTGGGAGAGGGTAGGTTTACCAAGTATAACGTATGGCACGGACGTGATTCCATTAAACCAAACCGTTATTAAGAAGTTGGAAAGTACTCAGAATGATGTCGATTGCCGGCAGATGGATAACAGGGTCGAGTAATGCTGCAGCTTTGGAAGCAGTAAGGGGGGAGCTTGGGTGGATGAAAATCAAGGACAGGGTAGATTTGGGAAAACTGTGTTACTTTAACTACTTGAGAAACCTGCCTGACAACCGGTGGTGCAAACTGATGCTCGATACCATTTGGAATTCTAATATAGATACGGGGTGGTCAAAACATGTGAGGGAACTAATGGACAATTACTCTATAGAGGTCACAAACATAGAAGTAGGAATGAAAGAAGGCAAAAGGTTTGTCAAAGAGAGAGTCATGGAAGATTGCAATCGAAACTGGCGAGCAGGGGTTAGCGTGAAAAGATCACTGCAGGGGTTACAATATAAAGAAAAGCCAGCTTTTGAGAAGTACCTAGATGGCACCTTTGGATGGTCACTGCTGTTCAAACTGAGATCAAGATCATTGGAGCTTCGGGGGAAAATTGGGAGAGATGGAGAAAAGGGATGCCAAATGTGCCACTCTGGAGTAGTGGAGACCCTGGAACATTTTCTCTTGGAATGCCCACAGTATATACCTCATAGAATAAAATTTACTGGAAGAATAATGCAGAAGTGGGGTGAAGAAACAAAGGATAGATGGCTGAAGGGGGACACGAGGGAGAGGGTAGGAATGCTTATTGAAGAAATTGAAAAAGAGGAAGTGAGGGACACTATTAAGCAGTTTATATCTGAATGCTGGGAGGAGAGGAGGGGAAGAGGGGGTGGGGTGCAGGGGGAATGATGGCCTTCTCTTATGAGGACCGCGACAAATCAGCGGCTGGCCAAAGAGTTATTATTATTATTATTATGCATCTGCGAAAGTTGGCTTCAACCCAGCAAAAATTTCTCAGTAAGCGGGTTCAGCACTATTAGAAGAGACCGACAAATCACCAAAGGTGGCGGCGTCGCTCTTCTAATAAAGCAGAACATCAAAACTAAAACAATAAAAACCAATCACCTCGATGCAGAGGTGATTGCAACTGAAATCACTGTCGACAACAAAAACATCGCGATTGTTTGTTATTATAACGACCCAAGCAAAATTGTTTCTGACACTGTCTTTGAATTCTTTACGAGGACATACAAACACTGCATTTTCCTCGGCGACTTCAATGCCAAACACGTGTACTTTGGCTGTAACAAAACCACCCCTAACGGTGAAGCCCTCCTTGAAATCACAAAAAAGCATAACCTTCATGTGGTTATGAATGACAGCTCTGCGACTTATATCAGTAATAACCCATTATTCTCATCTGAGATCCTCGATCTAATCTAGGGAGGTGATAGGAAAATTAACACGAATGGGAGGAAGATGTTGGACCTATCAAAAGAGCTTGGTTTAAAGATCCTGAACAGGGATGCGAAATGTAAGGGTAAATGGACCTGGGAGAGGAACGATAAGAAAACAATAATTGATTATATAATCGCTGAGTTAGCGTATGGAGGGAGGTTATAGATGTAGAAATAGATGACGAGGGAAAAAATGACTTGGGTAGTGATCACAACCTGATAACAGTTAAGATTATGGGCAAAAAGACGAATAGAGACAGAAATACCTTCAAGGAAGTTTGGGGACTAAAACAAGGAGCCGACTGGAAGCAGTTTCGGGAAAAACTAAAACCAAGTCTTGAATGTATACCTAGGGATGCAAATGTCCAGAGTATTTCAGATGGCATAGTAAATAGCCTAACAGAGGCAGGGGAGGATTGTATAGGAAGGGTGAAGGTCCCAACGAGAGAGCTCGGATACAGGGTTAACGAGGGACTGAAAAAGGCTATAAAAGAAAGGAAGGTAAAATGCGCTGCTTACAGAAGAAGTAGGAAGCTTAAAGGGGTGGATAACAATGACACGAGACTAATGAAAGGAGAATATGAACTGGTACGGAAAAAGGTGAATGAGATAAAGAATAATAATAGGAAGGAGCGCAATTGCAGTCTTACCAGAACAATAAAGAAAACGGGGGGTTCGAGCTCAAACGTATTTTGGAACTGGGTAAATAAACGGGGGAAAAGTAGTGTGCAGAGTATCAAAGTGGATGGGGAAAGTACAGAAGATAAAGGCCGTATCGCTTCAGAGTTAGTCAAGCACTGGGAAAAGATAAACGACAGGCGATGGGGCAGTGGGTCCCCACCAAAAAGAAATACACTGGTGGAGGAGAACCTATCCAATCGTGTATGTAGCGAAATAACGGCAGAAGAAGTGCGGAACGTGGTCTCGAAATTAAAAAATGGTAAAGCGGGAGGGACTGATGAAATTCAGAACGAATTCCTCAAAAATGGAGGGGAGGCACTTATTGAAGTCCTGACAAACCTTTTCAACCTGGCTCTGCGAAAGCAAAAGGTCCCCAGAGAGTGGAGGGAAAGTAAGGTGTCGTTCATACACAAAAAGGGGGATAAGGAAGTTCTAGATAACTATAGGGGGATATCAGTTAGTAGTAACATCGGAAAAGTATTCTGTAAGGTCATATACGGTAGACTTGAGGAAGTTATTGAAGAGAAAGGTTTTTTAGGAGAAATTCAAAATGGTTTCAGGAAAGGTCGAAGAGTCACTGATCACCTATTTACACTCACCCAACTGATAGAATCAACAAAGGCTGAAAAGAAAAAGATGTTTCTGGCATTTCTAGATGTGAAAAAAGCGTACGACCGAGTGTGGAGGGAAGGTATGTGGCGAAAGCTCGAGGGCATCGGACTGGGGGGTGACTTTGTGGGAATCATGAAAGCACTGTATACAGATGTGCAAAGCCAACTCAGTCTAGGGAGTATCACTACAAAACGAGTCCCTATGGATATAGGCCTCAAGCAGGGGTGTATCTTTCACCGATTTTGTTTGCATTGTATGTTAAAGATTTAGGGGACGAACTAATTCAGAGTGCGGAGGGGGTAAATGTTGGAGACATAAAGATACCAGGCTTATTCTTTGCGGACGACATGGTGTTAATGTCTAGAACTGAACAGGGGCTAGAGAAATTGCTGGAAATTGTTGGTAGATATGGGAACATTTGGCGGCTCGAACTAAATGAAAATAAAAGCAAGGTAATACCCGTTGGACGCAAGGTAGATATGACGAAGAGATGGAGAGTGGGGAGTTCTCAATCCCCGAAGGGGAAAGCAAACAAATCACTGTAGGAGAAACGGGAGAGTATGAGTATCTAGGGGTAAGCATAAATATAACGGGAAGAGGGGTGTACAAAAATTACTCAGCCAAACTGATTCTGAAGGGGAAAAGAATTCTGAACCAACTAAAACTTTTAGGGAAAAATAGTTTCAACAAGGTCTTTGTGGGGAAAACACTGTGGGAGAGGGTAGGTTTACCAAGTATAACGTATGGCACGGACGTGATTCCATTAAACCAAACCGTTATTAAGAAGTTGGAAAGTACTCAGAATGATGTCGATTGCCGGCAGATGGATAACAGGGTCGAGTAATGCTGCAGCTTTGGAAGCAGTAAGGGGGGAGCTTGGGTGGATGAAAATCAAGGACAGGGTAGATTTGGGAAAACTGTGTTACTTTAACTACTTGAGAAACCTGCCTGACAACCGGTGGTGCAAACTGATGCTCGATACCATTTGGAATTCTAATATAGATACGGGGTGGTCAAAACATGTGAGGGAACTAATGGACAATTACTCTATAGAGGTCACAAACATAGAAGTAGGAATGAAAGAAGGCAAAAGGTTTGTCAAAGAGAGAGTCATGGAAGATTGCAATCGAAACTGGCGAGCAGGGGTTAGCGTGAAAAGATCACTGCAGGGGTTACAATATAAAGAAAAGCCAGCTTTTGAGAAGTACCTAGATGGCACCTTTGGATGGTCACTGCTGTTCAAACTGAGATCAAGATCATTGGAGCTTCGGGGGAAAATTGGGAGAGATGGAGAAAAGGGATGCCAAATGTGCCACTCTGGAGTAGTGGAGACCCTGGAACATTTTCTCTTGGAATGCCCACAGTATATACCTCATAGAATAAAATTTACTGGAAGAATAATGCAGAAGTGGGGTGAAGAAACAAAGGATAGATGGCTGAAGGGGGACACGAGGGAGAGGGTAGGAATGCTTATTGAAGAAATTGAAAAAGAGGAAGTGAGGGACACTATTAAGCAGTTTATATCTGAATGCTGGGAGGAGAGGAGTAGAAGAGGGGGTGGGGTGCAGGGGGAATGATGGCCTTCTCTTATGAGGACCGCGACAAATCAGCGGCTGGCCAAAGAGTTATTATTATTATTATTATTAATTATCGCCAGTGACTCCCTGATAAATCACATCGATGACCACTGGGTCGGCGATGACGACTTAGGCAGCGATCACCTCCCGGTCCATGCCTCACTGCAGCTAGGAAATGGCCCACTCAGGTACCTCCCCCCCCCCCCCCCCACTCTCCACAGAAATTTTAGAAAAATCAATTGAAACCTCTATCGTGACATCATCGATGTCAAACTCACAAACACCCCCCCCCCCCCCCCCCCCCCCCCCATCCAATGCAGCGGAACTCGAAACCCAATGCGAGGGCATAGAAAAAATCATTAACTCAACCCTAAACGAAATATGCCCAAAAGAAGAAGTACGCCCCTGGAGAAATACTATCTCGGGCGACACACTCTCACTAATCAAAACTAAACGGAAAGCTCTTCGCGCTCTTAAAACCGAAACTGACCCCGGAAAGAAAGCTGACCTCAAAAAAACATACAACCGCCTTCATGGCGAGGTCAAAAAAGCCCTCCAAGCTGAAAAACAAGCCAACTGGGAAAAGGCAACAGCCGATCTAAACGGAGTCCAGGATGCGAAAAAATTCTGGGACTCTTTCAAAACTCTAACTGGGCAAAAAAACAAATGCCGCAAAGCCGCAGGAAAACCTCTTAAGAAGGAAGACGGTTCCTTCACGCGCACTGACAAAGACAAGGCCGACACCTTTGCCGACCTCCTGAGAAAAACCCATCGCCCGCATCAAGGTGCGGGCAACGATGACGCCGCCATAAACGCCATTGATGACTACATCAATGCACACCCTGATATCTACCGTGACCCCAAATTCGATAACGAGCCAGAAGACGGGGATGACGAAGACCTCGTCACCCCCATCACTAATGACGAAATCATCAACGTCATAAAAAAATGCAAAAATTCTTCCTCACCCGGTGAAGACGAAGTAAGCTACAAAATTCTAAAACAAAGCCCATACTCCCTAATCGAAAAACTAAAAAAACTGTTCAACGCATGCCTCACCCATGGCTATTTTCCAAAATGTTGGAAAAAAGCCATCGGTGTCATGATTCCAAAACCGGACAAGGACCCCTCCGATCCAGCCAGCTACCGCCCAATCAGCCTACTCAGCTGCATTGGTAAGACATTCGAACGAATCCTTACCAATCGGCTCAGGGGGCACCTTGAAGACAACGATTTTTTTAATAAATGGCAAAGAGCCTATAGAAACCGCAAAGAAGGCATCGAACATGTCTACCGACTAGTTACCCAAATGAAGACCGCTATCAACAATCAGCAAATAGGCGCGGCAGTCCTGTTAGACGTCGAAAAAGCATTTGACTCCGTCTGGCACAATGGAATGCGCTACAAATTATCAGAAATGAAACTCCCCAAGAAACTGCTCAGATTGCTATCCTCTTTCTTAAATGATCGCGAAATTAAAGTCAGAGTGAACAATGAATTGTCTGACAGTGTCCCCCTTGAAGCAGGCACCCCCAAGGATCCGTCCTGAGCCCCCTCCTCTACGTCCTCTATGTAAATGACCTTAACTTCTCCCAAGATCGTGTACAAGTCTCCCAATTCGCGGATGACAAGGGCCTCTGGGACTCTAACAATACGGCCAATCTGCTCCAAAAACCCCTGCAACGCGCTCTCGATGACCTAGAACAATGGTGTGCCAAATGGAGAATTAAGCTAAATGCCAATAAAACCCAACGAATCACCTTTACCCGCAAGAAAAATAAATGAGATTTTGACCTAAAACTTATGGATAACACCCTCCCAGAATGCAAAGAAGCGAAATTCCTGGGCATCACCATTGATCAGAAACTGTCCTTCAACAAACATACCGACGACATGGCGAAAAAAGCTACTAAACGAATTAACTTACTGAAAATGCTCAAGGGAACTTCATGGGGGGCCAACCAGTCCACCCTACTCAAACTATACAAATCCTTTGTGCGCCCAGTACTCGAATACGGTGCAATAATACTAACTGACCTCAACCAAACTAACATGGGAAAACTCCAGAGGGTCCAAAATCACGCGCTTAGAGTTGCCCTCCGCGCCCCATGGGACACACCCATAAAAACACTCCACGACTGGGCCGATATCCCCACCATTAAAGACCGCCTAGCCACCCTGGCCGCGAAAAATCATGACCGGTTAGCCGACAGCGAACTAATCTCCGATCTTGGAGTAATTTGCGAAAGCCGACAAAAGCCCAAAAATTGCAACCAAAACTAAGACCGCTCGATTTAAAAACTAGGAATGACAAGATTCCCGGCACCTTGAAACTAAATAATAAATAGGGAACGACTGGGGTCCCAAGCACGAGAGTATGTTACTGCCCTTACGAATGTAAAGATTCGTGCATTCCATACTCTCTCCACACACACAGCAGACACCACAAGGACACGCAACTAAAGAGGTGCTACTTTTTTATTTATTACAGTTTACATATTCTAACGAAAACTAATTCTACCTTCTTCTTTTAAGCAGGTACACAGAAGATTTTTTTTTTTACCAGCACCCCAATAACCGCTACAGACAGTCTAACCGTTATGGAAACAGTCACACCCACGGTTCCTGAACATCCTCCGCTCCATCCCTAAAAGTGGTCAACCACTTTAAGGGAGGCGAGCGTTGGTCCTACGTCCCGCCTCTGCCCCTTTTTGTAAGCGCATTGCGCATCTTTTTGTCCCAACCCAATAGGATTACAATGCAGGCCTGCCACCGAACCAGGGAAGTTCGGGTCTTCTTCTTGGTGGTCCCCGAAAGGAGTCGTTGTTGTTTCCTTCCAAAGACATCCTATCTAACTGAGACAGCCTGAGGCAGATTATACTTGCCAGTGATGGCCATCACTCAATATCATCTCCGAAGTGGCAGACTATACTTGCCTGAAAACCCAGACCGACTGCACTCTCGGGGAGAGGTAGTACCTTTGTGAGAGGACCCAACCCCTCACACTGGTCCTCACCCGAGGGTTCAACCGACATCAGTCAAAGAGACCATCACGACGCCGCAACCGGTGACTCCTGCCGAGTACCTGAACCTGTTCCTCCTTCAACACGAGTATACATGTGGAAATTAGTCACTTACAGTCAACGAGGGTCGAAAGGGGCTTGTTCCCCATATCGTCCCTGCGCGCCTTCGGCGCGTTAAACCATTCCATTCCCCTCTTGCGCTTCGGCATTCATACGGGATTCAATATCCAAACTTCAGTCTAAAAACAATTTATTTCCTCCTTGCATAAAATATAAACGTACTATATGTTCATAAATGATGATTTGAAACCAAATTATTTTCCCTTCTCATTTCGTTTCGGCATATATACAGAAGGTATATGGCAGTGAAAAAAACCCAGAAATTCTAAAACAAAAAAACCTTTTCCACATCCTTTGATACAAATTTTACCTGTGGAATTGTGTTTTTGGGATCAGCACACACTATTTATGGACTAAAATACCTTAACCTGCTACAAAAATAGAAATCGGAGGCCCCACTTGGCAATTTAACCGTTTATTAACAACTGAATAAACTATTTGTAAACTGGCTACATTTGTTTTCTACATCTGACCCCCCCCCCCCCCCCCTCTCCCCCGACACACAAACACGCACACAGGTGAATGGGTCACAAAATATATTATATGCAAACGTACTGAGGGCGTGGGTACGTACTGAGAAATATATTATATGAAAACGTACTGAGGGCGTGGGTACGTACTGAGAAATATATTATATGAAAACGTACTGAGGGCGTGGGTACGTACTGAGAAATATATTATATGAAAACGTACTGAGGGCGTGGGTACGTACTGAGAAATATATTATATGAAAACGTACTGAGGGCGTGGGTACGTACTGAGAAATATATTATATGAAAACGTACTGAGGCAGGGCTTGCATTTTCACCAGACCTATCAGCCCAGGCCTGGTAAACAGCCTCAAAACATTTCTGACCATGTTGATTCGTCAGCCTGGCCAATCTGTCAAGCAGGCAAATGCATCTGCCACAGTTTATGGGAGGGGAGGGGGGTGGGGGGTGTAGCATTCGGAATAATCGGTGCTGTCGTCGAACCTAGCGTTAAGAAACTGTCAACTTCATAAAGCAGAGGCGGATCCAGGATTGTTTAAAGGAGGCGCGCTAATTACCCTCACATCTATTCCAAACTTGGACCCAAAGTCCGCAATATAATTTTTTTGATTTGGTACGTCCACAGGACGTACCAAACCAGAAAATTATATTGCTGACTTTGGGCCCAAGTTTGGACTATCTCATAGTGTGATGCGCAGCGTGGTCCGAGACTATCGATCGGAAGGGTGTTTTAACAGTATTCTGGCAAAATAGAGGGGGCGCGCGCCGGGTGAGTCCCCCTCTGGATCCGCCCTTGTATAGGTTGACATTAAACCTAACAGAAGCGAAATACCCACCCGCGTACGAAAATCGACATTCAAATTTTGTTACTTTTTAAACATTTTTCTTTTGAAATCATAGCTTATGCAATGCCTCTCAATGGAAGAGTCTCGTAATGAGCGACTGTAAGCTATGGTTTGGAAGAGAATAAAATATTTTTTCCTGAAAAAATAATTCCTGCTATCGCCTTCAACTTGAGTTAACCATTTAACCAACGTTGATAGCAGACAACACTTCCAAAATGTTTGTTGGGATAACTAAAATTTTTACGGTGGGTAAAGGGTTAAGTAAATGGTGAAATGAAATAATATTTAAAATAATAATGTATTACCTAAAAGTCTTTCAATATCAGATATTTTTCTGAGTGGATCCTTTCTGGTGAAGTATTGTCGGTCTTCTTGGTGGCCACTCTGCATTTCGGTTTCCATCCTCAGAGCATTGTGAAAGTGGATAAATGTGATTCCGGTTAGAATACCCGGCAGTTTAACGTTGGAGTGTTAGATGGTCAATACTCAATCCCTCAACGCCTTTAAAACTATTAGAGAGCGAGCTCTATTCGGTTCCAGTTCGGCGATGGTAGAGGTTTGAGTCCCACCATGGTGGCGAGCCAGAATGTAATGTTGTGCGATGGCAAGTTTAAGGGAAGAAGAGAAAAGAAAACCAAACAGCAACGCCGGTTTGGTAGCGGCCCCGGTATATGACCATAGCGGTTACAAAAAGAAGCTCCAACAGTTTAGTTTTGAAAAACCGGGAGTCATCCATCAAGCCTTCTGGGAGATAAGATGCCGTATGTGATTTTGAGGTATCTGGTTATCCTTCGGGAATTCCAAATGACCTCCTCCACCCCCCACCCCCACCCCCCCCCCAAAAAAAAAACCTCTCACTGACACACACCCTCGAGCCCTTAAAAGGGCTGTTAAATCTTTATTCAAATCTTTATTTATATCAAATGTACACTCGTCCCCAGCCAGACAAGCTTGTTTCAATCCTTGCCTAGCGTTTGGTGGTTTCTTGTATATGTGATTCCGAATTTGAAATCAGCCTACTCAGCTGCATTGGTAAGACATTCGAACGAATCCTTACCAATCGGCTCAGGGGGCACCTTGAAGACAACGATTTTTTTAATAAATGGCAAAGAGCCTATAGAAACCGCAAAGAAGGCATCGAACATGTCTACCGACTAATTACCCAAATGAAGGCCGCTATCAACAATCAGCAAATAGGCGCGGCAGTCCTGTTAGACGTCGAAAAAGCATTTGACTCCGTCTGGCACAATGGAATGCGCTACAAATTATCAGAAATGAAACTCCCAAAGAAACTGCTCAGATTGCTATCCTCTTTCGTAAATGATCGCGACATTAAAGTCAGAGTGAACAATGAACTGTCTGACAGTGTCCCTCTTGAAGCAGGCACCCCCCCCCAAGGATCCGTCTTGAGCCCCCTCCTTTACATCCTGTATGTAAATGACCGTAACTTCTCCGAAGATCGTGTACAAGTCTCCCAATTCGCGGATGACAAGGGCCTCTGGGACTCTAACAATACGGCCAATCTGCTCCAAAAACCCCTGCAACGCGCTCTTGATGACCTAGAACAATGGTGTGCCAAATGGAGAATTAAGCTAAATGCCAATAAAACCCAACGAATCACCTTTACCCGGCAATACCCGCAAGAAAAATAAACGAGATTTTGATCTAAAACTTATGGATAACACCCTCCCAGAATGCAAAGAAGCGAAATTCCTGGACATCACCATTGATCAGAAACTGTCCTTCAACAAACATACCGACGACATGGCGAAAAAGCCACTAAACGAATTAACTTACTGAAAATGCTCAAGGGAACTTCATGGGGGGGGGGGGGGGGGGGGGCAACCAGTCCACCCTACTCAAACTATACAAATCCTTTGTGCGCCCAGTACTCGAATACGGTGCAATAATACTAACTGACCTCAACCAAACTAACATGGGAAAACTCCAGAGGGTCCAAAATCACGCGCTTAGAGTTGCCCTCCGCGCCCCATGGGACACACCCATAAAAACACTCCACGACAGGGCCGATATCCCCACCATTAAAGACCGCCTAGCCACCCTGGCCGCGAAAAATCATGACCGGTTAGCCGACAGCGAACTAATCTCCGAACTTGGAGTAATTTGCGAAAGCCGACAAAAGCCCAAAAATTGCAATCAAAACTAAGACCGCTCGAATAAAAACTAGGGAATGACAAGGTGAACAGCGATCCCCTACGCCCCCGAATACCCCTAAACTAAATTAAAATAAATAAGTCCGCAACCAGCGAAGGGTACAACAGGAAAGTAACACCCTCGGGTGTGGTCTAGTGTGCTAGACCTGTTGCCCTCCCGCTGACAGCCTCGGAAGCTCAACCCGCATTAAACGATCGCAATCCCCTCACCCTCAACTTCAAATAAACTTAAACTAAACCTAAATAAGGCCACTTTCTGCGAAGGACACAACAGGACAGAAACACCCTCGGGTGTGGTCTAGTGTGCTAGACCTGTTACCGTCCCGCTGCAAACTAGGAAGTTCAGCCAACTTAAAACGCTCGAGATCCCCTGCACCTTAAAACTAAATAATAAATAGGGATTGGGGTCCCAAGCACGAGAGTATGTTACTGCTCTTACGAATGTAAAGATTCGTGCATTTCATACTCTCCCCCACATACACAGCAGATACCACAAGGACACGCAACTAAAGAGGTGCTACTTTTATCTTTACAGTTTACATATTCTAATGAAAACTAATTCTACCTTCTTCTTTTAAGCAGGTACCCAGAGAATGTTTTTTGACCAGCACCCCAATAACCGCTACAGACAGTCTAACCGTTATGGAAACAGTCACCCCCACGGTTCCTGAACATCCTCCGCTCCATCCCTAAAAGTGGTCAACCACTTTAGGGGAGGCAAGCGCTGGTCCTGCGTCCCGCCTCTGCCCCTTTTTGTAAGCGCATTTCGCAACTTTTTGTCCCAACCCAATAGGATTACAATGCAGGCCTGCCCCCGAACCAGGGAAGTTCGGGTCTTCTTCTTGGTGGTCCCCGAAAGGGGTCGTTGTTGTTTCCTTCAAAAGACATCCTATCTAACAGAGACAGCCTGAGGCAGATTATACTTGCCAGTGATGGCCATCACTCAATATCATCTCCGAAGTGGCAGACTATACTTGCCTGAAAATCTAGAACGACTGCACCCTCGGGGAGAGGTAGTACCTTTGTGAGAGGACCCAACCCCTCACACTGGTCCTCACCCGAGGGTTCAACCGACATCAGTCAAAGAGACCATCACGACGCCGCAACCGGTGACACCACCCGAGTACCTGAACCTGTTCCTCCTTCAACACGAGTAGACATGTGGAAATTAGTCACTTACAGTCAACGATGGTCGAAAGGGGCTTGTTCCCCATATCGTCCCTGCGCGCCTTCGGCGCGTTAAACCATTCCATTCGATACTTATTTCACCTTTGATTTTTAGCATTACAGACCATCACTCATCATTCGTCAGTCATTGCCATCACAGACATCTCATCAGACATCAAGACAATTAAGAAAAGTGATTTTTATCATATTCTTAATATTAAAAGAGTATTAACCTTATTTAACACATTTAACTCTTCTTATACTAAATTCATCATGGCAGCTATTATGAAAAAATCCACCTTCAATATACAAGAGAGGAGACGGGAGAAGAACAAAAAAAGGAAACAAGAGAGAAGGGACAGAGAGAACGCGGCTAGAAGGGGGAACAAGGTAAGTCAGGGTCTTTCTACTAATTCTAGTGTGTGTGTGTGGGGGTGGTGGGGTGATGATAGGGCAAGCAGTACCAGTCCAGACTGTGGGGGTATATTCCAGCTCAGTTCTTGGAGGAACTCAGAGGCCTTAAAGAACAGGTTGCCCATCTGACAAAAAAACTAGAAGAAAAGGAGGCCAAAATTGAGGAAAATGAGGCCTTTATTAGGGATTTGTTTAAGGGAAGCCTTACCCAGTCCATAGCTTCACCTGTCTCACCTGTCTCTCCCATCAGGGAGATCCAGGTAGTGGCAGAGGTTCATAAAGTCCCTGAAAGTCTGATCACACCTACAGAACAAACTGAGCAGAAAGAGTCAGATATTCAAGCTAAAGATGCCTCTGTGCACAAGACTTACGCTGAGGCGGCGGGGGGGGGGGGGGGGGGCGTCAAAGCAGCACATGAGGTGTATGCAATGGGCACACTGAGTGCCGAGTCCCCAGTAGTCTCAGCCGACTCTGATTTACTGGATCCCGCTGATCCACTGAACAGCAAGGCCTTCTGCCCTGACAAGGATATAGCGGAAATGTTGGCCACGCCGACAGGTCTGGGTGACAGCCTGCTCAATCTTCAGACCACTGGGCCAGCACCACCACGACTACTAAAACACCCAACAAAAGAAAGAAAATAAGTCTGGAGCCTGAGGTGGAAACACAGGAGGTAGCGGATGAGGAAGGGTTCATTCACACTGTTGATAGACAGACAAAAAAAGTGAAGAACTGCCCCTCCTCCCCCTCTGACTTCTCTGCCTTTGATCCAATCTCAGCCTCAAAGTTAATAACCGCTCCTAGTATACCACCGCTCACGGAGAGACCCTGGAATAAAGTTGTAGCCAGTAATACAAACAATCTTAATCAAAACTCCAACATCAATAGGGGGAAACGGACTCTACCCGCTTCCACCAGTGCCGTAAGCAGAAACGGAGGTAGGAATAGCCAAAGAGACAACAAAGATCACAGTTCCCCTAGATTTGTAGTTGTAGTCACCAGGGTTCACCCCGACACGCCCAGGGAACTCATTAATCGGGGGCTGCAGAACTGCAAATGGGGAAGATTTACTTCAAAGGCCACAGGCAAGGCGACGTGGAAAATAAAAGCCGTATGCCCCAATCAGGAAACCAAATCAGGAATACTAGTCAACGGAATAATCATTAACAATAGACGGCACGTTGTGGCAGAATACAGATATACTCCTCCCCGATTCAGTGCCACAAATGTCAGAAGTTCGAACATATGGCCAACAAATGCAGAGGGATCCTAACCTGCATGAAATGTGGAGGTAATCACCTCAGCAAATCATGCAGATTAGAATCCCCTTCCTGCCCCAATTGTAAAGGAAACCACCCAAGCAGCTACCGAGGATGTCCCCATTATAAGAAGGTTAAAACAAGCATAGAACTAAAAAACCTACACCTAACCAAGCCTGAAAACGCCTCATCCCCTCATGCCGTCTGCTTCCTTATCGCGGGCGCACTCTACTCAGTTTTACAAAAACATGTCAACACCAATTTGGGTGACCCAAATCTCCGAATCCTTAGTAAAAGCCGCTATCAACACTAATTAAAACCACCGACTATCCGTATCGGAACACCGTGACTAAATATCAACCCTACCATGAATAAGTTACAAATAGCCGCGTGGAACGCTAGAAGCGTTAATAATAAAAAAAACTTCAAATGAGCCGATACTTCGAAGACACAGACAATAGGGAGTTTGCGATTTCAAACGTGTACGGGTACGGGTACGTGTAGCAGATAATTTGTGAAGTACGTCACACTTCTTGCACACGCTTACACGTTTGCTACACGTAAAACTGCCGGGTTGAAATTTGAAAATTCCAGTGATTTAAAAAGACAAAATGTGTTTCAGTTGAATGCACAAATTAGTGCCAGCTACAATCCCGTGGTTCCTAGAAGCTTTCTAATTGCAACTATCGAAATAATCAGCGTGTTTGTGAAACAAATTAGTTTAATTTTGTTGTAATAAGGACATGTCAACACTGGCATTAATCACGAAATAATTCGTTTTGGTCAGGAAAAGTCATTACGTGTACGGGTAGACGAAAATCTTGTCGACAACATCATAAAGTTCGCTTACTTCCACACGTACACGTTTTTATCCAACGTGTAGAAGTAGGTTTACAAGTTTCGACGAACGGGTAGATATGGATTTGTTAAAATAATAATGGTTTCATTTTCTTTCTACATATATAATATAACAGGTTATTCTCGTTGTAATCCTTGTGTTCTGGAAGAATTCTTCGCGGATATCAAGGGGAAATTGTTGTTGTGTTTGTTGTGGATTGAATATTTAAGATCTAAAACGCAGCTGTTTTCTCGAACAGTCTTGGAGAATATATTTTCCCTTTCTTCCAACGATGAAGTATCACACGAGGATGTTTCTGTTACGTTGCCACTACGCCTATGAACGATCACTATTATATATTTGATTATTTTATTCTTAATTTATTTATTTTCGTGTATGGGGTGAGTATGTGTGTGTGGTGTGAGGGTGTGTGTGTGGGGGGAGGGGTGGGGGAGAATTGATTTAGTAGTGGGGAAGTTCGATTGAATCAGATGGCTTACTACGATGGTTGTGAGCTAGGAACAATATGGGGGGGGGGGGGGGGGCACGTAATTTGATTACTGAGCCGGAGGCAGATCCCAAAGTGCACAACACTGAGATGAGGAGTATGGGAAGGGTGCCCCTCCCAATGTGGATAATCAGGAGGTTCTCCCCAGGGACATTCAAGTCCCCCATTGATAACAATCGAACTACTGAATTATTTTTGAAAATTATTTTATATACCCTGTTTGTTTCAAAATTATTTATACCCTGTTTGTTTTTGTGTTTTTAAATGCGCGCTTCATTTTAAATGGGAGCGGGTCATGACGTGGGTGTGTGTGTGTATGTATGGGGGAGGGGAGCTCTCCCAGGCCTGGCTACGTCACTGAGTAATGGCTTTCCGATGGAAGGTGTTTGTAGCAGGGACCTGCTGAAAGGTAGAGAGCAAGGCATAAGCATAAGGAGAGCAAAACAAAAACAAAACAAAAAAAATAGTTTTCACGTGCCAAAGGGGCGCAGGTACGACGTGGGGTTTTAAAACCATTGCGAACCGAATGGCTATCATTGGATTTATAGTGTCAGACAGAACCAAGGAGGCCGGATAGCAACCAAGATCCAGCTCGTGAAAAGAGATTACACATTGCATTGAATGCGTTTACCGGAGGGCCAGCCCCAACCAGCCACGTTATTCTAGGATGTGAGATTTATGCAGCCTGGCTCACCAAGCTACCACAAGGATTCCAATCGACCAGTGGTTCATTTGCTAGGTGCCGAGGCACACACAGGTGTAATGCGTTTATTGGGATGAAGTCATGGCATCTAATTAATGCCGCAAAACAATCTTCGTTAAAGAGAGAAGAAAAACACAAACAGAACGCTGCTTTGGGAGCAACGCCAGCATGATTTCCATAGCAGTTACAAAATGGAAAGAACGCCACCAAAACAGACCAATATGACGGTTTGTAAAAGCTGGAATCATCCATTAGCTTACAGAATGAAAGGTTGGCAATTCGGTCTCCCTTTGGGAGAACTGATGACTAAATACAGCAACCAAAAAACAATCACACGCCCACCTTATGACCCCTCACATACACCACATGCCCTTGTCGTGGGCTGGTTGTAGACATATTTATTTCCTTATTAAGAGAGTCAAACACTTGTCCTAGCCAGACAAGTTTCAATCATTAGCTTGCGTTTAGTCATTCTCTGTGGCTGTTGACAAGTGGCGTGTTAGCTCACTTGACTGAAAATCAGGGTGAGCTATTCTAATCACTCTTTGCCCGTCGCGCGTCCGTCGTGAAGGTGATGTTTGGGAACACTTTAATGGAATTTCACTTGAGTAGCGGTTATGTAGTGGCATTTTTTTTAAATAATATTTTTGCTCGTATTGAGGGGGGGGGGGGGGGGGGTGGTGTGGGGCCAAAATGCGCCAATTGGTAAAACATCTTCTCTTGAACCAGCGGTAGCAGAGACCGTTATGCTGCTTCCCTTTGGGGTGTAGAACCCAATTTGTTTAAGAGAAGTTCGAGGGGCAATATTCACCGTCGTCATGGGAGGGGCAAGAATTTTTGCCCCGCCAAAAATTTATATTTTCTGACCGAGCGGCCGATTTGAACCAAATTTATTATGAAGTATATTAATGGGTCATAAGTATTTATGCCCCCAACAATTTCCAGTAGCCCCGTGGGAACCGCGGCAGCTAAAAATAGAAATATTTTTTGTTAAACGCCCATATCTCCAAAACCACAATGCACTGAGATTTCTTATTTGGTGTGAAGCTTCCTTGGAACCAACCAACAGAAAGGAATAGTAAAAAAATGTCATTAGTTTTGTCGTAGAATACAGCTTCCGTACTTTGAAAAAATGCTAAGTCCGCATTTTTTTTAACACTGTGGATAATATAAAAAAAACATTTAAAAATCTGTTTTTTTTCTAAGCCACTGCCTCAAATGATTCATATTTGATATATGGCATCACTGTGAGTAGGATTTTCAGGTCTATTTAAATTGATCCCTTTGGGACACATTTAGCGGGAAAAAATGTGGCCCATGCATGGGCCTCAAAATACAAAAAAAAAAAAAAAAAAAATAAACGCAACTTTGGCTAAATCTGGACGTATCAGGTCATTGATATTTGGTACGGAGCATATTTGGAGCGGGTAGCATCCAACCGGCAAAAAAAAAAAAAACCCGGGTTTTAAATGGGTTGCCACATGGTGTTATGAAATATTTGGATATACAAGTCTGCGTAGCATGATGCACAACCCTTCTGTGTCAGATACAACGGTGCCATTCTCACAAACGATTGATTGGGGTAATTGGAATGTAGTGTTAACTTGGCTAAACCGTCCTTGTCAAACCTAAACATTTGACGGCATTCATCATTTGTAAATCGTAACAAGTCAAGGCTTGGGTAATGAAACCTAATGTAAGAAGCTGAACGTTCATCAGTTGTGGATTACAACACTAATTCTACGTCGTCTTTAATTGCACCGAACATCAGCAGATCTGAGGAAGCCATTGTTGGTCAACAACATAATGACCCTGAACTCACAGAGTTGCTGACCCGTTACCCGTACACGTACACGTTAATTACAAGGTCGTTTCGCAACTCAATTTTTCTCAAATCCCAACGTGTACGGGTACGTGTAGCTACACGTACCCGTACCCGTACACGTTTGAAATCGCAAACTCCCTAATGTCTGTATCTACGAAAGTTGGCTTCAACCCAGCAAAAATTTTTCAGTTAGCGGGTTCAGCACTATAAGAAGAGACCGGCAAATCACTAAAGGTGGAGGCGTCGCTCTTCTAATAAAGCAGAACATCAAAACTAAAACAATAAAAACAAATCACCTCGATGCAGAGGTGAGCAACTGAAATCACAGTCGACAATAAAAACATCGCTATTGTCTGTTACTATAACGACCTAAGCAAAATTGTTTCTGACACTGTCTTTGATTTCTTTACGAGGAAATACAAACACTGCATTTTCCTCGGCGACTTCAATGCCAAACACCTGTACTTTGGCTGCAACAAAACCAGCCCCTACGGTGAAGCCCTACTCAAAATAACAAAAAAACATAACCTCCATGTGGTTATGAACGACAACTCAGCAACCTATATCAGTAACAACCCACTATTTTCATCTGATATCCTCGATCTAATTATCGCCAGTGATTCCCTGATAAACCACATCGATGACCATTGGGTCGGCGATGATGACTTAGGCAGTGATCACCTCCCGGTCCATGCCTCACTGCAGCTAGGCAATGTCCCACTCAGGTACACCCCCCCCCCCCCCCCACCACACTCTCCGCAGAAATTTTAGAAAAATTAATTGGAACCTCTATCGTGACATCGTCGATGTCAAACTCACAACCCCCCCCCCCCCCTCCCCCATCCAATGCAGCGAAACTCGAAACCCAATGCGAGGGCATAGAGAAAATCATTAACTCAACCCTAAAGTGCGCCCCTGGAGAAATACTATCTCAGGCGGCACACTCTCACTAATCAAAACTAAACGGAAAGCTCTTCGAGCTCTTAAAACCGAAACTGACCCCGGTAAGAAAGCTGACCTAAAAAAAACATACAACCGCCTTCATGGCGAGGCCAAAAAAGCCCTCCAAGCTGAAAAACAAGCCAACTGGGAAAAGGCAACAGCCAATCTAAACGGAGTCCAGGATGCCAAAAAATTCTGGGACTCTTTCAAAACCCTAACTGGGCAAAAAAAAACAAAAGCCGCAAAGCCGCAGGAAAACCTCTTAAGAAGGAAGACGGTTCCTTCACGCGCACCGACAAAGACAAGGCCGACACCTTTGCCGACCTCCTAAGAAAAACGCATCGCCCGCATCAAGGTGCGGGCAACGATGACGCCGCCATAAACGCCATTCATGACTTCATCAATGCACACCCTGATATCTACCGTGACCCCAAATTCGATAACGAGCCTGAAGACGGTGATGACGATGACCTCGTCATCCCCATCACTAATGACGAAATCATCAACGTCATAAAAAAATGCAAAAATTCTTCCTCACCCGGCGAAGACGAAGTAAGCTACAAAATTCTAAAACAAAGCCCATACTTCCTAATCGAAAAATTAAACCAACTGTTCAACGCATGCCTCACCCATGGCTACTTTCCCAAATGTTGGAAAAAAGCCATCGGTGTCATGATACCAAAACCGGACAAGGACCCCTCCGATCCAGCCAGCTACCGCCCAATCAGCCTACTCAGCCGCATTGGTAAGACATTCGAACGAATCCTTACCAATCGGTTCAGGGGGCACCTTGAAGATGAATGAAGACAATTTCGGCACCCCTTTTTTTGAAAAGCATATGGCATTCGGCACCCCTTTTTTCTGAAATGAGGATAAGAGTTGTATTAAAAATCCCTCATTGAGGTCTAATTTACTACGACTCTTATCCTCATTTCAGAAAAAAGGGGTGCCGAAGGCCATATGCTTTTCAAAAAAAGGGGTGCCGAAATTGGGGTGCCGGGGATATTGCCATTGATATAGGTTTTTATTATACAGAAGGGAGATAACTCTGTTCGATTAAGTACAGGTTATGGGAAATCAAGTAATCTAATTGGTTAATTATAATTTATATAAATGATCTAGATAAATGAAACAACAAGAGTACTCGGAATAAGGTAGGAACTACTGGTATTACGTACCACCTTACCAGTAACAGGATGATACAAAGCATTTGGTAGGTTAATACTATCAACGGTTAGGATGGGATCTATAGGGGAATATACCAACCATACTCTGCTGCCGTTCTGTATTACCAGGCATTGACCCCCACCCAGAATACCGCTCAATAATATGAAGCACCTGGTGGATCAGTAGTACCAAGGGCCAGCAAGAGGCCTACAGGGATATGTACAGCCTATGCTATACTACCTTTTTAAACTACCAAGCATTACCCCCGCCCCCACAAAATCACTAGGTCTACCATAACGTACTACATATACCAGCCATATAATAAAACAAAGCAATCGGTTGGTTAATAGTACCAAGCACTAACAGGGGCCTATAGGTGTATATACCGCCATACTATAGTACCGTTCTAAACTACCAGGCAGTACCCCTACCCACAATACCCCTATGCCTAGCATTGCATACTACCTATACCAGTCATAGGATAACATAATGCATCAGGTGGATTAATAGTACTAAGGGCCAGCAAGAGACCTATAGGGATATGTACAGCCTATCTAGTACCTCAGATAAGTATCCTATAAAGGTATCCTCGATAGGTATCCTCAATAGGTATCCTCAAATAATACAATACCAGGCCATAGGTATCCTCAAATACCCGTATGTGTCTATGTGATAGGGCATATTGTGTCACATTGTGACTTTTCACATAAGCACATATGACAAAAAGGGATTCTCCAGTAGGTATCCTCGATAGGTATCCTCAAATAATACAATACCAGGCCATAGGTATCCTCAAATACCCGTATGTGTCTATGTGATATGGCATATTGTGTCACATTGTGACTTTTCACATAAGCACATATGACAAAAAGGGATTCTCCAGTAGGTATTCTCGATAGGTATCCTCAAATAATACAACACCAGGCCATAGGTATCCTCAAATACCCGTATGTGCCCATGTGATAGGGCATTTTGTGTCACATTGTGCCTTGTCACATAAGCACATATCGGCACATAAAGCATGTGCCTATGTGATAGGGCATATTGTGTCACATTGTGCCTTTTCACATAAGCACATATGACAAAAAAGGGATTCCATAGCCACAGGTGTTTTCAAAAAAGGGGTGCTAAAATTGGGGTGCCATTGGATATAGGATTTTGTTATACACAAGGGAGATAACCCTGCATACAGATTATGGGAAATCAAGCAATTTGATTGGTTAGTTATATAAATGAAACAACAAGAGTACTTGGAATAGGGTCAGAACTAACAAGAATAGACCAGAAATTGCTAAATATAGCAATAATAAGGTAAACTGTTCCAACTAATAGGCTCTTCTACACTACTGGAGTATACTCTAGAATAAAGGAACATGGCCAGATAAACGATAACTATTGCATATATAGATAGAAGCAGAGACTTCTGAAAGAATTCGAAATAATACAAGTTGTCGGGTTGTTTGTGGTAATTATCCAGGGAAGTCGTTCCAGAAAATACTCCGATTCAATCGAACATACCCCTGTCATATTGTAGGCCTTAGGTAACATAGCAATCACGTGCTACCATAGTAACCAAGATGGCAGCCTCCAGTATACAAAATGGACGACGGAAACACGTATCACCCTAACAACACGCGCTGCGCATGCGCACTGACACCACGTATCACTATGGAGATGACGTCACAACATGGCCGCTCACGCGGGTTACCTTGATAACCAAACATGGCGTCACTACGTCACGTGAGATGACGTCACTTCCGAGGTCCTGCACCGAGGTCCTGCCAATGAGGGGTGAAAGGTACATACACTACTACTGTCACCCAAATGAAAACTGCTATCAACAATCAGCAAATAGGCGCGGCAGTCCTGTTAGACGTCGAAAAAGCATTCGACTCTGTTTGGCATAATGGAATACGCTACAAATTATCAAAAATGAAACTCCCCGAGAAACTGCTCAGATTACTATCCTCTTTCTTAAATGATCGCGAAATTAAAGTCAGAGTGAACAATGAAATGTCTGACAGTGTCCCCCTTGAAGCAGGCACCCCCCTCCTTTACATCTTCTATGTTAATGACCTTAACTTCTCCGAGGATCGTGTTCAAGTCTCCCAATTCGCGGATGATAAGGGCCTCTGGGACTCTAACAATACGGCCAATCTGCTCCAAAAACCCCTGCAACGCGCTCTCGATGACCTTGAACAATGGTGTGTCAAATGGAGAATTAAGCTAAACGCCAATAAAACCCAACGAATCACCTTTACTCGCAAGAAAACTAAACGGGATTTTGACCTAAAACTTATGGATAACACCCTCCCTGAATGCAAAGAAGCGAAATTCCTGGGCATCACCATTGATCAAAAACTGTCCTTCAACAAACATACCGACGACATGGCGAAAAAAGCTACCAAACGAATTAACTTATTGAAAATGCCTAAGGGAACTTCATGGGGAGCCAACCAGTCCACCCTACTCAAACTATACAAATCCTTTGTGCGCCCAGTACTCGAATACGGGGCAATCATACTAACTGACCTCAACCAAACTAATATGAGAAAACTCCAGAGGGTCAAAAATCACGCGCTTAGAGTTGCCCTACGTGCCCCATGGAACACATCCATCAAAACACTCAACGACAGGGCCGATATCCCCACCATTAAAGACCGCCTAGCCACCCTGGCCGCGAAAAATCATGACCGCTTAGCCGACAGCGAACTAATCTCCGAACTTGGAACAATTTGCGAAAGCCGACAAAAGCCCAAAAATTGTAACCAAAACGAAGACCGCTCGAATAAAAAGTAGGGTATGACAAGGTGAACCAACAGGCAGAAAAACAGCTTAACTGTGGCCTTCTACCAGAAAGGGCTGCCTTCACCGACTCAAGTAAAATTACATCAGGATTAAATATTGTTAAAAACTAAATAAATAGGGAATGAGAATGTGAATAAACAGGCAGAAAAACAGCTTAACTGTGGCCTTCTACCATAAAGGGCTGCCCTCACCGACTCAACTAAAAGTTACATCAGGATTAAATACTGTTATAAAAACTAAATAATAAATAGGGAACGATTGGGGTCCAAGCACGAGAGTATGTTACTGCGCTTACGAATGTAAAGATTCGTGCATTTCATTCTCTCCCCCATAGCGACAAGCACACACACACACACACACACACAGCAGAACACCACACGGGGGGGGGGGGGGGGGGGGGGGGGGGGGGGGGGGGCTGGGTCCCAAGCACGAGAGTATGTCACTGCGCTCACGAATGTAAAGATTCGTGCATTTCATACTCTCCCCCACATACAAAGCAGATACCACACGGACACGCAACTAAAGAGGTGCTACTTTTATCTTTACAGTTTGCATATTCTAATGAAAATTAATTCTACCTTCTTCTTTTAAGCAGGTACACAGAAGATGTTTTTTTTGACCAGCACCCCAATAACCGCTACAGACAGTCTAACCGTTATGGAAACGGTCACCCCCACGGTTCCTGAACATCCTCCGCTCCATCCCTAAAAGTGGTCAACCTCTTTAAGGGAGGCGAGCGTTGGTCCTGCGTCCCGCCTCTGCCCCTTTTTGTAAGCGCATTGCGCATCTTTTTGTCCCAACCCAATAGGTTTACAATGCAGGCATGCCCCCGAACCAGGGAAGTTCGGGTCTTCTTCTTGGTGGTCCCCGAAAGGGGTCGTTGTTGTTGTTGTTTCCTTCAAAGACATCCTATCAAACAGAGACAGCCTGAGGCAGATTATACTTGCCAGTGATGGCCATCACTTAAAATCATCTCCGAAGTGGCAGACTATACTTGCCCGAAAATCCAGATCGACTGCACCCTCGGGGAGAGGTAGTACCTTTGTGAGAGGACCCAACCTCTCACACTTGTCCTCACCCGAGGGTTCAACCGAAATCAGTCAAAGAGACCATCACGCCGCAACCGGTGACACCTGCCGAGTACCTGAACCTGTTCCTCCTTCAACACGAGTAGACATGTGGAAATTAGTCATTTACAGTCAATGAGGGTCGAAAGGGGCTTGTTCCCCATACCGTCCCTGCGCGCCTTCGGCGCGTTAAACCATTCCATTCGGAATACTTATTTATTTACATTTACCGGGAAAAAACAGAACAGGTCTCAATTTTTTAGGGCTCCCACTGTGAACGGGAAATTTATTTATAGTGATACGCAATGTACACAGAAGTAACGAAGTTAGGGAGTTCATACTTTGGTATTTTGTACGGAAAGCCAAATGCTTGCGGAAATAGTGATCGCTCAGATTGTCGAATTGACAGATATACGTGGTGTGGGCACTGGATGGACGTTTAACAGATACCACGTGCAAATGGTTAAATGAAACAACGTGGATAAAGGCGTCGATAGATAGTTCTTATGAAAATCTATTAATTCTAACTTAATAATTACTAAACAAACTCTAGGGCACACCCCCAAGTACGGCAACCATCGGCAAAATGTCACGGCAGTTTGACGTGTTAATCAGTCTAGACTGACCTCACAGGGATGGTTAGTTTTTATTTTCGGCACAATGATTAATAAAGATCGCTATAACGTGGTAAATCACTGGTAATTCAACAAAAACCTAAGCACTTAACTTGAGTCCGAGTCCGAGTCCGAGTCCTTGATTCAGTATGTGTTTTGAGTCCGAGTCCGAGTCCTCAATTCCTATTTAAACATTCGCGAGCTATGTTTCTCTCGTACTGGTTCAGTTTCGATGGAGTTCGGGTCATTTTTTGCAGTAAGTGGCAGCAAACGCTAAAATGTATGCAGTCTATTAAAAAATCGGTTAACTGAAATTGTTCGTAATCGTACAGACACACAAGTACCAAATCCACCCCAAGACAAGATAATGCACAGACAGTATAACGTCTGTTAACGTCTGGTAAAGCATACAGGTGAGGTCTATTTATCAGCTTTGGTCGTTACGACCAAAGCTGATAAATAGACCTCACCTGTACGCCTATTCTTTACCGACGTTTTTTAACGGCTCTCAACGGGTGAAATCTTTCAAATACATCTGAAAAATCTCAAAATATCCGCTGAGATGCATGGAAAATGGAGGTTTGGGGACCCTGGAATATAAAATTTTCGTAAAAAGGGCCGAATCATGCCCCCCCCCCCTCTCCCCACTTTGAAAATCGTTCCACCGCCCCTGGGTCAAATTCAAATTGCCCATGACCACATTCCAGTTGGGCACGACTTTGCTCAATTAGTCGTACTGGATTAGCCCCAACTGCAAAACAAAGTGGTGAGGGTCATTCTGAGTGTTGGAAGAAAAAGAAAGGCTGCACGTTGAAAATATTGATAGGTCTGCACCCAAATAATGAATATGAACTTGTCTAATTGCTGCATTTGAACTAACATGGAAGATATCACCAGTGTTCAAAGGGTTAAGGTCTGTCGCTAATTTGAAGTCGCATAGGCCTGCGATATCGGTAAAGAAATAGGCAGCAACTGTACTCAAGTTAAAAATAGTTTTTATTTTAACCCTTAGTTTCGAAAATATTGTCAGGCAGATTCTAGTATGACCATTTTCTTGTTTGCAAAAGGAGCACTTGTTGATAAAACATTCATTTTGTCATTAAAAGAGAACCCTCTCTTTAAGGGTGTCACGTACGAATGCAGCCTGTGTGGCGCAGTAAATAAACTAAGCTCATTTTCTATAACAAACTCAGTATTATTTCGTGAAACGTAAATCTGACAAATTTTACATAGAATCTCCTAAAATATTTTTAGTCGAGTTGTGACGAAGTCAAACTCGACTTATAGTTTGGTGAATGGCGGGCGGGCGGGCGGGCGGGCGGGCGGGCGGGAGGGCGGGCGGGCGGGCGGGCGGGCGGGCGGGCGGGCGGGCGGGCGTAAACAATTGGTTTCCGGATGATAACTTGATAGTGGTTCAACTCACATTCATTAAACTTCATACATAGGTTGGTCTTGGTGGGAGGAAGAACCCTATTGATTTTGGGCATGCTACGTCGAAGGTCAAGGTCACAGTGACCTTGAACATAGTAAATCTTAAACAATTGGTTTCCGGATGATAACTTGATAATGGTTCAACTCACATTCATGAAACTTCATAGGTAGATTGGCCTTGGTGAGGGGAAGAACCCTATTGATTTTGGACTCGCTACGTCAAAGGTCAAGGTCACAGTGACCTTTAACATAGTATATCGCAACAATTGGTTTCCGGATGATAACTTGATAGTGGTTCAACTTAGAGTCATGAAACTTCATAGGTGTGTTGGCCTTGGTGCGAGGAAGAACCCTATTGATCTTGGACTCACCAGGTCAAAGGTCAAGGTCACAGTGACCTTGAACATAGTATATCGCAACAATTGGTTTCCGGATGATAACTTGATAGTGGTTCAACCTAGAGTCATGAAACTTTATAGGTGTGTTGGCCTTGGTGTGAGGAAGAACCCTATTGATCTTGGACTCACCAGGTCAAAGGTCAAGGTCACAGTGACCTTGAACATAGTATATCGCAACAATTAGTTTCCGGATGATAACTTGATAGTGGTTCAACCTAGAGTCATGAAACTTCATAGGTATGTTGGCCTTGGTGCGAGGAAGAACCCTATTGATCTTGGACTCACCAGGTCAAAGGTCAAGGTCACAGTGACCTTGAACATAGTATATCGCAACAATTGGTTTCCGGATGATAACTTGATAGTGGTTCAACCTAGAGCCATGAAACTTTACAGGCGTGTTGGCCTTGGTGCGAGGAAGAACCCTATTGATGTTGGACTCACCAGGTCAAAGGTCAAGGTCACAGTGACCTTGAACATAGCATATCGCAACAGTTGGTTTCCGGATGAGAACTTGATAGTGGTTCAACCTAGAGTCATGAAACTTCATAGGTGTGTTGGCCTTGGTGCGAGGAAGAACCCTATTGACCTTGGACTCGCCAGGTCAAAGGTCAAGGTCACAACTCGACATTGGATCTGTGATCCTGAGCGGCATTTTTTAAAACTATAAACAATCAAGTGTCGCGTACGATATTGTCCTGTACGTTATCTGGGAAATGTTTACCGTTCGTTCCGACTGATGTTCCACAATTTCATCAATCTTTGAAAAAGTACCTGGGTTATTCTTCAAGTTGTTTAAAAGAAATGCTGTACTCACTTGGAAAATAAGAATCAGTTTTCTTTTATGGGTATTTTACCTATTGAGTTACGTTGTGTCCTTGTGCAAGACATTTCACCCCCATTGCCCATGTGGGGGCACGGTGACGCTGTGTACTAAGGCGTACTGCACTTCGATGGTGCACCTGTCTTCAACCAATGCTAACCCTGCTTGTGTGGAGTTAGTATGTTGGGGAGAGTTGCCTGGTGGTTCTCTCCGAGTACCCTGGCTTCCTCCACATGTAAAACTGTCGTGCTCATGATTAGCCATTGTGTGCAGAAATATTGCGGCCGAATGAAATGATTTCGCGCGCCGAAGGCGCGCAGGGACGATATGGGAGACAAGCCCCTTTCGACCCTCGGTGGCTGTATAATTTTGGTGATGTCGAGGCGTGGCAAAGGAGGAAAAGGAAGGAGGGAGAAGGTTTATCCCCTTCTGGACTTTTTCCGGCTCTTTTTCTTAGGTGGAGGTTGGCATGGTGATGGTGATGAGGCTGGGGGAGGTATTGGTGTACGTCCTGTTAATTCCCTAGATTCCTTTATCAGTTGTTCAGTTCTGGCGGATACTTTTAGTGCATTTTGGATGATGAGGTCTATAGGATGTGGTGGCTGGTCATCTTCTTCATCCGCTCCGGGGCTTTCCGGTAGTGAAGGAAGAGGGGAGTGAGGGGTGGGAGGCGGTGAAAAAGCAGCTTCCAGTTCCTCCTCAATCTCCGCTGGATGTTCCTCATCCAACTGAACTGGCTCAGGAGCAGGCAGGGTGTACCAGTGGGTGTACCAGTGGGACTAGGAGGGGAACTGGCGGCTGCCTCCAGAGCCTCCACCCCCTCACTCAACTCTTTCTTCCTATTCCGGAAAGCCTCCAAGCGCCGGGCGTCCCTGTGCTTGGTCGATGGACTCTTCTTCTTTCTCTTGTTGTTGCTCTTTTCAGGACCTCCGTGCCCCTTCGGGTGAGGACCAGTGGGAGAGGGGATCTTTTCTCCAAAGGTACTACCTCTCCCCAAAAGGGTTGGTGTTTTGTTCTTTTCAATTTCGCACTCCAGATTCAGGTGGACGCTCAAGCCTTTTTCCTGGATAGTCCAGGAAACAGGGCATGAGACGCCCAGAGCTGAAATGGCTTTAACAAGTCTGACTGGTAATTCCATGATCAGCTAGGTGTTCACGCTCTGAAGTCAGATCTGTGAATGAATGGCCGTGATGTTGGGCAGAAATATTTGACCTTAAACACCAATAAATAAATAAATAGCCATTGGGTACTATTCTTGATTGTTTGGCAATTATTTACTTAGTCTTATCACAATTTTATCAGTTTTCCACGATAACTTAATCTTTTTGACTGGAAAATGGTCTCTGGGTAAAAGCTGTTTTAATCTGATGTGGGGTTGTTTTACCTGACAAAGAGAATATATAAACCTCTTTTAAACAAATGATAACAAAAGCCTTGATTCTCTTGAATCGTACGTGTGGGTTAACGCGGAAGAAAAGACCCAGTAATGTTGTTACACTTTGGAAAGGAGAAAGAGTTAGACATGTGTATTACAGTAGAATCCTCTTAATTGAATATCCATTTTGCCAGTGAAAATTATTCAGTTAACAGGAGTATACAATTAACAGGGATTTGGTCAGTTTCTTGTGTTCTGGAGGTAAACTGAGCATTTATTCTATTATATCTTGTTTGACAGAGCTCATAGAGCTCTGTCAAACAAGATATGATAGAATAAATGCCTGTATTGGATGTATTTGGGCCAAAAATGTTGATAAATAAGGGGAATTTGGTGCGTGTCACAGAAATTGTTTTCGACCTATTACAAAAATTTATATACAATTAACAGGAGTTTACTCTACAACCCATTGCAATTAACAGATCAAATTTGTACTGAAGGTATGGTAAATGGTTGTGTGTTTGAAAATTATATTCAATTAACAGGGATATACAATTAAAACATATCCAATTAAGTGGGCTCCACTGTTTTTGAGTGAAACCAGAAGTTAACACATTTCTTGAGCGGGGTGGGGTGGGTAGGGGAATACATTATTGGACACCTTAAACTCGACAACAGAAAGCCACTAATAACTGAGAGCTAAACTGCCATTACAACCACAATATAACCAAACTCTGAAGCTTATGGAGTTGCTTTAGTTCCAGATCTATTCTTCCGCAACTGACCGGTACGTACACCACAACATAAGCACACACAGGTCGCCGGTAGCGCGCGTGGGGGGGGGGGGGGGGACAGTCCACCCTATCCTCGATCCACAGGGGCGGGGGAGGGGGGGCAGTTGCCCACCCTATCTTCGGTCTACAAGGACGAGATGTGACAGGCCGTTCCCTTCCCGAATCAAAAGTCCTTGAGTAGGAATTTTATCTCACGACCAAGTCTGCATGCCCGGACTATTTTCCCAGTCGTGGTCCGAGTCCGTTGGAACGAATGGACATAAGCATCCAGGCTCCCAATCCCAGTCTGAACCCGAGTGAGGCTTGGAGCAGAACCTTTATTTGCACATAAACGACCTGATTTTGCGTTACGATTTCTTTTCGAAGCCTGGCTGAAATATACTCCAATGTCATTGCTGGAGCTTTTAAAATTGAAACATTTTCCCCGCCCTCTACCCCACCTCTGGGAGGGGTACCACTTGCCTGGCAGCCCCATTACCCCCAGTGTCCTCCATCTCTTCGGCAGGTCATGGCAAAACTTCCAGTACGTGCCCTTCTCACCCTCCACCATCCCAAACTGCTTTCGGCGTCCCTGAACACACTCGCACATACACGCACGCACACTCGCACGCACCCTCGCACGCAGATATACACATAAACATACAAATACCTACACAAACATTCTCCTACACAAGCACACGCTTCTCTCACACAAATACAAGCATGTAAGCGCCCGCGCAAGTGTAATAACCTGTAACCAAAAACTGATATGTTTTCTTTGGGTTTTTTTCCAGCAATATGGGAAGAAACAGTGCGGAAAACCAGAAATGACGGCGTGAAAGACAAGCAAAGACAATGGGTGAGGCATGGTAAGAGAAAGAGAGGAAGCGAAGAAGTCAGTACTACATGACAGCAAAAGAATTAACTAAAACTGAGCTGCAGAAAAGCAGAAACGCTGAAAAACAGACCTAGAACGAAAGCGAAGAAGCAGAGCAAAAATGAGAGATGAAAGAAAAGAATCTGTCGAAGAAAAAAATCATTGTTAAAATGGATTTTCAAAAGAGCTCGAGAATTGAAATAATAAAAATTGTGCACAGAAAAAAAAAACAGCGCAAACTCTGCAGAAGACGAGAAGAGAGATAGACAGGCTGCAGAAACAGAAAAGTGACTACTTTAAAAATGTCAGTATGCTAAGCGTTTTGAGCGAGAAAAGCGCAAAACAGAATGTTTCAAAAGTGAACTTGTTTCGCGATCGGTGTTAACACCAAAAAAAGTGCTGACAAGACTTTGCGTGATTCTTGTTTGTTGCCTGAAAAGTACTCAACAATACGCCGCGAACTGATTTTTCATAACGCTGTTGTTGGTGAACTGAATAGTGCAGCATCAGCTCAATCTAAATCAACAAAAAAGCCTCTGCGCAATATTGTGGCGGGGAAAGTCAGAAAGAAGTATAGATGTGTTCGAGCCTTGGCAAATGAACTATCAATAGATCAACACAGTCTGGCAAAATGTTCAAAGCAAAAGCGCTTCGGTTCTCAGAAACAAACAATATGGTAAACTTTATCTGGTCCTAAAATCTATGGTTGACAATTTTCACCATTGCGACGATGTTTCTAGAATAATGCCTTGAAAGAAAGACGTTAAACACAAAAAGCAAAAACGCGTCCTCTGTGACTATCTTGCAAACCTCCATGCTAAATGTCTAGTAGAGTGAGGCTGTCGTTCTCCAAATTTGCAAAGATGCGACCGTTGCACAGCATACCAGTTTCGAATGGCTCGAGGACATTTGTCTTTTTCAAAAACCATCAAAATATGGCCGTCCAGCTCCGCGGACTTTGTACACTGTACAGAGTGCCCATCAATCCAAACAAGTTTATAAGGGAGATTAACCGAGGGTGATCTGAAAGCAAAACTGCTAAACGATAGAGAAAATAAAAACATAATTAATTATAAAGAGTGGAGATCTGAAAAAGATCAATTAACTGAGCAAAAGAAAATTGAATAAGTTGAAGTTATAACAACAGTTAAAGATTTTGTGATTGAATTCCTTAACGAATGCACATTATTTGAGGAACATTGTGACACAGTTGCCAACCAGTTCACGAAAATGAGAAGCCTGAAAGATGTTCTACCAGAGAATAATATTATTATTCAAATGGACTTTTCGGAAAATGACACTTAGTCTAGCCGAACGTACAGTACGTGGAGAGTGGATTGTAACTAAATCACCCGCGGAGTGGAGTTATCACCCAAATTATAACTTTCAAATTTTGTACACATCGACAAAAAACCCAAGCAATGTTTCAGCCAATGGACCTCCGGGTTTAACCCGGAGGTCCGTTGGCTGAAACTTTGCTTGTGCTTGTCATGCTTTTCGACAAATTTGCAATTATTGCTTGAGTGAAATCTCCACTTTGCGGGTGATTTAGTGATAATACACTTCCCACGTACTGTACCTTCGGGATTCATACATAATTTGTACCCATTCCCACACGTTCATACTCCAATAAAGATTATAAAAATTGCATTCAATTCTTAAAAAGATTAGCAGATGATGCTGTAAAAAGACAAACCACTGTAATTCATGATGCAAAAGACTTATTTGCCTGGACCAGTTTCTCTTCTAAACAGCGACATGAAATTCATATTTCTGTCTAAATCAGAATGTGAAAAAGTGAAGAACTCCCTTGAAAATCTTGGCCAAGGCATCAGGTCAGTTTGAGGAACATTTAACCTACACGCTGTTTATCGACAAGGAGGCGAACGTTTGCAAGTTTCAGATACACCTTGTTACTGCGTCAAATGTTTTAATGAGGGCAAAATGTGTTGCGTCGAGAGCGGCTGTGAATCTTGCAGTGAACAGCCGTCGGAAAGGCCCGAGGAAAAGAAAATTAACACTGAACCACAAGTTTCTGCAAACAGAAATACAAAGTGCAACCTTCTAAATCCGATACCCGTGCAAGTTGATCGTACCATGTATTTGGGGAAGTGGTGTTTTGATACTATCTGAAAGATAGTCGAGTACGATGGCAAACCATATCCAGGAATCGCCGAGAACGTCGACGAAGATGACTTTGAGGTTAAGACGAAGAGCCGCGTTGGACTAAATCATTTTTTTCTGGCCACTTTTTGAAGTGGTACGCCAACACACAGATCATTACCAAAATTGACCAACCATCACCTGTCACAGCTCGCCATGTACATGTTGATCCCTAAAGCGATGAATATTGAAGAGACCTTATGAGCTAGTTATCGGAATTCACTCTGCAGCACCAATCTTACTGACGTTGAGTTTTAAAAGTTTCAGACCTTAAATTATCGTTTCGTGTTTTCCATTTGTTCTCCGGTCACCACACCATGGACGTGGCTAGATGTTTCCGGTTGGAGGAAGGGGGGGTTCTAGGGTAGTGAATTTTCAACTAGACGGAGGGATTGGGAGCGGGACCCCTCCCAGTCCCTCCCCTAGTTGGAAATTCAATACCGAGAAATTTTTTTAAATAGAAGCCATGAAATGGGGCATAAAATTGATTCTAGCAACTGAAATGCCAACGCATTTATGACAGAATTATCAACATTATTATTTGCTATCATTCTGAGAATTGAATATGTGCTGAACAAATTCTCAAGCTGAGAACTTTGAGCAATTCACACTGTCCTAACATTAAATCAAATCTTATGCACAAATGATCAATTTTCGATGTTTCATCATTTTGTAACTGTGAATGGTGAAATTAACTCAGGATTACGATTTTACATGATATGATTTTCTTAGAGCATTTCGAGGATTTTTTTATTACGATAAGTATACGTACTATAGAAATCTCGTACTGATTGACATAATGCATACTTATGAAGCTCGATATAGCGTACACTGTAGTTGTAAATATTAACAGTTGGAATTTGTGCCGATTTGAAACCGAGTTGGAATTGAATTTTGGAATGTAAACGAGACATCAGCATCATCAAAGAAGCTCTAAAATCCAGATAGATTGAATTTCCAATTACTCATGACTTGGTCTCCGAATTTCCAACTATAGGAAATTTTGGCCAGGATTAGTGGGGGGTGGGGGGGGGGCACCCCTTGTCGTCACGTCCCAGCCGGTCACTAGATATTTGATGTGGTTACTTTTGAAGTCACGTATGTTATTCTGTATTAAAACGTGTTTAGTTGCTGTTAAGATGGGTGCTCTTATATGTCACACAGATTTGAATATTATCGTTACTTTCCACCTCAGAATAGATAAACTTTCTTTCAGCAGTTTCTCGAAATTGTTAGTACTCTACTAGGATTTCAATGTTACTTGATAAAATCAACCGTGAAATCGTATCCGCCTGTTTTTGTTCGGGATACTGTCTTCATGATTATGGTATTTTTCGCCAAAAATTATATAACAAGCATGCGTGTCAAATAATTAATTGTTTATATGTCAGTCAGTATGTTGCATTTATACAACCCGGCCAAGGAACACCGGGGTCTTATGACGCATACCTTCCGTACGCATGTTATCGGAATTATGGCTTTGTTGTGGAATCAGCGTCTACGTTCACAATCCAATATTAAGTTCTATGTGGTGCCAAACATTATGGTTTTATAGTTTATGGAATAAATTTTCTTTCAAGATAAGGGTGTCTGGTAGGGGCAGTTTTGATGTTAACACCACCTCATCCTGAACACATTTTAACTATCTGGTTCTTAATTTGAGGATGAGTTTATATAAAAATTTGTTTACTTGTCAGTTTCGGTAAATAACCGAGAGCACAGTTTTATAAACTCGCCAAGAAAGACTCCGTGCAAATGATGTTTCCTGACTTCTAAGCATCGGTCTTAATAGTCAGATTGTCACGTACAGTACGTGGAGAGTGTACTATCATTAAATCACCCGCAGAGTGGAGATTCCACCCGAGCAATAATTGCAAATTTGTTGCAAAGCATAGCCATCACAATCAAAGTTCCAGCCAATGGACCTCCGGGTTTAACCCGGAGGTCCATTGGCTGAAACTTTACTTGTGTTTTTGGTCCATATGTACAGAATTTGAAAGTGATACTTTGGGTGATACTCCACTCTGCGGGTGTTTTAGTTATAATGCACTCTCCACGTACTGTACGTTATCTAAAAAAACCGCCTATTTCAGAGGTCTGTAACTTTAAAACTGAAACCATGTATACAAAGAGATCTTTACATTTTTCGGTTCGACTAGCTGCAACCTAAATACATACGCAGTTTTAAAATATTAGAAAAAAACATATTTTCAATGTTTTTGTAAATAAGAAATGGTCGAATCAAGGGAGAATTGGCCTGTATATTTTATTTGGCCAGTATATTTTGCTGATCTTTCAAAGCCAGTTGTGGAATGTTTCAATATGTTTTGTGTCGCTTGCTATCCTCAAGCATTCTGAGCCATACAGCAGTACAGATTTTACACTGTTACTGTATATCTTGATCTTGGTCTTCTGGCTGTATTTGTTAGACTTCCAGATGGTGTGAAGTAGTGTGAATGCTGCTCTTGCTTTCGAGAGTCTGGCTTTTATACCCTTTCCTGTCCCATTGTCTTTACTAATGACACTTCCCAGATATCTAAAATTCTCTACATCTTCTATTGGGTCATTGTTGATGCTGATGCGTTCTGTTCTTCCATTGTTTATTCTCATCATTTTGGTCTTTTTAGTGTTGATGTTTAGGCCAGTCTGATTTGCATAGGTAAGATCTGTGGTCTTTTCTTGCAGCTGTGTTTTTGTTGTTCATATTTCTGCAAGATCGTCTGCAAAGTCACGGTCAAGTTGGCTAAACATGGTCCACATAACGCCTCTTTTCTTGCCGGATGTTGCCTTTCGTTGTACCAGGTCTATTACTATTAGGAACATGATTGGTGGCATAGTGCATCCTTGTCTAACTCCAGATGTCACGTCAAAGGGTTCTGGAATGCCATATGACCTTAAGATCTTGCACAAGGTGTCTCCGTGAATACCTTTTTACGCCTTCTTGAAATCAATAAAGTTGATAAACAGGGGTACGTTCCATTCTATGCACTGTTCTATGATGTTGCGCAGGGTGAATATCCGATCCATGCAACCCCTGCCTTTTCTAAACCCAGCATGTTCTTCTCTGAGTTTTTTGTCTTTGGCTTTGTCTATTATTTTCAAAAGGATTTTACTGAAGACTTTGCTCGGTACAGAGAGGAGAATTATTCCTCACCAGTTGTCACACACATGTACATCAAGCTTCTTTGGCAGCTTGACTATAAAAACCTTGATCCAATCTGCTGATATGGCTTCTCTTTTCCAGATGGTATTGAAAATTTGTGTAGTACTTTGGCTGATATTTCTGGGTCTGCTTTTTGCATCTCGGCATGGATGCAGTCAATACCAGGCGCTTTATCATTTTTAGTGTCTTAATGGCGCCTTTTATTTCCTCTATGCTTGGGGGATTGGTGTCAATATCAATATCATCATCTAATAGAACAGGGTTGGCTGGTTCTTCTGGCTCGGGGCAATTCAGGACTTCTTTGAAGTGTTCTATCCATCGTTTTGCTTGTTCTCTTTCTTTTGTTAGTGTCTTTCCTTCTTTGTCATTCACCATGGCTGGTTGTATTTTGGATGTTCCGCTCAGTTCTTTTGTTTTTGATATACTATGCTCATTTCTCCTTGCTTGTTCTGCCTCATTTGCTAGTTGTTCAATATATTGTCTCTGGTATTTCCTGGCACTTCTGTTTACTTCTTTGCCCTTGATCTTATACAGTGCTGGCAGTTGATCCTGATGATCTTGTAGTCTCTTTGATCACGAGTTGGGAGCTTTTTGCTCTTTTTCTGTCTGCCACGTTTTGCCATGTTTCTTGTTTAGCCACTCCTTTTTCTTTCTAGTTTTATATCCGACTGTTTTTTCAGCAGCATCAACATAGGCTCCTTTGATGGCATCCCATTTTTTCCTGCGTGTTATTTTCTTCATCCAAGATGTTGTCCAGTGCACTGAAGCGGTTTCTCAGTTCAAAGTAGAAAAATCTCTTCACAGCCGGGGAGCAGTGCGACTTAGTACAGGTCTACATGGCGCTACCGTGCACCCTACGCAAATGGGCAATCAATATAGGTAGGCCAAATGCATTGCACAAGGCTACAACGCAGCGGCCTCGTGTTATCCTGCTGCAACGTAAGGTTATGCGCATGGATAAGTGGAAGGACATGAGGCATGAGGACCTGTTCCTTATATCTTACGGCTGTAAGATTGCCGCCCGGACAACCACGAGAGATGTCTTCACGGCATGAGAAATCCCCCTCCCCAAACCATAACAGATCCTCCCCCGAATCTGTCGTTTTCCTTAACGCACGAGTCAGGATATAGCTCACCCGACGTCGATAGCAACGTTGTCGTCCATCTCACCATATAAAACGTCAACCGAGACTCGCCAGTTAACAACACACATCTCCATTGGGCCAAGTGAAACCGATTTGGTGTATGTACCCGCAGCCATTGCAATCGACGTTGACGTCGCCTGGGAGTAAGTTGCGGACCAACGTTTGGACATCGTGGCCTTAAATTAAACTCCCGCAACCAATTCCTAACTGTTCCTGGACACACTCGGTGACCATGAGTGCCTACAACCTGACTCGCCATCTGAAATTAGTTAGAGGTGTGAGAGACGTATGCCTCTATCTTGACGTGGCGACGTAACGTGCGGACGTCCACTCCTGGTACGGCCAGCTAATCTCCCTGTGGCTCTGAGACACCCAACTAAATGAGCTATCGTTGACTCGTGGACCCCAAATTGCTGGCCGAAGAGATGTTGCGATTGGTTCTGCATAATTAGAGCAATAGCCCTAGCCCTATCAACTTCGGATAATCGCGGCATTTTGCGTTTCAATCGAGTTGTAATGACATGTTGTGCAATCGATGTGTATTGCTCAAAACTTCGATTTAGCATGGTTTTGAGGTCCATAGCACGTGGGAGTGCCCCGAATGCACGCTTTGTCGAAAAATCTGTTGAAATCATGCAGCATCACACATCGTCGTGGTTGACTGAATTTTAACCAAAGACTCTTTAGACAGTACACTGAGTTAGTTATGTGCTGCATGCGATGTGCGCACATTGTGACCTGTATAGGAGCTTGGAATTCCACTTACAGAACCCCTTTTATAGACTCCCTATAGAATCCTTTTTCACTGAAATGAGTCGAAGAGTAGTATGTGGAGTCACTCGTTCGAGCAATTGCTCAAAAGCTTATTGGGGGAACTTGGAATAGGTATGGAAAAAGTTATTCCTGTAAGCGTAGTAGAGTGATATTGGTGTGGACTGGGACCCGTATATTGTTGAGGCATTCCTAGGCACAAATAATTCACAATTTTGAAAAACTAAAAAGACGGCGGTGTCCAAGTTTCTGACTTTATTCTTTCATGATTACAGACTGACTGACTAGACTACGTGTCGGAAGCCTGCTCACCAATACAATACAAATCATGTGTCCCGTGCTTAGTGTTCCAGAGCGGACTCCCTGTACAAACAAACACCATGGGTATGTTTCAGTGAGCTATTCCGGTTTACTTGGTTTATTGTGAGCATGCGTAGGCACACGGAATAAAAACCAGGTCGTTTTATTGAGTAGTTTATATTCTGGTTTATCATTCTGGATTAAACCAACTAAACCTCCTTGAGAGCAGGGTTATCTGGTTTATCATTCTATTCTTGACATGTGCAGCGGAACGCACATAAGAGTTCTACGCCTCGCACGACGACAATAAAAAACATTCAATTTCGAGTGTCAAAAAAGAAATAAACAGGGCAATTAAGGTTCATAAAAAATGGTATAACTCAAGAGAGAGAAACTATAAAAAAAAGTTAATAACATTTATTTAGCCCATAAAAGCGGCATTTCAAAGATATTCGATTCTCAACTGAAAGGGTGTTTTTTTCTCAGAAAAAAAATTGTTACAATTTTCAGAAGATCCTTTTTGGACAGTTTATTTCCATGATAGCAGTCACGCAATTTTTTACACCATCACTGGAAAGTTTCTGATGAGGGCCTTTTTGACCATGGGTTTCTAAGATTGTTTAAAAATGAAAGCAGGGATATGTTTCCCACACTTTGGATGCCCCCCCCCCCCCCCCTCTTAACAATACTTCCATGCGTCGCGTTTCCTAGCAACACCAAACGGGTTTATGTGGAATAGTATTTGCAATAAACATATCGTTCTGTTGTGATTTCTAAACCTAGTTTAGGTTTACATGGAATAGTCAACTAAGTAAACCGGAATAGTTCACTGAAACATACCCCTTGTGTTACTACAGCATATTAAGGTGCAGCTTTAATGCCAAACGATACATGTACAGTACGTGGAGAGTGTATTATCATTAAATCACCCACAGAGTGGAGATTCCACCCGAGCAATAATTGCAAATTTGTTGCGAAGCATAACCATAACAAGAAAGTTCCAGCCAATGGACCTCCGGGTTAAATCCGGAGGTCCATTGGCTGAAAGTTTGCTTGTGTTTTTTGTCCATATGTACAGAATTTGAAAGTGATACTCCACTCCGCGGGTGTTTTAGTTACAGTCCACTCTCCACGTACTGCAAGTCTGTGTGAACACTACATCTCCCACTGACTTTTAAAAATCAACCTCACATTTCCTCAATTAAACGTCTGGGGACAGTAATATTACGCTTCAGGTACCGATATTCATTTTCAGAAGTAGACTGTGTTGTCTGTTGACTTAGAATATACTCGATGTCCAAATACTCATCACAATGCATGTCTACATGTGGATTTTCGCGAGCTCTTATCGCTTTGAAAACTGAAGGGTTTCTAGTTAATGTTCTGCTTGAATGTTTGGCTGTAACCAATGATCCCTTTACATCAATTACTGTTTATCTATTGGGTTCTAAAACTGAAGTTATTTATTTATTTATTTATTTATTTATTTATTTATTTATTTATTTATTTATTTATTTATTTATGTTTAAGGTCACATATTTATGCACAATGGCTAATCATGACCGTGACAGTTTTACGGGTGAAGGAAGCCGGAGTACCCGGAGAGAACCACCGAGCAACGACGAACAGCTGCCAGCTCTCCAACATCGTAACTCCGCACTGCAGCACAGGCAGGGTTAGATTGGTTGAAGACATGCGTACCATCGACGTGCAGTACGCTTTAGTACACGGCGTCATCGTGCCCCCACGCGGGCAATGGAGATGAAGTGAAAAACTGAAGTAATTTTACTTTTATTTTTGTTTAAAACAACTACTGAATCACTAGCAAACAACTGCTGAATCATCAACTTTGATATTTGACTGTCGAGAGAAATTTCGCTTAACTGGATATATTTTTATTTTCTCTCTTGATGTACCATCCTTAACCCTTTGAACACCAGAGGTCGCTTTTACGGACCAGGAACATGATACTTCATAATTTAATTAAGTGGGGGTGTCTATTATGTTAATGTGTGGAGTAGACCAATCAATATTTTCAACGTGCAGCCTCCTGGCTGCACGTTGAAAATATTAATTGGTCTATCCCCAATTACTGAATATGGACTCTTCCAATTGCTGCCATTGAACTGACTTGGAAGATACCACCAGGGTTCAAAGGGTTAATTCCCACATTTTTATTATCGCTGGAAAAATCAGACAAGGAAGTTTTATGCGAACTATTCGTCCAAACATTAACTCACTTGGAGCTTTCCGACGAATGAGGAGTAGATCGGTAATTACGAAGGAATGACAATAGCTCTTGCTTGTAGGGGGGGCGGTGGCGTCGCGGTAACAGGTTCTCGTCAGATCACCGAAGTTAACGTTGAGCGTGGTTAGTAGATGGATGGGTGACCATTTCAGCGACTGATTCGTGCTCCTGCGTTGTGTCCTTGGGCAAGGCACTTAACTCCAATTGCCAACATGGGGGCACGATGACGCTGTGTACTAAGGCGTACTGCACTTCGATGGAGCGCATGTCTTCAACCAATCTAACCCTGCCTGTGCCGGGGTGCAGAGTTCAGAGTTACGATGTTGGAGAGCTGACAGCTGCTCTTCGTTGCTCGGTGGTTCTTTCCGGGTACTCCGGCTTCCTCCACCCGTAAAACTGTCACCGACATGATATGGCCCTGGCAGTTAATGTGTCGTTAAACCCTAATAAAAAACAAAAAAAAAAAAGCTCATGCTTGTACAATTTACCTTCCGTATAAGCTAATCTTTCGGCAGTTATTTATTTATTTATTAAGGTTTAACGACACATTAACAGCCAAGGTCATATCGTATCGTGACAGTTTTACTGGTGGAGGAAGTCACGGGTTGCTTGGCGATAAAATGTGTTCTTTTTTGTTGGTAGTTGTCAAATGAATTGCTGATAATAACTGGGTTTTTTTATAGACGTGAAGGCGTGTAATAAACACAGAACGACACACGCGTGTGAGTGAGTTAATCGACATGGCTCTTGTGCCATCGCGAAAGGATGAAAACTCGAGTCCTGTGGCCTCTCGTTTTGTCCCTCCCGTGCTGACACTCGTGCCATATCGATTAACCCATTCACACGCGTGTGTCGTTCCGTGTATTTCTTTTGGCTTTGATCTGTACACAGATTCAAAATGATTTTATTTTTCACAATTTCTTCAGATTTTGCCTTCAGCGGAACAAATATTTTTATGTGGATACTTTCCACCACAATTATAACAAGATTTTTTGTGCCAAATCATACTTTCGTTGCGACGCAGAACGATGGAGAAATTTCACCTCATTAACTCTGGAAAAGGTAGGTACAGTGGCATAGACATGGAGGTGTGTGTGTGTGGGGGGGGGGGGGGGGGAAGGAGGGGCTCAGAGTCAAGGAATTGCGATTTTTTTGCCTCGAATTTCAAAATTCCCCTCTCCCCTCCAGTGAGAGAGAATGTCCCCCTCTTGTGCTCACGGTCATCTCGCCGCTACGTGGCTCGGATGACGCTGCGCATCCTATTCTGTATTCCCCCTAATAGTTCAGCGATCTGAACGTAGCGGCTACCTCTTTCGTACTTTAGTAGGGGGGAGCCGATACGTTCGATCGCTGAACTAACCCCCCCTAGATATTACTCTTGCGACCCCCCCCCCCCCCCCCCCCCCCGCCATCCTAACTTTGATATCCTGGCTACGTGCGCTGAGTAGGCACGATCTTATCGGTTTTCTTCGGACATTCTATTCCACGCGCTTGATTTCACTTACTTCAAAAGCTTTTGAAGTATCCAAAAGTTGTGAGAGAGACATTTCCTCACGTAACACTTTACGCCTGAGAGTTGTAGATGCACAACTTGATCTCAGAATCCATATCCATAAATGAACATGTTCTAGCCAGTTTACGTAAGCATGTCACACAGTGATCCAGCCTTTTATCGTGTAGTTGCCTGAAACTTCTAAATTTGTAGCGCTCGTACTCACCATTCTGTTTAGGACTTAAAAAGCTCGTTAAAGCAGCCTTACTTGCCTCATAATCAGCTATATCGTCTGCAGGAAGCGTTTCAAATATACTATAAACTGAAGGACCCGCTGTAACATTGAGTGCAACCATGATTTTTTCAAACCTGTCCAACCACTTACGCCAGTTATATGCAAGATTGTTGGTGTCCGAAACATCAAACTGTGGAAAAGCTGTAAAGACTCGGCCATCGTCACGTCTGTAGATAAATTGCTGTGGCTCTTATGGCAATAAGAGTTGTGAAGGGTGGCACTCTGACGCTGTATGGGGAAATTACTATAGACAAAAAATCCTATTCTAATTTCCCATTACCCATGGGGGGGGGGGGTGGGGGGGGGGGGGGGGGCACTACAGACGACTATGGAGATTACTATAGAAAGGCACTCTCGACGACAAAAACGTAGGCACTATGGACGATTTTTCAAAAATCGTCCATAGTGCCTACTTTTTTGTCGTTCAGAGTGTTTTTCTATCGTAAATTCCATAGTGCCCCCCCCCCCCCCCCCCCCACCCCTCCCCCCACCAATGGGTAATGGGAAATTCATGTAAGATTTTTTGTTCTACAGTAATTTCCCCACACGGCGCCAGAGTACTGACCTTTTAAAGGGCTTCCTACAGTAAATTCCCATAGGGACCCAGAGTGCCACAACTCTATTGGGAACTAACACTTTTCATCTCTCATGTCTTGATCTGGAAGAAAAAAGCCGACTACAAACAATGTGAAACAGTTACATATCACTTTTGACTGGGACCGAATAGGTCTAAGGGTCGAAAGTTGTTTTTTTCGCAGTTTTGAAGTATCGTGTAGCAAGTAAGAACACTGCACGAGTTTTTTTTTTAACCACAGCGCGAAAAAGTTACTGGAAACACAAGTTTACGATCACGTCATTGGAGTAGGTATAAGACTGCCAACTGAATATGAATTATTTCATCGACATGGACTTTTCCAATATTAGAGATATGACAGAAGAGTTTGCAGAAAAATAATCGTAGAGAATTTTGGAAGATCGAAAACAGAGGACGGATGAAATTTTCTTGTTAGCCCTCCACAGTGGTGTTGGTCAAGCCTGTCCAAGTATGAATATAGAGAAATGATGAGGAGGTTTTCAGGAGGCGATGATAGTGAAGAAGAAAGAAGGTTGTGGAAAAAGAGTTTTTCACCGAAGAGGAGAGGAGATCGCCTCCACGTCGCTCCTAAAGTGTAGGGATATAATTCACAACCAAATTGACTTCTTGCCGGTGTAAAAGGAATGGAAGTCCGTAGGAACGTTAGTCCCTCTGGACTATTATTCCGCGGAATTATAGTCCTAGGTCTAACATTTCTAGGAATAGTAGTCCGCCGGACTACTATTCCTAGAAATGTTAGACCTAGGACTATAATTCCGCGGAATAATAGTCCAGAGGGACTAATTTTCCTACGAACTTCCATTCCTGTTACACCGGCCCTTTTCAGGGCCCACATATTCTTAAAAAGAGTACCCCTTTCACAAAAAAAATGTCCAAGTGAGCTCACCCCCTTACACTTTGCTTGATTATAAAAGAGAAAGAATTTTTTAAAAAAATGCATTTACCACTATGAAAGTCAAGTATGTGATTTGTTTATCCAATTGAACTCGTCCCCTTCCCACTTACTTGAACATAAGGAAGAATTAAAAAAAATGGTGGGGGGGGGGGGGGGGGGACTGCTTCTCTATGAGACTTTAATATTTTTTTGTGAGCGTGTGAATATATGTAAGGTTGGAATTTGGTATGGGTGAGGTTCGTGTCCAGGTTGTGGTGAAGCGGGAGAAGATACGGAAGGCAGATCGAGTGGAACGAAGAAGGAGCGCGTCGTCGACGAGAGGTTGGTGAACATGGAGGATGCAGGCTGGACAGGGCATGTGAGGATGCGGGGAAAAGGATTAAGGTTGTAAGTAAAGAAGGTAACATAATGACAGAAGTTACATTGGTGGCAGAGGTGGTTTGTTATTACCTTTGTAAGTTTAGTTGATGGTCGGTGGAGTGTTCAGGGATGTGGCTAGAGGGTTTCAGCTGGGGGGGGGGGGGGGGGGTGCCACCGTTGTAAATTCCAACAGTGAGTGGTTTCGATAGGTGGTTGCACTGCAGCGCTGGGTGATATTTTTTAACCCTTTACCCAACGAATCGCCCGCATCCACCCGCGTAATATGCACAAATACAGCTGCTGAAAAAATATTATTTTTCGAAAAATTACAACAAAACCATATCATGTGACCCCTCTTTGGAACGAGCTCGTCGAGCTCGTTCCAAAGAGGGGTCACATGATATGGTTTTGTTGAATTTGTTTTAAAAATTTAAAAAAATGATATTTAAAATAATGAATTTTGAAAACGTCTGCGTTGGGTAAAGGGTTATGAACCCTTCTGAAAATTTTCACTAGCCCTGAAACGGAAAAAGCATCATTTATAATGTGTCTGGGTCAGAAAATTTATTGGATTGATGTCAGAGTCGAAATGTTGAGGCCATGTCAATTTTAGAGTAGGAAATTTGAAACTCAAGTTTCCAGTTGGAAGTAAAAGATCAAAATTTTCTCATCATTAGTTGGAATTTTAATATTTTTCATGAACAATGTTAATTTATTGAATTTCCAACTATTTGATTTTAGACCTCGGAATTTCCAACTATTGAAAAAAAAAATACTCCTAGCTGGGGGGGGGGGGGGGGGGCACCCTCCCACCCCACCCCACCCCTGTCGCCACATCCCTGGGAGTGTTCCACTGGCTGCTGCAACAGTTTTGTTCTTGAATTGGTTTCTTTGTCAAATTAGTCACATGGTTACATAACTGCGCCATATTGAATATTATGATGCTGGTGGCTTAAATATTTTAAATTAATATAACGATGATTTAAATAGTTCAAATGTTTTGTCTAAAGAAGTCAAACCTATTTGTATTCTAGTGTCAGATTCTAGGGCTAATAATTTTGATAAATCACCTTTATATTCTCAGCCAACAGATTTTTGTTTACAATATGTTTAGGGCCCTGCGATAACTCGAATGTCGAGTCGAATCTCGAGTCGGAACGCAAAATCGACTCGACTCGTCTCCAATTCGCGGATGGCCTTTTTCTCGAGCCGAGTCTGTCCAGATAAACGACAGAGTTTTCATTGTTAGTTCTTTATTTAAACGATGCAATAATCCAGTTTGGCCACGAAAGAAATAGGAAAATATGTTACAACACCCTATTCGTATCACTGTTAAATGATACCAACATGACTTACTGACGCCTCGTCACAGCCTTTGTAAAGACGGCATTATACATAAGTCGTAACGGGATTCATCACCTGAAGATAAGGCTTTGCTCTCAAGGTGAAAAGCCCAATGGGTGGTAGATAACTCTATTTGTGTAGAATGAAGTGCACTCCGAGCACTCGAGTCCGTTTAACGGATGTATACGAACTCGAGCGCTCGGGGTGCACTTAATCTGTTATTGGAGTTTTGACTGCATGAACAATTCCATATGCCGTGCCTAATTTGGAAAAAAGTGTTAAAACTCGTCAAAATTGTTACTTGGAGGTTCTAACAGGCGAGAAAGGTCGGTAGCTTGTACACGCTAAAAACTAAAGTGTTAAAAACAACACTTGAAGTGCTGTATTTAACACTTACTAAGTGCTAAACTAGCACTTCGTTCAAGTGTAGATATCCCAGAACTTGACAGGTGTTACAATAATACCACTTGACAAGTGTAATGTCGCGACACTTAAAAGGAAACAACGCAGATGACGCGGATCAGGCTCCAACTCTCGAGCTTGATCCGCGTCATCTGCGTTGTGTCCTTTTAATTATGTGCCCACCAAGCGCAAATCAAATTATGGACGATTCTGGAAGAACCACCAATGCTAGACACATGGGAAGTGCCATCCATTCAAGTTTCAGATGTCTGACGATTGTAACGTCTAAGTGCTTAAAGCATTGCACTTTGAGTGTTAAGATCAAACCCTAAGAGTTAGAATGGGTTTAACACCTCGAAAGTGTCAGTTTTAACACTTCAGTTTTTAGTGTGTACCAAAATATGTATACATGGAATAGTTAGCTGATTGAAAGTCGCATTTACGCGATGAAGGAACGTTAAATCCCTCTTTGTTGAGAAGAAATCGGACCGTCAGTTTTATAAGAATCGACTCGACAAAATGACTCGACTCGCGAGTTTTAAACTAGAATCGAATCAATAATCCACTCGAACTAAAGTATCCGACTCACATGACCCTAAATATACTACTCAAAGTTTCCTAAACACCAAGTATATCCAACTACCTGTTTTACGTTTTAGTTGAAATATTGCAATGAAAAGTGTATATATTTTGTATTTAATTATATCTTTAATGATTTAAGTACAGAAATTAAGATTTTGTTTGTGTTTGACATTATTTTTAAGCTTTTGAATACGATAACCATGAAAAATGGATATTATTGGTAAAAGAGGAAATTTTTCAAATTTGCCAAAAAGTTGATGGAGCGAACTTGTATGGGTTCAATATCGAGTATGAGACATGTTCGATTGGATCGAGGTCAGTGTATCTTGCTGGCCAGCCCATACGCCCAATCCCCTCCCTCTGTCGGTACTCCCCGACAGCATGGGCAACATGAGGACGGGCATTATCGTCCATCAGACTGAATCTATCACCCACTGCACCCGCATACAATCTGACGTGTGCATCCAGGATCTCAACAATATACCGCTGTGCAGTCAATGACCACGGCCAAGGACACAGAGCTCTGTAGATCCATCCTAGCTGATGCTGACCCAAACCATTATTAACCCTCCACCATAGCGGTCATGTCCAGCAATGTAGGATGCATGGAATCGCTCTCCTGGACTTCTCCATAGCCTAGGACGCCTATCTGTGTTGACGAGGCACTACCTTGGCTCATCTGTAAATAGGACAGGTAGCCAATCTTCTCTGGTACATCCAACAGGGTCCATGGCACATTCATATCGTATCTGGTGGTGGTTGTGGGACAGCAGAATACTAATACATGGTCTTCTAGATTGGAGACCACCTTCGTGCAACCTTGACCTGATAGTCTGCGTCGAAACATATTTACCCCGGATGCATTCTGAAGGTCACTGCAAAGCTGGGTTGCTGTTGCAAAGCGGTTCCTATGGGCCTGGGTGATCAAAAACCAGTCTTCATCTGCAGATGTTGCCCTGTCTCTGCCACCATCATGCCATCTTACTGGTGTGCCATACTGCTGAAATCTTGCCCAGGCTCTGGTGATCAGCATATGGTGCACACCAAGGGCTTCATCAACCTGATGATGCGTAGCCCTTGCTCCACCATCCCAACAGCCCGCCATATTTCTGCTTCAGACAAATGTCTTCTTACATTTGCATTCGCCATATTAAATCATTAAATCACAAGGGTTTGTGTTGAAATGAAGATTGAATACCCTACACATGTCATGTACATGTAGACAGTACACAAAAACATCATGAAAATCAAGGGGTACATGCTTTCCATGACTGTCACGAAAAGTTTGCCTGTCAAGAGAGCTAATGTAACCACTGGGGACCATCTCAATACATTCCTCAATCATATCCACCAAAACATATCGCAAATATGTCACAAGTAAATTTCACAATGATGTGTCAAATATGTGGTGCTTAGCAAACTTTGAGTAGTATATGTTATAAAAAGAACGTGGTAATATTGGCTTTTTGAAACAAGAAACTTTTACTTTATTGGCTATATTAACATCAGATTCAAAATTATTTATAAAACTTTATTGTGGCACACATATGCAGAACGACACACGCGTGTGAATGGGTTAATTGGTATGGCACGAGTGCTAGCATGGAAGGATAAAATGAGAGGCCACAGGCATCGAGTTTTATCCTTCTGTGATGGTACAAGTGCCATATCGATTACCCCATTCACACGTGCGTTTCATTCTGTGTTTATTACATGCCTTCACATCTATAAAAACAATTATTGGAAGGACACTCAGCAATTCATTTGACAGCTGTCAACAAAAGGACACATTTTATCGCCAACCAAATTTGCGAGGGGAAGCGGCTCAAATTGTAATTGTGGTGCACGATTTGTAGAAAATTCAATTGAAATTTCGCTTCTTAAAAATAGTCTGTCAACGACTTACATTCCACACATATGTGCAGAATAGATTTTCATTTTTTGCATGGTTTAGTGTTGCTGTAGATGGGGATTTCATAGAACAATCATGTAATAAAGAACTGTTGGAAAAAGTTTGTTTCACATTCAGGAGGAACAGAATTAAAATTATCCCAAGTTACAACAGAAGAATTATTACAGAAACTTTTAGATTTTAAATCTACTTTAAAAAATGTGTTTTCATCTGCATTAATTGGATTTATTACAATTCCACCAGCCAATTTCGAAAATTACTCTCAGTATTTAATTCAAAATAATAAATTGTCATCTTCTACTTTTCTGATGAAGAATTCCAATTACATCAAACTGAACTTTTAGAAAAGATAAATTTTATAAACAAAGAATTGAAATTAATAAATAGTTCAAAACAAGAAAAACATTTTTGTGGATGTTGGACAGTTTCTTGGGCTGACAAAATTATACATTTTCACAAAAAAACGCTGTGGGAGAGCCAGAAAATTTAAAACAGTTTCTCAGCACTTTTGGGAAAAATTATATGATGGATTGCATGCCATTTCACAAGTAAAACATTACAGGTTCAATTCTTTAGTCAGAGAATTTTAGCACGAAATTGAATTCACAGAAAAAGAGTCTGACTTGACTAAATCGCCTGAAAGGCATATACACGTTGCTAATGCAAATTCGTCAGATGACAGTCTGGACGACAGGATTTGGAAACAGAAACAATAGTGTAAGTCAGTTAGTTCTTTTTATACGCATTGCTGTAATGGCAGAAGCTAAACCTTTATATGTCATAAATGCCCCTAAACCATTTGGAGGCAATCAAGGGGATGATTTTTGAGGACTGGATTGAAAGATTTGAAGTTTGGAGATCAGGACATGCACCCAATTCTGAATCAAAATTGAAAATTTTTCCAACATTGTTAGGAGATGAAGCTTTTTCATTTCATAGGGAATTGTCTCCCAAGGCTAAACACAATTATGAACAGGTTAAAGCAGAATTTATTCAAGCCTTTTCTTCAGGTGCATTAGTTGATGTATTTCGTGCTGAATTAGCAACAGGAATGAGGAAATAGAGAGAAAATTTGGTTGTATATGTTGGAGAATTACGTCGATTAGCTCATCGAGCATATCCAAAATATAATAAAGAGGCACTAGAAGATATAGTATTAACACAGTTTTTGGCTGGTATCAGAGATATTGGGGTTAAAGTAAGACATAAATATCCGTCCAAGGTATCTGAAGCTTTAAAAAAGGCTGCTGAGTTAGAATATAGAATATACCCATAGTAGCTTGGTGTACCATATGCTCACCACAAGTGGTAAAGTGGTGTTAACCATGAATGATCCTTCGACGCATGGTTAACACCACCTCACCATGAGTGGTGAACATTTGGTGCACCAAGCTACTTTGGGTATATTTTATTTATACCATGATCATCAGATTATTAAGAGTCGCTATTACTTTTTCTCGATTTTACTGAGCAGCAGCCGTACATACATCCAAATTTGTTTTTGTTTACATAAGCATTGGTGGGCAGTACTTCCGCTGTCAGTTTTATCACTGAAACGAAATAAAAAAAGAAACAGATCCTTTTTCATTTTAATAACATAATGACATACTGTTTCGAGTTATGGATGCTTTATTAACATGAGACAATGCATGTTTGTTAATGTTTGGTGTTTTATGGGGTAAACTCATTTAAAAACATAATAAATAATTGCCACTTTCTTTTCACTCTTTGCAAGGTGACGTGTGATAAATTTAGACAACTTCACATACAGGTCGACATCGCCAAAGGTCAACTTGGATGTAGTTCCACTGTAGGTGTAAATTTTAACTATTGAAATCCCATTGCTGGCGTGTTCAACATGGTTGGAGTATAAAGCTAAAATTTATGTCATGGGCTTTTCATATATAGTAGAATAGGTAATCATGGTATAAATGGCATTTAGCGCTAGAAAAAAAGTCATATCAATCATTAGTAACTTCAAATTTAAGTCAAGCTAAGACTGTTGAAAATGAAACCAAGGCAAAAGATGATAAAAAAATGATTTTATGGAACAAATGAATAAACAAAAGGAAGAGCTTAAAGTTCAGGTTGCTGCTTTGTCAGCATCAAATCGCACTGTTGCTAACCAAGGGGATTGTTATCGATGTGGTAATTTAGGACATTTTGCTAGAGAATGTTCTCGGAATGTTAGACAGTCATTTTCTCCAAGTGATAGAGCTAGAGGGTATGGTAGCCATCGCCATCCACGGGGAGCACGGAATGGTAGGTTTTCAAGGCAGTCATTAAACTAAAAACTATCAATACTGAGCCCCAAGTATTGATAGATGATATACCTTTGGGGGCTGTCAAATCAGTGTTGCCATCTTCAACATTATGTTAATTAAATTTGAAAGGTATTGACTGTAAAGGATTGGTTGACACTGGATCAAGCATTTCCTTAATTATTGAAAGATTCAGACAGAGTTTTAATATTTTGAGATGTCATAGACTAGATACTAATTTGAATTCCCAAGTAGTTTCTGTGAATACTTTGCCTGTAGAAATTTTAGGATCTATTAGACTGAAGGTTAAACGTGGCTCAGTGGAGACAGAATTTGATTTTTTGTGGCTAGAGATATGGCACAACCTGTATTACTTGGTTGGGATTTTTTACAAAACAATAATGCCAATATTGATTCCAAAAATAGTTGTGCAAAACTGGTATAGATTCGGTTCCGATGTTGGCATTATGACGAGCATTTCCTCAAGTTTGTTCGGCTAGAATGAGTGTTACAGTAGAAGTTCAGCCATGTAGTGAGATAGCAGCTTTTAAATTAGACCTGGTACATGCTTATGATATGGTTTCTGATGGTTATAGTGTTGTGTTACAAACAGATTCTGTCTTTAACAACAAGGAGGGATTAATAGTTACAAGGACAGCTGGTACAGCGAAAAATGGTTTGTCATTTGTAAAAGTTATAAATGTCACAGATCAACCTCTAAAATTAGGTTAACCCTTTACCTAACGAATCGCCTGCATCCACCTGCGTAATATGCAAATTGAGCAGTTGAAAAAATTAAATTTTTCAAAATATTTCAACAAAACCATATCATGTGACCCCTCATTGGAACGAGCTCATTGTGCTCGTTCCAATGAGGGGTCACATGATATGGTTTTGTTGAAATTGTTTGAAAAATTTAAAAAAATGAGATTTAAAATAATAAATTTTCATATCGTCTGCATTGGGTAAAGGGTTAAGGAACTCCAATGAGCTCTTTTTATACTGTGGTGGATAGGGGAGTGAAAATAGCAAGTTTTGGAGTATTTGAATTCATAAATATAAATTCTCTATCTACAAGTTCTGATAAATCAATTGAACAGAATCTTGAGTGTGATTTGTCTGATGAAATTGTATCAAAAGAACAAAAGTTACAGGCACAACAATTGCTGAAAAGTTATCAGAGTATATTTTCAAAGTCAAGCACCGATCTTGGTAGAACAGGAATTATTAGTCATAAAATTTTTATCTGAAGATTTGCCACCAATCAAACAGGCTCCAAAATGAATTCCTATACATCTGCGGGAGGAGGTAGATCGTGAAGTTGATAATATGTTTAAAAGTGACGTCATAGTAAAGAGTGAAGAGCCTTGGTGTTCACCCATTGTGTTGGTAAAAAGTCTCAACTTATCGTATTTGTGTGTTTATTGATGTCTGAATTCAGTATCACATAAGGATGCACATTCTCTTCCTCGAGTTGATGCTTGTTTGGATGCTTTGTCAGGATCTGCATTTTTAATAACATGGATTGTGCCAGTGGTTACTGGCAAGTGGAAATTAGAAATAAATGAAAGAGAAAAAACTGCTTTTATGACTGGGTTAGATTTATATCAATTTAAGGTCGTGAGTTTGGATTAAAGAATGCTCCGGCCACATTTCAAAGGTTGATGGATCTTGCCTTGAGTGGATTGCATTGGAGAACGTGCTTGATGTATTTAGATGATATACTTGTATTTAGTAAAGCATTTAAAGAACATTTGGCACGGTTAGAGGAAGTGTTTAAATGCATGCAGAATGCAGGGTCAAAACTGTAACAATCAGTGTCATTTTTTCACGAAGGTCACTGTTGAAGGTATTTCTCCGGATTCACAAAATATTAGGAAAGTGGCAGAAGTGAAATATTTTTTGGGTTTGGCTTCATATAATCGCCATTTCATAAGGTCTTTTTCAGACATTGTTTGTTCCTTACAACACCTTACGCAAAAAGAGACAGAATTCAAAGGGTCTGATGAATGTACTACAGCTTTTATTAATCTTCGGAATGCTTTGGTTTCTGAACCTGTTCTTGGTTTCCAAGATTTCAGGAAACCTTTTGTTCTTTATACAGATGCTTGAAAGTTTTCAGTGGGAGCAGTACTAACTCAGTTGCAAGGTGAAAGAGAGAGAGTTATTGCATATGCCAGCTCTACTTTCAGTAAGTCTGAACGGAATTGGTGTACCTATGATAAAGAGTTTTGGGCTGTTCTCTGGGCTGTACATCATTTTCGTCCCTACTTATATGGCTCTGGATTTGAAATGTTTACAGACCATAAACCTCTTCTCAATAGAAAAGAAAATATAAAAGAAACTGGGCGACATGAGAGATGGTCCACTGAACACAGTGTTTATGAATTCGGTATGAAATATATAGAGGGGAGTTTTCAGGAGTTGAAGATTGTTCAGTCTTACTACAAAAATCTCTCACAAATGCTTACAAATTAGTAAGATAGAATACTCTGAATGCTCGGACAAGACAAAAAAGTATTATAAGTTATTATTTGGATCACAATTATAAGTTGGTGATAAAGTGATGTTGTATTCACCTTTTGTGAAGAAAAACCATAAGACAAAATTAAAGAGATTTTGGACTGGCCTCTACAAGATTGTAAAGATGTTAACAGACGTTGTTTATAGAATTAAGCAAGAATTGGGACGTAAATGACTGGTTGTTCATTTTAATCATTTAACCCTTCACCCAACATAATGGCCAAAACCGGCCAGCTCTATTCTCAAAAATCGCCAATTAATTTTCATTATTTTTTCATTTTTTGTCTCAAAAACATAGGTTATGACCCCTCGTTGGAACGAACTCGTCGAGCTCGTTCCAATGAGGGGTCATAACCTATGTTTTTGAGACAAAAAATGAAAAAAATTAGTTATTCAAGAATTTTTTTTGCAAGTGTCTTCTGCTTTTCATATTAGGTAAAGGGTTAAAGATATGTAGTTTACTAGAAATTGAAAAAGATTCAATTGATTAACCCTAATAGTACTACACTTCAACCTCGTGGGGAAAAAGCTAATGGATGTTGGCTAAGATGTTTTGGAATCCGGTGGTGGGCTGTGACCCTGTCCCATGGTAGATTGGAAAATTTAGAAGTTATTGATAATGTTGAATCTAATAGGTTGAATGCTGAAGGTGTTGATGATTATTCTGAAGTTATGGATGGTGGTGAATCTAATAGGTTGGATGATAAGGGTGTTGATGAAGTCCCCAATGGTGGGGATTCTGATGTTTTGACGAATGGTGGTAACTTAGGAATTGTTGGTGGTGGAGAAACTGGTGTTTTATTGGATAATGAAAATGTAGATGATACCGTCCAGAATTGAGAGAGTATTTCAGGTGATAAAATTGATGATGGTGGTGGAGTTCCCCCGGATTCGCACCTCTGAGTTCAGACTACAAACACCGTGACACCTTGACTAGCAATCATGGAAACACTGGAATTACCAGCAAGACTCATCGAGACCATATCAGCTCTGGGCGTCTCTTGCCCTGTTACCTGAACTGTCCAGAAGACAGGCAAGAGAGTCCACCTGACTTTGGAGTTCTTAGTGGATGACACCACACCTACTCCCGTGGGTAGAGGTAGTACCTTTCGTGAGAGAAACCCCTCTCACACTGGTCCTTATCCGAAGGCGTCTGCAGGCCCCGAAAAGAGACCATAGAGGAAAAAGAAGAGCCCATCCACCAAGCGAAGGAGCACCCGACGCCTGGAGGCCTTTTTGGAAAATAAGAAAGAGAAGAGTGAGGAAAGGAAAGACCCAGAGGCGGCCGCCAGTTCCCCTCACACTCACACAGACTTACCCAACCGACTTCCGGTTCCTCAGCCGGAACTGTTGGAAGCGGACAGTCCTGTGAAGACTGAGATGGAATTGGAAGCCACCCTCTCGCCACTTCCCAATCCCCTCTCCCTTCAGCACCAAAGGGACTGGACCTGGATATCTTGGAGGACACAACATGAAAAGAGGCCGAACAACGCAGAATCGAAATGGAACAGCAGGATAAAGAGATAAACGAAAAATTCGAAGAAGCAAAATGGCCCCTCCAAACACATCTGGCAGCACAAGAGGCAAAACAACAGCAGCCATCACCAGTAACAACCCCTAACGCTGCACGGACTAGACCATTCCAACCAGGTCAACCGGCCAGTAGTCCACAAATAACTCCAACTATCACAGCAACTCTGTTATCGCCATCGCAGCCTCCTCCACTCAAGATGAAGAGCATAAAACACAAACGACGCTAAAAAATTTCTTCCCTTTTCCTCCTTCAGCATGACCAGACATGAAGCTAACCAATAAAAGCAAATCCGATACAGTAAGAGAGGGTCGAAAGGGGCTTGCCCCACAACGTCCCAGCGTGCCTTGGCGCGCTAAAACCATTCGATTAGATTAGATGGTGGTGGCACTAGTTTGATAGGCTCCCAGGAAGAAATAACAATTATTTCGGATGCTTGTCCAACTCAAACTACTCGGTATGGACGCAATATAAAGTGTCCAAATAGGTTTAAAGATTTTGTGACCTAAAATATATTGATAGGATAAATTGTTACAACTGCCAAGAAACTGACCTAAGGATCCCTTGGCCCTGTAAGTATGTTTAGGATTTTTTTATTTATTTTTTTACTGAATTGGATCATCTCGGTAGGTGGAATGTTCCGCTACCCTGTGTAAAAATGTGATTGTGCTGTAATTGTGTTAGTTTTTTTGTTGAATGTTTATTTTATGTTTTTTTTTCTATGTGGAGAAATGTGAAACACGAGACGTGTCTCTTGTAAAGGGGGTAAAACTGTACGGTTAGAAATTGGTGTATTTGAGGTTCGTGTCCAGGTTGTGGTGAAGCAAGAGTAGAGATGGAAAGCAGATCGAGTGGAACAAAAAAGGAGCGCGTGGTCGACGTGAGGTTGGCGAAGAGAGAGGATGCAGGCTGGACAGGACAGGACACAGAGCAGTGTGCAAAATTTGTCGAGAACGTTCATTTCGTTCACATGGTGGTTACGCAAATTTAAATCTATGCGAACGGATGACCGGTTAGCCAAATGTTGCATCTTGAATGTTAAAGTCTGAGTAACTTAACTGGTAGAGTGCTAAATTTTTTCTCGGCCTCAAGATTTGTTCACACATTTTTGTCTTGTTACAATTTATGAGAGAGTGCCTGTAGGCACCACCATCTTCTCCCCTGCCTATAGGCACTCTCACATAAATTGTTACAATACAAACCGATGGAGATGAAGTAATTTCACTTTCAAATTTAAGATAATAAGAAGGAAATCCACAAAATATGAAGTCTTCAACTTTAGGTACCTGCAGTTCAAAATAAACCCCGAATATTGGCTTCCAGCACTCTATGTGTGTCTGATAGATTTTCAGATTTTTTCCTTAAGAGGCTATATATATTTGAATTCCACGCAATATGTGAATACTCATGAATGATAAAAAAAAATAATTTTTTCGAATTTTTACATAGCCGAGCGTTCGGTTCGCCATCTCCAAACCACGTGAACGGTCAGTTGGTTAGAGTCATTTTTGAAATTTTGCACAGTGGCAGAGGATGCGGGAAAAAAAGGATTAAGGTTGTAAGAAGGTAAAGTAATGATAGAAGTTACATATACAAGTGTTTCTTTTTTGAATCATTTATAGGTAGCCATGAAAAAGGCTGTCATTTTTTGACGAGCATATCTTAGTTGTTAGGGATCAGCGCAGTGGCTCAGTAGGTAGAGGTGCAGGCTGCAAGCCGAGGGGTCCTCGGTTCGAATCCCACATGTGGCGACCGCGTTGTGTCCTTGGGCAAGACACTTCATCTTCATTGCCCGCGTGGGGGCACGGTGGCGTTGTGTACTAAGGCGTACTGCACGTCGATGGTGCACTTGTCTTCAACCAATGCTAACCCTGCTTGTGTGGAGTTCGTACGTTGGGGAGCTGACAGTTGCTCGTCGTTGCTCTGTGGTTCTGTCCGGGTACTCCGGCTTCCTCCACCCGTAAAACTGTTGCGGTCATGATTAGCCATAGTGCATAAATATGTGACCTTAAACACCAATAAATAAATATAAATAATCTTAGTTGTCAATCCGTTTCGCATATCTGCCAAGTCCTCCAAAGTGAATAAAAGTTTTCTACTTGTGGTGCTCGAATAATTCCTCATCTTCTGCCTGAGTACTAGCCTCTGAATATTTCTTTCGCTTGCGTGATGATCGCACTGTTTTTGGTGTGTTGCAAAGTTGAATGGGATTCTTCAATGGCGGTGTAAATATTATTGGTATGGTGAGTTTCTCTGTCAGCCAAGTCAGTTGTTTGTTCCCAATAAATCTCTCCATACTCATCTGTATCTCCTTCAAAGTGGTGTGATGGTCACTAAACTTTCTTCCATACTAGGTCTTGGAAGTGACTGGATGCTCTCATTATTAAATTGCATGAGACAAGTGAAATCTGTCAAGTTGTAGCTAGTCATTGTGTTAGTCAAACTGCCCAAGTAAATAAAAATCGCCCATATTTCACTTGCACCGAGCACGCCTGTGGGAGAAAAAGCCCACTGACTTTCCACTCGATTACGAGAAAAAAAAAACTGCCTGATTGGGAAAAGTGTGTTTGTTGTCCTATATAAACTATAAAAACAATGACTTCTATTTTGTTATCTACTTCACTCACTATTAAATTTATATTTTGGGGGAAAATTTGTCCCGATGAAATATGCAAAAAATAAAAATATGTTTCCTGCCAAATGATGATTAATTTGAATATTACAGTTTTGTATGCACATATTGCATCATGCACTGCAAGAAAAGATCAATACTTTTGATGTCACTATGTTACGGCAGCGTTCTGACGCCAGTTGATGTATTTTTTTTTACCTGTGCTAAGTTGTTATGACAAGTTAACTAACTTGTTATAACAACTTAGTAACTTGTTATAACAACTTAACTAACTTGTTATAACAACTTAGTAACTTGTTATAACAACTTAGCTTAACTTGTTATAACAACTTAGCTAACTTGTTATAACAACTTAGCTATCTTGTTATAACAACTTAGTAACTTGTTATAACAACTTAGCTAACTTGTTATAACAACTTAGCTAAGTTGTTATAACAACATAGCTAACTTGTTATATCAACTTGGCGTAACTTGTTATAACAACTTAGCTATCTTGTTATAACAACTTAGTAACTTGTTAAAACAAGTTAGCTAACTTGTTATAACAACTTAACTAAGTTGTTATAACAACATAGCTAACTTGTTATAACAACTTAGTCTAACTTGTTATAACAACTTAGCTAACTTGTTATAACAACTTAGCTAACTTGTTACAACAACTTAGTAACTTGTTATAACAACTTAGCTAACTTGTTATAACAACTTAGCTATCTTGTTATAACAACTTAGCTATCTTTTTAATCATTGCCCCCAGGTCAGTTTGTCCCTTCCTTGGGGCTGATAGTAATTGGTCAAAATGCGTTTAACCCTTTACCTAACGTAACAGCCAAAAACACACAAAAATCGCTATTCAGTCTTTTTTATATTTACATTTTAGGCTTCCAAAACAATGGTTATGACCCCTCATTCGAACGAGCCCGTTGCGCTCATTCCAATGAGGGATCATACCCTGTGTTTTGGATGGAAAAAATGAAAATTTTTAGTTACACGAGAATTTTTTTCACGAATATCGTCTGCTACTAGCGTTAGGTTATGGGTTAATGTGTCCCACGGACGGAGCTACATTAGAAGCACTCTATCCAACAAAATGACAAAAACTTAAAAAAATCAACTTAAATAAGGCTCACAAATTCTGAAATATCTTCGAGCTTTTTCAGTAACGCCCTTTAAATATGGATATCGGGGGTTCTGGGTGACACAACGCAATTTGCCCCGACCAGGCATCAAACTCACAACGTTTTGATTGCATGTTCATTGTTCTTGGGTACGCCCTTCTTATTTATTTATTTATTTATTTATTTATTTATTTATTTATTTATTTATTGGTGTTTAAGATCATATATTTTGGCACAAAAAGGCTACTTCATTGGGGAACTTAACGCTTGAAAATAGTCCTGTGATGGCTGACCAAACAATATGCGTAGTGAATGTGAAAAACAAACAAAGCCTAATTTCTCATGCACATAGTGGTCAGCCTACATTCCAAGGGTGGGCCAGGCTACGTAATCACTCAGTCACGGGAAAGCCAACCGTTTTGCGTTGTTAAAATTATGCAGTGAGTGTGAAATACCAAACATTTCTTTTTTGTTTTCTGTTGCTGGTCTTCTATAAGCAGGACCTACTCACTTGATCCTGAAAACGCAGCTCATTTTGAAGGCATTCTGTATCACCTCTTGTATAACGTAAAAATGGAAGAATCATGAAAAAATATTTGGTCTTAGACAGTAGCGGATTTAGACGGAGCGCATCCGGTGCACGCCCCCTCTATTTTTCCCCGAGACATGTCGGAGCGCACTACTAATGGGTTGAAAACACCACACACCTTTACACAAGCAGTTTTTTAACGTTTTGAGAAATAGCCCTTACTATATCTTACTGAAACAATGTAAATATGGACATACTTGGAACCGGCTTATTCAGCCGGTACCAACGATATCCACATTTTCATTGTCCTCCTAAAAGACTTTTATAAAATATATATTTCTGGACATTTTTGGTTGCTTTCCTGGGTACTGGATTAAAAGTCACTTCAGAGTCCAGTATTTATTTATCTTTTCCCAGGAGAGCCCCTCCCCCCCCCCCCCCCCCCGCCTTTAGAGATGGGAGAATCGATCTCGAGTTTATCACGCACCCTGTTGTTTCATGGCTCAGTTTCAGACTAAGACACGCCCCTTTTCAGAAATCCTGGATCCGCCCCTGTTAGAGGGGGCAACGATGGCCTATTCACGTGTAGCAAACTGTGCGACTTGACCTTTAATTATTTTGCCAACAAGGCCTTTTTAGAAAAACTAATCAAACTTTTATTTAAAGATGGGTACACCTTATTAAAACATTACCAATATAAATTCAAAGTACTTAAATAGTACTGTGAATTTAGTTACTTATTCCCGTTTCCTTATTCGACATTCCAAATTCGAAAAAAATTACCGGACATTTTGGTGTTGATGGGTGCCCCCCGAGGAATAAAGAAGATTGACACCTCAACCGCCCCAATCGGACCACAGTAGGTATATATTGCAGATTTACGACCACTTTGTACATGTACGTGTACAACATACGTACACGATGCGTTCAACAACGTGGAATTCAGTGTTAAATCGCACGTTTGTTCACAAAAATGTACAGTGGTCTTGAATCCCCCGTGTTTTTTTGTGACTCCTTGATCGCACTTTTAATGTTCAAATACTCGTGGTGAACGCGCGTGTTTTAAAAAAAAGGTGAAATTGTACATCTTCACTTTTATCTTTTACTTTAAAAATTTTTGTCGACGTTCCCATCGCAGATCAGACCATCGATCCATCGTTGGTGAACGCGAGCAAAAAATTCTGGGCTATCATCAAAAACGGTCTGTGGATTCTAGACCAGTGATCCAGAACTCTCCATTGTTTTGAGGCGGTGGGTTTTTCCCATTTATGACGTCATTAGGGGAATTCCCCACTATCAGAATTCCCAAACTCAGCTAATCGAGCGATCGGATCGCTCGATTCTCCGCCAATCGACCGATTGGATTGCTTGATTCTCATAAACTCAATCATACAGAGTTATCTCCCCTCGTCGTGGGGTGGGGGAATACCCTAGGAAATAAATAAAAGTGATCAATATATATAGGAGAGAAAAAAAAAAAATATATATAAATAATAGTTATTTAGAAAATTAAATATATCAAATCAAATAGATAATAATAAAAAAAAATACGTAAATCATGTGCGCTTCCCAGACTATTAGAGCGAGGATTCTTTTAAACATGCTGATGAGAGCATACGCAATCTGCGTGAACGATGAACTACGTTCCATCTTGTTAGAACGATGCGTCGGATGTCGGGATCATCTAGACTTCGATCACGAGAATCATTCGTGTCTGACGATGGAAAGGGAAGATATGGTCGTCATGTATTTCGAACCGGCATTCGAACGCGTTAGATTCGACGATGTGATCACGTTTTGGAAGAGATTAGTCTTCTGTAAGAATCAAGACAAGCCCACAGTTTCGGAAGAACTGAAATTGGCGCGTAGAAGTCTGACTTTAGAAGACAAGGGATGCATCAAGAAATTATTGCTGAACGAAGCATACGTGTAAGTTTTTTTCGTTGATATAAAATAAGGGAGAATAGAAAATAAAAAAAATAAATACACACATAAATTTTTTATCTAATATTAGAAGAAGAAAACAAAAAAATGAGAACCAGAAATAAATTGTATCCGACGTTAGTGGGCGACGAGGACGAGAAGCCGATCGACGTTTTGCCGATGGCACCGTCGCTAGAAGAAAAAGAAAGAGGAGAGAGGTATCGCATCGATCAAATCAATAGAATCAAAGAGTATCTAACTCAAGAGAGAGATTCTCATCGTTCCCTCAAGAAGAAGTATTCGCGTTTCGTGACATTCGTCAACGCGATCGACACGACACTCATCACGATTTCCCTGGGTTTACACGCAGCCGGCATCTGATTTTTGTCGACCGCGGTCGGCATTCTGATCATGTTGACCGTAGAAGGAGTGGCCCTCGCCGCCGGATTGTTTAGCACGCTCGGAAACTTTTTGAGTAGGAAATTATATCTGAAGGCGAGGAAACATGACAAGATTCGCGTCTTGGCTGACTCCAAGATCGACACGATATCCGAAATGATCTCTATGGCGTTGAAAGACGGTAGGATATCGGACGGAGAATACTTCGCGATATTGAGCGAGAAAACGAAATACGATGCCATGAAAGAAGCCGTGAGAATCAAGACTCGTCAGATCATCAAGGAAGAGATGAAGGATTCTCTCGTGGAAAAGGGGAGGAAAGAGGCCAGGGAGGAATTCAGTAAGATGATAGAACTCAAGAGCAGCGATTGAAAAAAAAAAAATATATATATAAGAACAGAATTTAAAAAAAAAAAATTAAATTTATATATAATATAAAAATAAAAAAAACAAAATTAAAATAACTCTTAAAAATGTATTGTGTAAAGTGTAAGAGAGTTACCGAGACGAGTAATTCTAGAGAAGTGCGAACTAAAAACGATAGACAGATGCTTCGCGGAATTTGCGAAGTGTGTGGTTCTGTCAAGACACGATTCGTCAAAAAAAAGAACGTGAGCAAAGGTAAAGGCATCGTGAATAAAATAATCAATAATCTACCTTTCGAAATGCATCTGCCCGGTCACAGTTTCACGGGACCCGGAACGAAATTGAACAAGAGATTCAATGCCGATCTGACTCCCAAATCTTGGAGCAAACCTGCGAATAGGGTGGACGCGGCCGCGTATGATCACGATCTGTGCTATGCCAGACATCCCGACACCAAGACTCGCAACGACGTCTGTGACAAAAACATGTTGGGGAAATTGAGAGGCATATCGAATCTGACCAGGAGAGAGAAAATGGAACGTTCGCTGGTCAGCAATCTGATCGGTGCGAAACGTCGATTCAGATGGGGCATTCAAAAAAAAAAAGGCGCATCTGAAAGGAAGAAGAAACGATTATTGACGAGCAAATTGGCCGAGGAGTTACACAAACCCATAGTGCGTAAATTTCGAAAGAGAAGGGTGTTCGTGAAGGGTCTGGATGATATTTGGTCTGCCGACTTGGTCGACATGAGATCGTTTTCGAGGTGGAACGAGGGCATCAAATATCTATTGATGGTCATCGACGTGTTTTCCAAATACGGTTGGATCAGAGCTTTGAAGAATAAATCAGGACCTTGCATCGCCGAGGCTCTGAAGAGCGTGTTCGACTCGTCTTCTCGAAAACCGAGTAAATTGTGGGTGGATAAGGGAAAGGAATTCTACAACAAGAACGTTCATCGATTGGTAGACCTCTACTCGATCGAAAATGAAGAGAAAGCCAGCGTGGTAGAACGTTGGAATCGAACGATGAAGGAAAAGATGCACAGATACTTCACGGCGAATTCGACCAAGAAATACATATACGCTCTGAACGGTCTGGTCAAAGATTACAACAACACGTGACACAGATCGATCAAGATGACTCCCACGGAAGCTAGCGATCCTCGAAACGAAAAACGGGTCTACGCGAATCTATATCCTGAGAGATCTAAGATCAGGAAGAAGTCTAGAAATCCGAAATTTGCGATCGGTGATCGAGTGAGAATCTACGCTTATAAGAAGCACTTCGAAAACGGTTATACTCCTAGATGGACCTCGGAAATCTTCGTGATAAGCAAAATATTTCACACCGATCCGGTGACTTACGAAATCGAAGCTTTGGATGGAGAAGAGATCATCGGAAAGTTTTACGAACAACAATTACAGAAGACGAAGTTTTGATGAAGAAAACAAAATTGTTTTTATTTACTCTCTTTAACATTTTCTTGTTTACACACATATATATAAGAGAGAAAAAAATAATAATAAAAAATAATTAAAAACTATTTTCAGATAAAGAAAGCAAGTTAATTAATAAACAAAAAACTAAAAATCCTTTAAAATGATAAATATACTAGATATAGCACAAAGCATAGTGAAAGATGAAAGTATTCAAGAATATGAGGTTCACTAATATGAACCGGTAACCGGAACGAGTTTGAACAATGCGGGAGAGATAAGAATCAACGTCGAAACTCAAGATCTATTCGTACATCCTAGCAAGAGTTACATAGTGGTGCAGGGACGTCTCACCAAGGAAGATGGGAGCGACTACCCCGACGACGACACGGTTACTCTAGCCAATAATGGCATCATGCATCTATTCAGTAACATAAAATACATGCTATCCGGACAAGAGATAGAATCTGTGTTTCATCCCGGTCAGGCTACCACGATGTTCAGACTCTTGACGTATCCTGATGATTTTTCGAAATCCAGAGGACTTAATCAGTTGTGGGTGAAAGACACCGTCGGCCCTGCTAGTGCCGGGGCCGCCTTGATATTCGACTACGTCGTCAAGACATCCAGACCTAAAGGAACGTTTTCGTTCAGGATACCTTTGAAACACATCTTCGGATTTGCGGACGATTACAACAAGATCATGTATGGATTCAAACACAATCTGACGTTTATTCGAAAAGGAAACGATGATGCAATAGTGAGACTCACTGCGACCGATGCGGGTAAGATAACTCTACACAAGATATGTTTCGTTCCGCACGTGGAGCCTTCGATCGTGGAGAAAGCGCGTCTCTACAAGATCATAGAATCCAAGAGTAAATTACCCATGGGATTTAGAATGAGACAGTGCGACACGGCTAGCATTCCTCCCTCCACGAATCACTTCGATTGGAGATTGACGGTGAAATCCGCTTCCGAGAGACTGCGTTTCATCGTGGTTGCGTTTCAGACTGATAGGGACGGGTCTCAGGAAACGAATGCATCGCTGTTCGATCATTGCAGTTTGAGAAATATGCAAGTGTTTCTGAATGCCACGAGATATCCAGCAATCGATTACAATGCATCGTTCGACAAGAACGATTTCTGCAGACTGTACGGCGACGCTGCTGATTTTAGAAAGAAGTATCATGGGCTAGACGAATTGATGAGCAACCCTAACATGTCTCCCGGCAAATACAAGTCGATGTATCCCATGTTCGTATTCGATGTCAGTAAACAGAGTGAACGACTCAAGAGTAGCGTGTTAGACATTCAGATCAAGATGCAATTCGATAGGAACGTGCCGAGAAAAACCGAAGCCTTCGCCCTGGTCCTGTCGGACAGAGAATTACAATTCGAATCAGATGGAAATAAGATGTCGATCATTCGATGAGAGACGAGTGTGAAAAAAAAATAAAAAACAAAAAAAAATAAAAAGTAATGAGTAATTATTAAAAACAAAAAAACAAAAAAAAATAAATAAAGTAATGTGATCTAGAGAGATTGAACATCTTTCTAAATCTCATTACTTTTTTTTTTTTGTTTTTTTTGTTTTTAATAATCACACATTATTTTTTTTTAATTCATTATTTTCCACGCGTTCACTGTTTGTTCAAAGAATCTAGTTCGATCAGTAGACTCACCATGGAACTGGTGGCTTCGGGATTATTGGTTTTCGTGACGAAATTAATCCTTTGAGAGGCGTGCCGAACGTGCTACCATTCGCGTGTTGTTTCTGTCTTTTCGACACTGTATCTCTTATCGCTCTCCACACCATTCACCATGAGATTGATGACCGCTCTGTTATTCAAATCCGAGGAAGCCAGACTCATTCGAAGGATTTCACCTCCCAGCGGCATGGGATATCCCACCTGACCATGTTTCAATCCGCTACCTCCATTTCCGAAAGACCACTCAGCTTTTCCTTCATCTAAGGTGCCGGCCTCTTCGGCCCACACGGTGATCAATTGTCTAGCATATTTGACTTTCTCCACCACCGAAATCAGGGTGCAGGCATCCGTCATGTTCACGGGATCCGGTAGATTCGTGAGCGCGTGTCCGCCCATGTCTAGTTTACCTTCCATGATGTCGCCCTTTCTCCAGACCGAGTTGTCGTCCACGTACTTTCTGCTGACCGTGCTGGAATCGAATTCGGGATCATGATCGAGACCGAATAAATTGTGACCGTTCATGTTGATGCCACTCTCCATGGTTCCGCCAGATTGTTTGTTCAGGTAAAGATCGTCCACTTGCGATTCTAGGTATTCTTGCGATTGTATCACGGCAGAATCTACGTAGCCCTTGTTGATCGCGGTTGAGTCTGCATCCGTGTCATTGATCTCCGACAGATTCAATATCTTGTGGAATCCCGCATTCAGATCCGATTTCATTTCTCGTCCGTCAGACTTTCTCTGTTCCAGATCTACGTAGTGTTTGGTCGCCACGTCCTTGGGAGTGGCCACGTTCGTTATCTTGTTATAATTGGCGTTCAATTCCGAGTGCATCGTTTTCGTAACGTATCTATTTCTCAGGTGTTCGCTGAATCTCGCGTGAGAGTCGTCCGCATATTTCTTGGTCACGGCATTGGTGGGATCTATGGGATTCGCGACGTTCACCAAATGTTTGGATTTCAGATCCAGATCGTCGGTCATGGTTTTATCCACGTAATTATCTAGCAGGATTCGTTCGAAATCGGCGTTCCCCCTGTCGACGTATTTTTTAGTCGCAGCATCTGCGAGATCTATCGGATCGGGAAGATTGTAGAGCTTCTTATCGTTCATGTTCAAAGGTTCTTCTCGAGGTTTGTATCTCCGAACGTAACGTTCGTCCAAGTTGGCAACATCGTAACCATCGTCGACTTCGAACGTCTTCCTCTTCTTTCTTGGGTTGACTTTTTCATCGTCACTTCTACCAAATTTATCGACTGGCATGTTGTTGTGGGATTTTTTGTTTTTTAGAAAAATATGTTCAAACGCAGTTTATTAAAAATGAACTATGTTATTTTATTTTTCGTTTTTATTCGATTAAAATTTTTTTAAAATAATTTTTTATCTTTATATACTATAAAAAAAAATCTCTCTCTAATGTAAATCATTGAGAATGTCTTGAAATCGATCTCCTTCAGACCATCTCTTGAGAACGTAGAGACACAGGTGACCGCAAAACACTTGATGTGTTGATTGCACTTGTTCCGTGTTGTAACGAACCATCGATTTGTTGAAATAGTTCTTTATTTCTTTTGGCAGCGAGATTCCGTAGCTGTCAAAATAATAATTTTTCTTCTTCCCGTTCTTCATCCATGCCACGCAGTGAGTGCCTTCACCCGATGAATCGTCTAGATTTAAAATTCCGCATTCCGATTGTCGAGGTCTTCTCTTCGGCAAGGCATCTCTGGAAAACACTCCTAGAAAATCTTTGATTTTCAAATCTTTTGCCGCATTCAACAGATCGATGTTGGATAGGGGTTCGTTAGGTAAGATGACACCTTCTACGGATATCTTTATTTTCTTATTCATAAATGCATATATATTTTTTTTTATTTATTTTATTATAATTTACTAAAAATGACGTTATTTTTTTTTCTATTCTTTTCTTTTTCTTTTTAAACTAACTTTCTCGATGTCACTATCGATTTCTATAATTTTGTGTTCATCTAATTCTTCTTGATTTTCTGGAATCCTATCATCCACAATCGTATCTGGAATCTTATCATCCACAATCGTATCTGGAATCTTATCATCCACAATCGTATCTAGAATCCAATCATCCACATTCATATCGTCTAAAATTAGATTCAAAGTCCAATGTCCGAGTGCCAAAGTGCTTATTTTATCGTCTAACATGAATCTCTTATCGTCGTCAGCCGTCAGCGAAATCTTGTTGACTATTTCGGTATACAAGTCATGATTTTCGCTTCGAATCGATTTCATAGTCTTATACACCGGACCACTTCCTAACAGACAATCTTTATACTCTTGGAAAGAGATATTTTTCTTCACCACGCACGCTTTAACTCCTTTGCACTTCTTGATCTCTTCATCATCTTCTAGACGATAAGCATACAGTTTGGGTCTCAAGCCCACGAATTCGACGATCAGTTTACCGCCGCTCTCGTCCTTAAATTTACCCAACACCTTCTCGTTGTCGTTCGATTGAATGTTGGACGGGTGATTGACGGGATAATTGCTCGTGTCGAACCACTCGGCCACGTCCAGAGATATATCTCGGTAGACGTCTTTCGTCTCTATCTCATAAACTAAACTGTCCGTGTCGGTGAACAGTAGTTTGGCTTTGTCACCAAATTTTCGTTTGACGTAATCGTAGTGAAACTCGTAATCAATTGCTTGCTGATATCTAAGATGATCGGTCCGAGATAATACGGTTTGTCGAACTTCAGGTGCGTCTTTTGCATGTGAACGGCCACTAGATTTTCGTCGAATATGGTTCGGGGTTTGTAATTGGGTTTCGCCACTAATTTTTTAGCTCTTTTCTCAGACGTGACGAGTCGAACGTCGGTTCTCTTCCTGATGTTTTCCATCGATTTACCGTACATGCAGTTGTTCATGAGTTTGAAGAAATCTTTTTCGAAATCATTCTCAGCTCGAGTTCTGAGATTCATGTTGAGATCGATGTATTTTTTCATCCAAGGATCTTCGTCGAATCGAATGATGCGATGTATGTCGACTAATTTCATCCCGTAATCGACGTACTGTTTCAAATTCTCGCTGTAGACGACGTAGTTATGTTTGTTAAATAAATTGGGAATGAGTTTTTCCTCGTCTCCTTCGTTCAGTTCCATTCGTTCGGGAGCTAGCGGATAATCGTTGTGTGGATCGTGTAATTCTTCCGGATAGTTCAAATCGACTTCTAAAATGCAAGGATAGTCTCTCCATTTTTGCATCTCTTCCGGTTCCGTTACCCATTTGAAATTTCCAATCGGTAAAGGATGACTCATAGCCCAACCGTACAGATTATTAGCGTCCCAATACTGTATGTATTTAGTCGACCATTTCGAATCGAAACCTTCTTTCATGTAGGGATTGTTAGCCTCAGAATATCTGTGAGAGATCATCGAGACGCCACCTCTCGCATCCCTTTCGAACATGAGCAACATGTCCACGTCAGATAATAATTCAATTGGACTTTGGTGGTCTTCAACAGAGCGTCCCACGCCAGACCGGGTGCGGTGAAATACCAAGCGGGATCCAGATCGTAATTTTGACGACAGACGTCTCGAAAATCTTCAGATAGAGATTGTGATAATCTCTCATGGTTTTCATATCAAATGATTTCCACACGTTTTTGGCGCGTTCGTAATTCTCGTCGGAAATGTCGGATTCGTATAATTTCGAATAAAAATCATCTTTCGAAGGTAGTGCGGTGTCTTCGAATCTCTTTAGATCGTTCATGTAATCATAAGGATAGACTTCTTTCCTCAACATGATGTCTACTCATTCTCCGAAATGTTCGCTCGTGATTTTAAATTTATCCTTGCTCATGTTATCGACTAATTTTTCCAGAGCGGTCGACATGAATTTAAAACTGCTGATGAAACGTATGCATCTACGAATGGATTTCATTTTTTCTTTCAACGTCTCTCCGTCGATTACTCTTTTCTTCTCCATGAGCTTCCATATCGTGAAGGAAATGTATCTTTCTTCGCTGTTCGCGATGCAATTTAATTCTTCGTGTGAGGTGCCGAGATTTTTCACGAACAGATGACTGTCGTAACCCGAGAGATTGTGAAACATCACCGGATAGAAAGCGGCGTCTCGATATTTTAAATTACACTTGCTGTGAGCCGGACCACGATACAGACCCGTGTAATGATCGTGGTCTCTGACCTTCTTATTTTCCTCCAAATTCTTGTTGAACGATTGTCTGCATATGTGACATTCAGTGGCTCTGTTATTTTCGTCCTGCTGCTCTCGCGTGATGATCATTTTTGCCGGAGTTTTGAATTTGTCGTATAACATTTGAATTTTCGATTCTAACTCTTCCACGAACCTTTGAGCCACGTCATCGTCTTCGCACTGTTTCGTGTAGGTGAAGGGACCCATGTCGTGTTGTGAGTCGAAAGCGCATTTCACGTAAATGCAATAGCCCGAAGGTATGTGTTTTTGATAACTTTCGACGTAACTTTGAAGAGCATTGGGTTGACAGGAACTCATTTTCGCGGTGAAACATTCGAAATCGGCGTACACGACGAATGGTACTTTTAACCTTCTATTGTGATTTTCAAACTTCACGATGGTGTTGGGTTTTGGCATTTCGACGGCGACACCTTGATTTTCGTTGCAATATTCCTGATGTTTCGCTAATGATTTTTCGGTCTTAAATATGTTCATGCAATTGTAACATAAAGATATCTTTCCGTTATGATTATTATTTTGTTTCGACAGTAATCGGGTCGGATGTTTAGGATAGATCGTTCATTTTTCGTCATCGTATCCAAGGACGTTCACCACTACGGTGGGATTTTGTGCCTCGAAACGTTCGATATGTTTTAACTCTGTTGGAAAAGTCACTCCGGTTCAATCGAGATTTTTAGAAGTTTCCTCGTAACGAGAAACTCTATCGGAGTTTATTTCGACAGGGTATAAAGCGGAGGTGACTGCCCATTTAAAACACTGATCATCTTTATTTCTCACGTTGACCACGGCGTGTTTCTTAGTCAAGAAATACGGTAATTCCAAGTAGGAAGATCCTTTCAACGGATCATTTTTATTCATGTGAATTTCGAGTTTCAATACCTCATCGAACGTCCAATTACTACCTTCATGTTGATAATTCGCGAGAGACGTCAACATCTTGTCTTTCATCTTTTCGAAAACGTCTGATAGATCTGAACCTCGAAATACGGGTTCGATGTTAGATCTGAAATATGCATTTTTCACGATGCTCACGCCGGACTTCACGTCGATTTTATTCATTATGCAATGGAGTATCATCTTAATTTTTAATCCCATGTTCATGTATTCGCGAAACAAATCCAATACTTCTTTCTTCACCCGTTCCATGAACAATTTCAGATCGATTTTCTTCAACGAGGGAATCACGTCGAAATTTTTAAAAACACCTTTGATCGCACTCTCCCGTTCTACGGGTTTCGATTGGAATAGTTCCGCAACGAGTCGTGTTACATATTCTTCTCCTTTCTCTTCATCAATTGCTCATTGAATTTCGCTTGATATATCTCATTTGTCTTGAATCTGAAGTGCATCACTCGTTTTCGTTTTAGTTTTTCTTTCCTTTTCTTTGGAAACTTGATGTTCTTCAACGGCTTTTCATTTAGTCGTCTTCTTATTTTTCACAACCGATGGATCTATTGACGTTGTTGCTATCGACATTTCGTTTGCCTTTCTAGCATTTCGCAAATATTCTTGTATGACTTCAATTTTTTTTGATTTAGTTCTATGATTTCTGAAATCTGAAATTTGTAATAGTTTACAAATCTCGTTTAACTGAGGTATGGTTTTCTCATTTAAATTTACCATTGTTTTATCTGTTTGCTTCATTTGTAAGAATATTTTTTTTTGGAATTTTGTATTAAATAATTTGTTAAAAAAGTTTTGCTTTTTTACTCTTTTTATATATATATAATAAAAAAAAAAAAAAAAAAAAAGTTAAATTTTAAATTCAATTTTTTTCTTTAATGTGTTTTTTATTCAAAAACAATTTAAGACCGCTTTTATTTCTCGTTCGCAAAACGAACACGTTTTCTCGTCTTCGGAATAATATTCTCTACAGTAACGCAGGTGTGCGCACGGTAGAAACAAGACGTTTGTGACACCTTCACAGAGTAGACACTTGGTGGACGTTTTGCTCGGCTCGTTTTCAACGAGTGATGATAACTCGTCCACTTCCGCCATGAATTTGAGGAGATGTTCTAAAGTTATGAATTGAGACAGGGTCTTGTTCGCCTTGTTTAACGCATTGTACAATTGTTCCTTGGTGTGTCCAAGTTGTAACATATCCATCAATAATTTTTGGTTTTTATCTCTATCCCTCTCTTCGTCTTGGATTTTGATCAATCCCAACGTTAGGATCTTGTTCAAATAATCACATTCGCCTTTTTTAATATTACTTACGTGTTCTAGTAAAGGTCTGTCGTGAGGTTCCCAATTCATCAAATGTAAGTTACAACAAAAACATTTGACTTTGTCGCCTCTACCCACGTAAACGAAACCCGCGGCGGCTAAATCTTCGGGTTTTTGAGGGAGATGCAAAGGCCAATTTTTAAACGTTTGAAGTCTTGCACGTTCTAGACTATAATTCGGATGTTTGGACTTGATCATTGTTTTTACCTCAAAATTGAGTTTGTAAGAATATTTTTTTTAACTTTTATTTATATATAAAGAGAAATAAAGAGAAACTTTTTTAACAAATTATTATTTAAATACAAAATTTAAAATATACATTATTTGCAAGAATTCATAAAACCAAATAATCGATCATGACAACAACACCTAAAAGATGTGAATTGAAATTGAAACGAGACGAAGCGTATGAGAAATTCGGTTTTAATATCTATACATTACAACCACACGATCCCATCGAATTGAATGAGGTTGAGATGGTGGACTTAGAGCGCTACTATCACAAAAATCGAATATGTTTGAAATTGGATAAAGCCGCGCTCGATTTGTTTTACGAGTACCAAAGCGAACTGCTGAATAATATCATCGTCGCCGAAGACAGAGAATTCGACAGGGGTGATTTATTGTTGTCCTATGCAGGTTACATATATGCAATAATCTCACCCGAACTCGTGAACAAATCGGGTGGTGAGAGCGCATGCGCCTATGAAAAAAAACTCAAAAGAGTAAAGATAAACATTTACACCATTTTCGTAAGTGGAAAAATGACGAATGTCAACTTGCTAATAACGGACTTGGAAATATAAACAATAGAGAGATTGAAATTTAAAATTTAACTTTTTATATATATATAAAGAGAAAAAAAACTTTTACTAAAAAATTTTACATTAAAAAAATTAAAAATTAAAAAAAAACAACTTTTTTATATATATATAAAGAGCAAAAAAAAAAAAAACTTTTTAAACAAATTATTATTTAAATACAAAATTTAAAATATACATTATTTGCAAGAATTCGTAAAAACAAAAAAACAAATAATCGATCATGAGGACAACAAGACCTAAAAGATGTGAATTGAAATTGAAATGAGTCAAAACGAATAAGAAATTCGGTCATAAAATCTATAGATTACAACGACACGATCCCATCGAATTGAACGAGGTCGAGATGAAGGGCTTAGAGCACAAATATGACAAATATAAGATGCCTTTGAAATTGGACGAAGCCGCGCTCGATTTGATTTATGAGTACCAAAGGGATCTGCAGAACATCGTCATCGCCGAAGATAGAGAATTCGACAAGGACGATTTGTCGTTGCCCTATGGAAATTACATATTTCCAAACATCTCATTCGAACTCGTGAAGAAATTGGGTGGTGAGAGCTAGTTGACCGATGTAAAAAAACTCAAAAGAGTAAAGATAAACATTCAACACGTTTTCGAAAAAGGAGAAGACACGAGTGTTAACATGTTAATAACGGACTTGGAAATATAAACAATAGAGAGATTGATTTTTAGCGAAGAAAAATGAAAAAAAAAAAAAAAGTAATGAGATCATCTTTTGATCTCATTTTTTTTTTGTTTCTTCACACTCTGTCTTGCGATATTCGTCATTATCATCAAATTGTTTCTCCACCTTTTTATCCATTTTAAATATATTATTTTATACTTTCTATGATTTATATTTTATATAGTCGCTCAACATTCCGTCCACTCTTCAGATAGAGACCGTTTCCTCTCAGAGAGTTGCCACCTCTAACGGGTTCTAGATACAATCCTTTACCGCTGTCGTTTACGTGGACGCAACACACGGCTCCTCCCTTCTTCAAGAACAGTCCGCTGCCACCCATTAATTTCTCAACTGCCGAACTAGCGAGTCCCGTGAGAGCTCCCACGCCGAGAGTCTTTCTGAGAAAGGGTAGTGCCTTTGCGGCGAAGGGTAATGCTTTTGCGGCTATTCCTGCCAATAGTGGTAGGAAACCACCTTTCATTCTCAAATTGTATCTCAATTGAGCGGGACTCATTCTCACCGTCAACCCTCTTCCATCGCGAATCGCTTTCTCCATCCTTTTGATTTGACTTCTGGTCCAGGCGATCGAATCCTGTCCGCCTCTCATCAGATCTTCGTGAGTGAATTTGAATCTCACCGCCTCGCCTCGAGTTGTTAACGCTCTCTTAAGTTTCTTCCTCTGTCCTGCGGATATGTTCACATTTTTAACCACGTATTCTGTCATAATTCTGTTTTTTTTTTAAATATATTTACTTCAATTGTTTCTTGTTTAATAATTATATTAAAATAATTTTGTAAAATTAATATTGCGTTTATTTTATTTTTGTTATCTATATATATAATGTTTTTTTGTTTTTGTTTTTATATTTCTCTTATGTGAAATCGTATCGTCACTCTCTCTCCGCGAAGATCTAACAGTTCACCATTTTGATCCGTCAACGTGGTTTTCAGACTATACAACGTGTCTAAAATCACTGGTAGATAAACTAAATTTCGAGGATGCTCCACGATCTTATAACCCGGCGACACGTTTGGAAAGAAGGAATAGATCATCGGTTGAGTGCTACCATTCACGTAGCTTCCAGCAATCATGTCCACGTTCACCAGAATGCTATTGACTGCGAGAATGTCGACCGTATTTTCAGATGCCACGTGGCCTCGATACATCTTTCGATCAAATCCCAACATCTTGCCTATAGAATCGTCCGTGTTGAAATCCACTCGAAAATTATCTTCCAAATCCAACATCGTCTGTAAGGTATTAGGATTGGGAGCGAGTCTGATCTTGTTGCTTCCCTTTCCATCTGTCTTCATTCGCGTCTGAATGTAATCGTTCAAATCGTCTATGTCGTAACTCCCTTTGGGAATTCGAATCTCCAACCAATCCATTCCGGCGGAATACTTGAACGAGTTATTCTTTTCGGTGACGTTGGGAAAGGAATAATAAGTCTCCAGATTCACCAATGCCATCTCGTATCTTTCCTCTCTATTCAGAAGGTTCGAATTTTGTAGCGAATCGAGTCGAATCGCCACTCACCACGATTTGAATGGATTGTTTTGCAGCCGTATTCTCGGCTATCCGTTCTAACAATTCTCCATGTTCGAACATTATATTTAATTTTATTTTTATTTTTTCAAAACTAATTATTTGAAGATTTATTATTTTCTAAATTTTATTTTCACGCTCTATCTTATTATTATCATCAGAAACATAAAACTTGTCGAATCCGCACCGATATTTTCCGCGATTAAATTCGTTTGTCAAATCGATCACGACGAAATTGTAAAGTCCACCATCCCAAACCCTCTTGCAGAATCTCCTGAATTCCGCAGCACTCATGTCGTTTGTGACGTGATCGCCGTAGATGTGATTGAGATTCGTGAGATCTTGGCGAAAGAGACATAGAAAATTAGCATTCTCCCTTATCGTCTGTCTGGGCAATCGAAAATAATTCTGCGACAGGTAGAAACAGTCCATGTTGCTGTGTCGACCCCTAACATAATACGATTTGCATCGGTTCTGTCTCTCCAAAAGCAGATCGTCGAAAATCATGAGATTCTTATCTTCCGATTTCAGTTCTCTAGGATCCGGAACGTCGCTAGCGTTCTCATAAAATCTACACTCGACGTTCGAAGTTGCATTTCTCTTCATCAGTTCCATCGCCGCACCGTCCAAAATGGTCGAAAGTGGAGCTTCGCTCTTGTCGAATTCCTCCCTACTGTCAAAGATTCTGCCTATGACGTCCTTGGGCAATCTGCGATCCATGCACTCTCGAAGCAATCTGTATTTGGGTTGAAACAAGCTCTTGCCAAACACGAACAATCTGTCGTAATCCAACCAGTCGGGTCGGGACAACAGATTCATCAACAGATTGGTCTTTCCACAATTCGATTTTCCCACTATCAAGCCTCTTATGCTCTTGGGAAAGAACTCGTTATTCGACCTCTTGGTCGCGGCGTCGTTCCAAGACATATCTTTAATGTTCATCTTTGTTTTATTTTTTTTGTTTGTTATTTTAGATTCTTTTCAAACGCAAATTTTTTTATGTTTTTCAAACTCTGTTTTTAATGTTATTATTTATTTATATCGCACCATCACAAGTTCTCTTCAATCCGGATCCACTCGTCATTTTGGCTAAATCTTGTATGGGCACCACAGCATCCTTAAAATCTTTCCAACTTTTTGGCGTTCGCTCTAATGCAGCTCGCTTCGCCGGCAGACTGATCAACTTGTCGATCAACGCGTCTGCTGCCCTCTTGCCAGCCACAGAAGCTATCCTACCACTGGCTTTGGAAGCGGCTTTCTTACCAGCATCCAAAGCCGTCTTCTTACCGACCTCAAACACGGTCGATGCGAGTTTTCTACCCGCATCACCCGTGAACGCTCGCATTATAGAATCGACGATGCCAGAACCGCCTTGAACGTATGTCCTGATGTATCCCCTGTTCTTTATCACCAACATATTTTATTTTTATGATATATTTTTGTTTTTTTCACTGGTAAATCGTTTTGTTGTTTTTAAATACTTTTATTATTCTAGTGTAAGAATTTACTGTTTTATTGTTTGTTTGTTTGTTTGTTTGTTTCTCTCTACTTATTATATACACATCAATCCTTCAATTCGTTCATCAGCCTTTTATACTGGTTTTTATTCAAAACCTTCTGTCTTAACAATTCGTCAGATATAGCAACTATCTGATTATCTAATCCCGTGTTACCAGCCCGTCTCCTCGCCATCAACAAACTCAATCTCTGAGACAGAGCGTCGGAATCGCTCAGAAGAAAAGTGGTTTTCACCCCTTTGCCAGTCACCGATTCGATGAACTTCTTGTTCATATCCCATATGGGTTTCACCACTTTCGTCCACTTGTAACCTCTGTTGGCTTTGGGTCTCGTCTCTCTGGCATTGTTATTTCTCTTCATGGCGTGGGTCTGAACCAGAATGTCTCCGTAATTATCGAAACCCTGTTCTGTGTAATCGCCGGGCTTGTTGTAAAGGAGCAATCTGCGCAGACCATCAGTTACTTTATACTTATTCGAACCCACGATCAATTCATCATCGTCAATTTCTACTTCTGTGTCTCCCACAAAACTTCTACCCTCAGAATCCTTATAAATTCCAAACGACTGATCTCTCTTACCGCCATCATCATCGGACGATGCGACGCTACTAGTGGTGATAGTCGAAGCTGTATCGTCGCTCGCGCTCATATCTGTTTGAATTCCCGTGGGAACGTAATCCGGTGTAGATTGAACGGAATACCGATTTCCAAAACTAGGAGGCAATGAACCCATTCTCAAAGAACTCTCCTTTATGGGTCTCAATTCTTCGACTATCTCCTTCCTGCTTCGCTCTTGACCCTCTGTCATGGGTTTAAATATTTTTGTAGCTTCGCGTTTGAGTTCCATCTCACCAAGACGTCTGCTTCTGTCAGCAGACTGAATGCTCTTCTTAGCACGTTCATACTCGTCTAAAATTAGATCTCGATGTCTAGGATCCATCTGTAAAAACATCTTTCGTTTTAATTGTTTTTATTATTTTCAAAATTAAATGTTTAATTATATTTTTGTGTTTTGAGTAATAAAAATCTTTCCGTCTTCAATATAATAAACTGACTGTTAATCGAATTGGTGAAGTTTAAGAATACGTTTAAACAGTACATGACAAACCGGTTTCTGATTTAATGCATTTTGACAGTAGTTTTTTACATTTTGTCAAAAGATCACCATTCGCACATCAAACAACCATTCACTCAGTGTCAAATTAAGAGAGAATCCCTTTGATGACTGTTAAACAGTTGCAACACACAACTGAAAACTAATTTTAACGCTGAGAACCTATTTCATCTCTCTCTGATTGCTATCATGAATACATTAAAAATTCACCACTCAAAAACCAAATTGAGTAGAAAATGCGTTTTAAACATTCCACTAAGTGTTTGCCTCTTCCAACAATATCCTCGAAAACTCAATTTCTATTCATCTCATTCAAGACAAAATGCGAATATCTATTACAGATCGACTCCTTCAAAACAATATCCTCCAAAACTCAATTTCTATCCGTCTCATCAAGAGAAAACATGAATGTCTATAATACAGACCATATTCATAATCGACTCTTTTTGAACAAAAAAACCTCATTCAATCATAACGATAACATGTGTTAGTTTTACTTCAGGAAGACGTGACAGCGGGCTCGCGAATTTCTAACACATCGACGACAACACTCTTCATTTAAAACATTTCCATCAAGTGCTCATCGAGATCACCTCGCAATAACGTGCGCCAGTCTCACTTCGAGAAACGCGACAGTGGGTTTGAGAATTCAAACATCACCTCTTCACGCGAGTCGATTTCAGACCTAAAATCCACAAGCGAGTTTCTCCCATAGGATTCAGTGTTAAAATCGGATTGTTAGAATCGGCGAGAGGATGATGTTAGAATTCTCAAAACGTTTTTTGCTCGCAATTTAACACTGAATCCTATGGGGGAAACTCATTTGCCGATTTCAATCAAAACGGTACATGTACTGTACGTAAAATTTCATGCGTTTTCTGTCATTCTTGGATACAATCAGTGATGTTTGAATTCTCAAGGGATTCTAAAGCACCCTAAAAAACGTTAAAAATCTTGTACATGTACACGATTTTAACACTAAATCCTATGGAGGTGTACATGTACACGTACACGTACATGTACGATGATGGTTGAACTCTCATTTATTACCTACTGACCACATATAGGGGCCCTACTAAGACCCCAAAAAGGGCCAGTTACAAAATATCACCAAAGCAGGTTAAAATCACGGAATATTCTGGTGTTGATGTGTGGCCCCCGAGGAATAAAGAAGATTGTCACCTCAACTGCCCCAATCGGACATTTAGGGGCCCTACTAAGGCCCCAAAAAGGGCCAGTTACAAAATATCACCAAAGCAAGTTAAAATCACGGGATATTTTGGTGTTGATGGATGGCCCCCGAGGAATAAAGAAGATTGACACCTCAACCGCCCCAATGGGACCACATTTAGGGGCCCTACTAAGGCCTCAAAAAGGGCCAGTTACAAAATATCACCAAAGCAGGTTAAAATCACGGGATATTGTGGTGTTGATGGGTGGCCCCCGAGGAGTAAAGAAGATTGACACCTCAACCGCCCTAATCGAACCACATTTAGGGGCCCTACTAAGGCCCCAAAAAGGGCCAGTTACAAAATATCACCAAAGCAGGTTAAAATCACGGGATATTTTGATGTTGATGGGTGGCCCCCGAGGAATAAAGAAGATTGACACCTCAACCGCCCCAATCGGACCATATTTACGGGCCCTAATAAGGCCCCAAAAAGGGCCAGTTACAAAATATCACCAAAGCAAGTTAAAATCACGGGATATTTTGGTGTTGATGGGTGGACCCCGAGGAATAAAGAAGATTGACACCTCAACGGCCCCAATCGGACCACATTTAGGGCCCTACTAAGGCCCCAAAAGGGCCAGTTACAAAATATCACCAAAGCAAGTTAAAATAACGGGATATTTTGGTGTTGATGGGTGGCCCCCGAGGAATAAAGAAGATTGACACCTCAACCACCCCAATCGGACAACATTTAGGGGCTCTACTAAGGCCCCAAAAAGGGCCAGTTACAAAATATCACTAAAGCAGGTTAAAATCGCGGGATGTTTTGGTGTTGATGGGTGGCCCCCGAGGAATAAAGAAGATTGACACCTCAACCGCCCCAATCGGACCACACTTAGGGGCCCTACTAAGGCCCCAAAAAGGGCCAGTTACAAAATATCACCAAAGCAGGTTAAAATCAGGAAATATTTTTGTGTTGATGGGTGGCCCCCGAGGAATAAAGAAGATTGATACCTCAACCGCCCCAATTGGACCACATATAGGGGGCTCTACTAAGGCCCCAAAAAGGTCCAGTTACAAAAAATCACCAAAGCAAGTTAAAATCACGGGATATTTTGGTGTTCATGGGTGGCCCCCGAGGAATAAAGAAGATTGACACCTCAACCACCCCAATCGGACCACATTTAGGGGCCTTACTAAGGCCTCAAAAATGGCCAGTTACAAAATATCACCAAAGCAGGTTAAAATCACAGGATATTTTGGTGTTGATGGGTGGCCCCCGAGGAATAATGAAGATTGACACCTCAACTGTCCCAATCGGACCACATTCAGGGCCCTCCTTAGGCCCCCAAATGGGCCAGTTACAAAATATTACCTAAGGTGACAAACATCGCCAGATATTTTGATGTTGTGTGCGACACGAGAAGAATAAAGAAGATTCCATGGAACGTTATCTCTAAATATGAGAATATGAGGAATGACAAATTGTGGCTCACTAAGAATTTTCTCATGGCCCTAATGACCCTGAGGATATGTGGAATGGCAAGTTGTCCCTCATTGCAGTCGGCTTTTCATATAATGAAAAGGGCATCCTGAAGGCCAGCCAAGTAACAGAAAGAGATTCCACAAGTGTATCTCTATGTAACATAGTCCGTAAATATCCCAAACCGGGGCCCAACTTCCACTTCACAATTTACTCACCTTATCCTTACTTCATTTCCTTCCTATCTCTAAGTCTTGGCTTGCCCAAGGCCCTGCCTGATGTTTGCTGCCTTCTCCAAGCATAGCAATACCATCCATTTCCCTCCCACTTTCCTATTCTTTCTAAAATCTGGCATACCAACGGGCCTGTTGGTATCAGTTTACTACGTCTTGCATGCCAGCACTACCCATTCCCCAACTTCCCTATTCTTCCTAAGCCCTGACATGCCCGAGGGCCTACCTGATGTCTGATTGCTACGCCATTCATGCTAACACTACCCATTCCCTCCCATTTCCCCTTTCTGTTGTCTACTCTCTATGCACTCTACCACCACCCATTCCCTTTTACTTGCTTATTCTTCATGTAGCCATAACTTGCCCAAGGACCTGACTGATGCACGTCTGCTATGCCATGCGTACTAGCTCCTGCAGTTGAATACCTGGGTCAGAGAGTAGTCAGAACACGCCACAAAAGTTAATTATAGTTACAAAACACCGATCTTACTCCAAGTATGGGGCTCTTTTGTTCTACCGGAGTACATACCTCATCAATCGAAAATACTCCTTATGGGTCATATAACACTTCGCGCGACTCTGTTTCGGTAACATGAAGTCGATGTCGGTGATTTGGGGGTAACTGTCGAGCTTATTTTGGTAATTCGCAAGACTCCCGTTGAATCGAACACACCCTTTGAACAGACCCCCGTCCGTTTAGAGGCCATTGGGTCAAATGAAAACAACAAGCTAACATAGAAACCAAGATGGTAGTCTCCAATGTGCATGCTCACTAAAACAACGTATCACTATCGGGATGAGGTCACAACATGCCCGCTCTCCTCCGCTTCTATGACAACCCACGTGACACCCACAATACCCCTCGGTATGCTGTCACTTCTGCGGTATGCTACTCCCCCTCCCCTCCCCCCCCGAAGTCCCCCAGATGGGGCCCATTTGGCACATTTCATACTACTCAGAATAAATATAACGTGCGGCGAAATGATAATACGCGCACACTAAATAAAAATCCGTGCACACGAAATAATAATCCTTGTGCCCGGATTATTATTTTGTATGTACCGATTATCAATTCGCCTTCGCGGATTATTAACTCGTGTGCTCGGATTATTATTTTGTGCGCACGGATTATAACATAAGGTATCAGGACCCCCACCCCCGCTGTCCCAAAAGACGGACCTGCTATATATACTTACATGCATGGGAATCCTGTTCAGTGTCGGAACCAGAATCCTTTATAGGGGAAGAATTCCAATGGAGGGGGGGGGGGGGGAGCGATATGACGCGTGTATATTTCAAAGACCGCAGACAGGAAGGGAAGGGTGTAGTCAGGTGAATCAGCCTCTCCCATTCGTGTGACCTGGCGGTGGTATTTGCGGGGGGGGGGGATGGGTGGTGGAGACTGCAAGTAGGGGACATGCTCCGTATGGAGGGGTATCCTGAGTGGAGAAGCCGACATGCCGTCCCCGGGAGTGGAGGGCTGGGAGTCGCCTCCCAGACAAAACAAAATCACTGCGCATTTGAATCAAGTTTTCTGGTGGCTTTTAGGGTATTTCGCCACATTTTTGGATGACCCACATTTTAGAGACAAGGTTTATAAACGTACATGGCTCATAAGTATCTGCATCCGAACTTGCAAAATTCCAGTGGATTTATGTTTATCAGCTGAGTTTGTATGTAAATAAAGAAAAGAGAGTCACTGTGTGCGTAAGAGAGGGTGGCTGGATGTGACAGTTTTGGAGAGAGAGAGAGAGAGAGAGAGGGGGGGGGGTGGCGGCAAAGACTGTGGTCGGGGGCAAATGACCTTCTGTAGCGCCGCCACCGGATTCGGGACCTCTCCCCGAATTATAAATTTTTGGAGCTCTATAAGCGACTCTGGAGCCTCCTTAGAGGGGGTAAGGCCATTGGTGGGGGCCGGTTATCCTTCCTCGGTAAATTTTTCAGTTTTAACTGTGAAGCTTTGAGAGCGATTCTGGAGCCTAATGGAGGATGGCGAGGTCATCGGTAAGGGCCTGAGTCTCTCTGAAATAGTCTCAAATTTCGAAACTATATCAACAGTTTTGAAGTCTCCAAATGGAAGGTGTGGGGGGGGGGGTCGAAATCATATGTGGCAGTTTGTATTTATTATGAAAGGAGGGGAGGGTGCAATGTAAATCTATTTGGGGGCAAGCTGTGTGCATTTTCGCATGCCCCCGCCACTGATCCCAACCTTCCCAGGGCCTACTAAAAATATATATAATACCGCCAAGATTAGACATGTAGCGGACAAGCATAGGCATATGCTGCCATCCCAGTCAACCTTAGGTGACGTCCCATCCCAAATTCCCCCGGCATTGTGAAGTACTTTTCGATGGCTGCTTTATAGGCCCTTTTAGACATCTGAATTTTATATCTTCGCTGATATATTTTTGCGTCTCAACAAGAGATCCCCCCTCTCCCGCCACGCATGCATACACATACTTACTGCCACAGGCCCAGAGTGCAGCGATGTGAGGTCTTACGCAGACTTCACTTCGTCCTAACTCGCCTATCGCACGTTAAAAAAGGGGAAGCATGCCTAACAAGGACAGACCTCGGGTCATTAGGTTACCTCTCTGTTACATTAAAGTTAGTGTGTATATTAGAAGATGTTTGGTGCCGAGAACACATGGGATAAAACTGAAAGAAGGCTGACATTTTTATTACTAGAAAACATGACGTCATCATGATTATCCATTAGCATGAATATTTATACATATAAACCATTAGTGAGCTTTACTTAAGCATAATAATGTGACATCTTCCCTTCTTTGAGAAAAAGATACTTGTAACCAGTTAGGTTATGTTTAACAACAAAAATAAAAAAAAAAACACACTTGTTCCATAGACACTGTTCACAACCCATGGCCCAGAACCTGATCCATTGATTTTGATCATGGTCTATGGAGCATAATCATCCAAATATTTGGGCGGCTTTTTTGCCCTAGTGGAACGTCTTAACTCCTGGGACTCATGTGTACAGTTATCATCAGGGGGAGTCGTTGCAATAGCAATTGGGGTTTCACTGACAGTGGTAGACTGTTCAGGGGAGTCCACTGTTGCTGGTGTGTTAAATGTATATGAGCCCACTTGTTCAAAATCAACACTAGGTGGAGTTTCTGAAGTTTTTCGAAGATGTACGCGGTTGCGTCTCAATGTTCCAGTAGCTGTCTAGATTTCGTAAGACCGATGATCTCATCGTTTGGTCACAATCCCTTGTCTCCATTCGCGATATCCTTTTTCAAAAGGTTTCAAACGCACAACATCACCAGGTGATAAAGCAGGCAAGTCATGAGCAGATTTGTTGTAATATGCACGCTGTTTTTCTTGACGAGATTTCAACAACTCATGCGCTTGACTAGAGTTCACTGTAGTAGGTTTCAATAAATGTGATGTCATAGGCATCAGAGTTCTAGCACGTCGATTCATCATTCGTTGAGCAGGACTTGTATCCATGCCTTGGGTTGGTGTATTTCGATACGCTAAAAGAGCTAAAAACTGATCTTGCTTAGAGTCTTTTGCTTTTCGAAGAAGCTGCTTAGCTATTTTTACCGCTGCTTCGGCTTTTCCATTTGCTTTCTGATTATGAGGACTGACTACTAAATGCTCGAAATCCCAAGATTTTGCAAAGTTTCTAAACTGTTCAGATGTGAACTGCGGTCCAGAATCACTTACAACTGACTGTGGTATGCCATATCTAGCAAAATGAGCTTTAAGTTTCTTAATTACAGCAGTTGTTGTAGTTACCGATTCAAACTTGTCAACTTCAAAGAAATTACTGAAATAATCGACGGTAATCAAAAAATGTTCATTATTTAGTTCAAAGAGGTCAGTGCCTATCTTAATCCACTGATGAGCAGGTACATCATGATTAATTAGAGTCTCTTTTGAATTACTTGTTTCAAATTTACGACAAGTCTCACAATTTGAGATATACTGTTTAATGTCAGAGTTCATGCTCGGCTAGTAAACACATTCTCGTGCTCGTGGAAGACATCCATCAATTCCGATGTGAGATGAATGTAGCCGTTGCTTTATTTCAGCGCATAAGCTAGATGGAATTATAACACGATGACCCTTGAAGAGCAGTCCCTCTTGAGAACTTAGTTCATCACGCATACTATAGTAAGAAGCAATTTCACATGGAATTTCAGTCTTGCAGTTAGGCCATCATTCTAAAATAAAGTTTGCCAAAACGTTAAGTGTAGAGTCACTTTGCGTTGCATAGCGAACCTGTTGTAGCCTTTCATCACGGATAGGCAAATATTCCATCATATTCACCTGTTAAAGTTCAGAAAAATCAGTATTACATTGCTCATCCATATCAGAAATGAATGCTCTACAACGCGTATCTGCAAGAATCATGTCTTTGCCCTTAAGGTAGGAGAGATCAATGTCATATTGTTGAGCATACAGTAACATCGACTGAAGTCGTTTTGGTGCATTAGCTAAAGGTTTCCGAATGATTGACACCAGTGGCTGATGATCAGTTTGAATAAACGTTGGTCTGCCGAAGACAAACTGGTGAAATTTCTTCAACGAAAACACAACAGCGAGCATTTCCTTTTCGATTTGAGCATATCGATTTTCAATCTCAGTCAACGCACGACTGGCATACGCGACCTGTTGATTATTTTGTAATAAGACACTACCTAGACCAGTTGAGATCGCGTCACACTGGATAGTAACAGGTTGAGTTGAGTCATAGTAAGCTAAGACCGGAGTTTGTGAAACTAATCGCTTCATTTCATCGAATGCTTTTTCATGTTGTTCATTCCAACAAAATGTAACATCTTTACAAGTCAGCTGACGAATAGGTTCCATGACTTGTGAGAGACATGGCAAAAAATTAGCCAAATAATTCACAGTACCATTTAAACGTTGTACACCAGGTACATCAGTTGATGGTTCCATCTTCAAAATTGCCTCCACTTTCGAAGGATCAGCTTTTAAACCATCCCGTGTGATGAGATGACCAAGAAAGGAAATTTCTGATTTTCCAAAGTCAGTTTTGTCCTTATTCAACTTAATGTTTTTTTCACGACAGCGCTGAAAAAGAGCTCGCAAGTTTTTGTCATGGTCAATACGCGCTTCCTCCAATGTTTCACCACTTCCGTAGATAATAACATCATCGACGACGTCAATTATACCATCTGAATTCTCAAGAGCAAAATTAAGCCTTTTTTGGAAAATTTCGGAGCTTACACACAAGCCGAAAGGAAGTCTGAGCCAACGGTAACGCCCAAATGGAGTTTGAAAAGTTGTTAAGTAACTTGAATCTTCATCAAGTGAAACATGCCAGTATCCATTTGTTAAATCAACTTTTGAAAAGATTTTGGCATTTGATAGCTTTGGCAGAATATCATCTAAAACAGGTAACTGAAAAATTTCACATTTTAGAGCTGTGTTCCAAGGTCGCGGGTCTAAACAGATTTGCAAATCACCTGATTTTTTAGTTGCGACAACGATACTGGAATTCCAATCAGTTGCTCTATCAACTGGAGCAATAACTTCAAGTTCAACAAGTCGATCCAACTCGCCTTTAACCTTCGGCTGAAGTGAAATGGGTATTCTCGGTGGGCGTGAAGTTTGAGGGCGTACATTTTTTTCCATTTCTAAATGCACAGAACCAGGTAAATTACCAACAGATTGGTCAAAGATATCGGAAAATTCTGTCAAAATTTTAGAATCAGGACTTGATGATAAGGAGTTAACCGAGTCAAACTTGTCATAATTAACAGTTATCATTTTCATTTGTTCAGAAGCTTGTTTGCCAATAAGAGGAATGAGCTTTTCTCTCACAATAACAAATTCCACAGAATATGTTTTGTTTGTTTTGACATTCTGTATTACAAGACGCTTTTTTCCAAGCGGTTTAATCTCAGTATTATTCCACATATGAAGAATTTTTTCACAACGCTCAAGCTTTACATTATGAAGGAACTTTTGGGGTAGAATATTAACAGTTGCACCACAATCATCTTGGAATTTGACAAGATGATTGTTCACACGAAAGTTGGCATGAATAGAATTTTTTCTTTGCATATCCAGTGTGTAAACATTTTCACTATTTACACAAAGAACAAACTCAGCAGTATTATCATCGATCACGTTGACATTACGACGCTGAGGACATCGAATGCTGAAATGATTCCGCCGGGAACACTTATTGCAGGTTTTGCCCCAAGCCGGACATTTTTCTTTAACGAATGGATGCACCTGTGCACAAAATTTACACTGCTTTGACGGTTTATTTGGAGTAGCTTTGGCAGCAGGTTTATCTTTATGTGATGAATTGGCTGCAGAAACTTTTACTTTACTAACATATCCATCAGTCTTGCTCTCACCGATTGATTTCAATTGGCTTCGTGTTGCCTCAGAACTTCGGCAAATATCAATGCATTGAGCTAACGAGAGTTTGCCATTTTCCAGTAACCGTTTCCGAGTTTGCGCACACTTGACCCCCAGAACAATTCGATCACGAATTAGTGAGTCGTTCATGCAGGTACAAAACCCACAGGATTTTGCGAGAGATTTTAACGCAGTGACGAACGAGTCAATGTTTTCACCATCACGTTGAACACGATTGTTAAAGACATATCGTTCATATGTTTCGTTGGTTAGACCAATGATATATTTGTCAACTTTCTGTATGATCAACCCTAAATCATTTTGATCTTCGCTCTCGGTAAATTCAAAGCTGTTAAAAATTCGCAGCGCCTCGACCCCAACACAATGGAGAAACATAGCCTTTTTATATCGATCAGCTTGAGAGCCTAGATTTGCCACAATTACATAGTTCTCCCATGTTTGCTTCCATAACTTCCAATTTTCAATTCTGTTAGATGCTAGTACCAACGGACTAGGCGCCCGGGTATTAGGAACGGGTGTGTCAGACATCGTGACAAAGATATAGGTAATGAGGAATAGAAGCGAAATTAGGAAACACAATGTTCAATTGACTCGTCCACCAACGGAGAAAGGTCTATCACACTTTAGACAATTGCCGATCCACCGCAGCAATACAAAATACACCTGCCACCATGTTACATTAAAGTTAGTGTGTGTATTAGAAGATGTTTGGTGCCGAGAACACATGGGATAAAACTGAAAGAAGGCTGACATTTTTATTACTAGAAAACATGACGTCATCATGAATATTCATTAGCATGAATATTTGTACATATAAATCATTAGTGAGCTTTACTTAAGCATAATAATGTGACATAAAGTTAGTGTGTATATTAGAAGATGTTTGGTGCCGAGAACACATGGGATAAAACTGAAAGAAGGCTGACATTTTTATTACTAGAAAACATGACGTCATCATGAATATTCATTAGCATGAATATTTATACATATAAACCATTAGTGAGCTTTACTTAAGCATAATAATGTGACACTCTCCTGACCTTCCTTTTTGAAGATATGAGGAGGCGGTAGCGACCGAGGGCCGAAGGGTCCTAGATAACTTAGGTTCAAACAAGAACAAGTAGACCTAAGAATTGCTATTTCAGCGTTAAGATGGTGGGATGCCAGTATACCAAGGTCACAGGATGGATGCCATTTTGACTTAATAACCTATACCATAGTTTTTATATCTTTCATTTCATGCGCACGGATTATTATTCATGTGAATGGATCAAAGGAGTGGTGCTCGTTCCTTTCGAGCAAGATCTGGTGAACCCCGAGGTGGACCCCGGAAATGACGTCATAGTCACGTGACGCCATTTTGTGTTGTCATGGTAACGCGCTTGGCCGGCCATGTTGTGATGTCATACCCATGGTGAAACGTTGTATCACTGCGCATGCGCAGCCCGTGTTGTTATGGTAATACGCATTTCCGTCGTCCATTTTGTATACAGGGCGCCGCCATCTTGGTTTGTATAGTAGCACCCGGCTGCCAGGTAACCCAAAGGCATCTAATAAGACGGGGGTATGTTTGGAGGGTATGTTCGATGCGATGGAAGTACAACGAGTTACCCAGATGATCCTGTGAACGACTTATTTTCACCGGAAATCACCAAAATGGACCAGAATTATTTTAGAATATTGACCCTAATAGCACCACGTATTGTTATAAGATCCATAAAAGGTGTGTTCCTTATCTAACTCGAATTCCATAAGAATCCTCGTTCAGTAGTACATATTTTATACCTTATCTGTTCTACCCGACTGCTATCTACTCTAGTATACTGATTATCCCTGACTGCCCCTGTTGATTCTTATGCTTGTTCTACCCATGATATGGTGGCATTGTCCATGTATTCATGGCTCTCTCTTACCTTAGTAGATTATTTGGCTTGTTCTACCCGTGATATGACTATTATCTACACTATTTGTTGGGCTTACCAGTAGACCCGGACATAGCTACAGGTGACACTTTCCCGACGGGCCATCGGTGCCCCGTTTTCTTCGTATGAGGTCATGGGGGTTATGAGGGCCATAAGGAAATGTCATTACTCTCATCCTCATCTCGGCATTTTGTCACCACGGTCCACAGAATCCCAATTTTGGAATCCCTTTCTAGTATCTGGATGGCCTTCAGAATCCCCTTTTCACCGTATGAGACCATGAGGACTATGAGGGCCATAAGGAAATGCCATTACTCTCATCCTCATCTCCACATTTGTCACCACAGTCCACAGAATCCCAATTTTGGAATCCCTTTCTAGTATCTGGATGGTCTTCAAAATCCCCTTTTCACCGAATGGGGCCATAAGGGCTATGAGGGCCACAAGGAAATGCCATTGCTCTCATCCTCGTCTCGGTATTTGGTCGCCACGGTCCACAGAATTCCAATTTTGAATCCCTTTCTTGTATCTGGATGGCTTTCAGAATCAGAATCCCCTTTCATCGTATGAGGCCATGAGGGTTATGAGTGCAATAAGGAAATGCCATTACTCTCATCCTCATCGCGGTATTTGGGTACCCCTTTTTCATCGTAGGAGGCCATGAGGGCTATGAAGACCTCATAGCCATCATGGCCCTATGGCCTCATCTCGGTATTTGGGGACCCCCACCCCATGGGCAAACCATTACTGGTACCCCATTATGGAATAGGACTAGCTTTGGCGTCCTCATAGCCCTCATGGCCTCACACGAAGAAAACGGGGCGCAGATGGCCCGTCGGGAAAGTATCAACTGCAGCTATGTCTAGGTCTACTGGTAAGCCAGATAAAGGTAGACTGGTGCAGATAATAGTCGTAGCACGGGTAGAACAAGCCAAATAATCTACTAAGGTAAGGGAGAGCCAGGAATGCACGGACAATGCCATATCATATAATGGGTAGAAAAGGCATACGAATCTACAAGGACAATCAGGGATAATTAGTATACTAGAGTAGATAGACGTCAAGTAGAACAGATATGTTATAAAATATGTAGTTGTAAACGAGGATTCTTATGGAATTCGAGCTAGATAAGGAGCACATCTTTTATAGATCTTATGCCACTACGTGGTACTATTAGAATCAATATTCTAAGAGAATTCGGGTCCGTTTCGGTTATTTCGGGTGAACAGCAGTCGTTCTCGGGTTCATTTGAGTAATTCGTTGTACTCCCATTGAATCGAACGTACCCTCCAAACATACCCTCATCTTATTAGATGCCTTTGGGTCACCTAGCGACCACGTGCTACCATAGAAACAAGATGGCGGTTCCCTATATACAAACTGGACGACGGAAACGCGTATTACCATAACAACACGCGCTGCACATGTGCAGTGACACCACGCGTCACCATGAGAATGAAATCACAACATAGCCGCTCACGCGGGTAACCAAAACGTCACTTCCGGGGTACACCGCGCGGTCCACCAGATCTTGATCGAAAGGTACGTGACATACTACTGATCAATAATCCATTTGCACAGCTTATTAATTTGTGTGCACGGAATATTATTTCATGTGCACAGATTATAATTCACGTGAATGATTTTATTAATTCGTTCGCATTGATTATTATTTTGTTGGCATGGATTATCATTTCGTGTGCGTGGATTATTAATTTACGCACACGGATTATTAATTCAAACGCACGGATTATTAATTCAAACGCACGGATTATTAATTCGTTTGCCTTGATTATTACTTCATGCACGGATTATTAATCTGTGCGCATGAATTATTAGTTTGCGTGCTTGGATTATTCTTTTGTTCGCTCTGATTAATATTTCGTGTGCACAGATTTTAATTCGTGCGTATGGATTTTAAAAAACATGTCACCTCACCGGCTCCATACATATGCTCTCCGGACCATTGTCAATTACTTTTATTTTAATTTTATAGATTAATTATACTCGAGATTTCTTGGGTAAGACAATTAATTCCAAATGCCCATGTACAGACATGGTGGTTTTGTGTGCTAAAGTGTACTACAGGTCTGTTTTTGCACCTGCATTCAACCGTAGCTAACCCTGTTTCTGTCGGGTTAGTAGGCTGGAGTGCTTGGTATTGGTTCGCCGCTGCTCGGTGGTTCTCTCCAGCTTCTGTGGCGCATAATCCACCGTAATACTACCCGATATGACATGGCTTGGTCCATTAAAGTGTCATAAAAGCCCAGTAAAACATGGAAACAATGAATGATAAACTAACAATCAAAGAGTTTGCATATTTAGTTTATAAGCACATAAACAAAGAACAAATATTGGATAAATGAGTACTGTAAAAATTATGTGCAAATGGCAGCAGAGAATCCAAAGTAAAACAATTTGAAGCAGAATACATTAACACACAGTGCATGTATGATCAATTATCTGAGAGCAATTACAGCTCTTGGATAACCGTGTGTATTTGTGCTTCCAAAGCTGAATGGAATAGTTCAAAATATTAAGCATAGCGACCAGTGTTCATGCAACATTCACTTGTAAATGCCATTGCCCCTGTATCGATGTGCAACCCATCATCTAATTCGCTAAAGGGGCCGAAACAAATAGCCGCGACCGGGTAATTCAGTAAAACATGCAGGTAATAAGAGCACACGCTTTTGTTTTCAGTTTGGCGTATGAATCACATCCAGGTGCAACTGAAGAATAAATTTTATCCCAACTCGGATATATTTTTTGCCGGTAAAAAGTCCGGTATCCGGTAATGTTTTCGGTGAGTGTATAAAACTAGGTTTTAAAGTACTAAAAGTAGCCCCGAACGTGTGAAAAGTGGCAATTTAATAAAACTTACGCACTGAAATGTGTACAAATGAAGGTGAAGCAATGTTTATTTTACTGAAGGCTACCTTCAAGCGAAATTTACGGCAGCGCAGAGCCGCCACACCGTAGTATATTTCCATGGATTCCTAATCTGTTTTTAAAGATTACTAATCTGTTTAAATAGATTACTAATCTGTTTTTACAGATTACTAATCTGTTTAAACAGACTACTAATCCATTTTTACAGATTAACTAATCTGTATTTACAGATTACTAATCTGTTTAAACAGATTACTAATCTTTTTTTACAGATTAACTAATCTGTATTTACAGATTAGTAATCTGTTTAAACAGATTAACTAATCTGTATTTACAGAATACTAATCTGTTTTTACAGATTAACTAGTCTGTAAAAACAGATTACTAATCTGTTTAAACAGATTAACAATCTGTTTTACAGATTAACTAAGTAATCTGTAAATACAGATTAGGTAATCTGTTTAAACAGATTACTAATCTGTAAACACAGATTAATTAATCTGTTTAAACATATTACTAATCTGTAAATACAGATTAGTTAATCTGTAAAAACAGATTAGTAATCTGTAAAAACAGATTAGGAATCCCTGGAAACATACTGCGGTGTGGCAATCAACACATTATTTATGTCACAAAAACGATTTAGCCGAAGTGCACGGCGGGTGAATTTTGCCATACTTGTCAAATGGAGGTGTAGCTAATTCGTGCGCGTGAAATATGGATCTGTTTGTGAACAATGAAGGGATTTAGCAGAACGTTTTGAGGAAAGAAAACATAATTTGAAGAAATAACAATAAAGTTGTGTAAACGCCCTTTTTAAAAAAGGGGGTTCATAATTTATTTTCAGTTACCGTTTCGTCAAACACATGCCGAGGTGATAATAAATATTAAAACCAACATTCGATTTATTAATCATTATATAGTATTAAGGCGCGAGAATGGAAAAATCATCGGCAATATTATTGGAAAAGAGTACTATTTATATTAGTGGATACCAGTACTAGTACCAGATTTCTGCATGCCCTACCCTTTGATACCCACCCAAAGCCTCGGAACCATTAAGACTGGGGCCTCGCGCGCCCACTTCATCAATCTCTATGTGTGGGCTCCCGGTGGTGGACCGCCCCCCCCCCAAAAAAAAAAAAAAAAAAAAAAAAATTCAAACTGTCATTTAGAGTTTTTAACCCTTATCTTCGCTCCGGAGGCACCAGAATGGATTCCAGAGCTTCTGAATTTAAAACAAAAAATCCGGGAAAGGGTCTCTTGACTCACAGCCGTGGGAAGAAAGCTCTACTAGTTGTTCATTCCAGTCGCCCACTTAACATATTGTATATGGCACACAATAATGTGTATAATGGACGACTGGAATGAATAACTAATGAATTGTTTAGGATTTAAAACTTCGACCCCTCCTCCTTCCCCTCAAAGAGGTGCCATCCAGGTACTCCTCAAATTTTGGTTTCTCTTTATCCTGTATGCCACACAAAAACCAGAATCATTTACCACAATTTCGGTTACAATCAGGCTTGTCAAAGTTCCGCCGGTACTTGGTTTATCGGAACCCAGACGGTACTGGGCCGTACCGCGGTACCGGTACCGGTGTCGGTACCTTTAACAACACATAAAAAGGTCATTAAATGACAATGAAACAATGTATGCTATGGAATATATTCCTAACAAATAAATCGGTAATGTGAACCGAGTTCTTAAGATTCGAATATTCGTGGGACATCGCGTCACTTCGAGTATAAACTTATGGGTGGACGAGACTTCGAACTTTAAACCTGCTCTGTGCGTCGACTCGGCACCTTCAGTGACGATCTTAGGTAGATGCCTTCGACGTTCTAAATAACAGATTTTATAATTAGACACACGTGCATTGGAGACTATCCAGTACTTAGAGAACACTGAACATGGTCTCTCGATGTGCTATAAAACATGGGGTCCAGGAGGGACCATGCTTGAGTGTTGCTCTGAAATTTTATATACAGTCCGAGGTGTGACTGACTCGAGTACCGAGTACCGCCGGTACTTGGCTTCAGAATCGGTACCACAAAAACGGTCCCGTTTTTGTGGTACCGGTGTCGTTACTGGTACCGGTTGACAAGCCTGGTTACAATTCTTGTGATTTTTTTTACGCTCTCTTTTCCCGGAATTGATAACCCCCGGACCGTCCTGGCGCGCGATGTCTTTTAAATATTTTTTCGTAACACCCGCACTTGCCCACTGAACCCTTCCATTGAACGGCTCGCTATTAAGTCCCTCACCTGCCTACTCAATCCTGTTGGGTTATTGGAATTCCAAATAGTGAATGTTCTGTTCAGAAATGGCCCACCTCTATTTATCAGTTCAGAGATAGCTCATTTCGACAGAGTCCCTGAAATTATGTGCGTGTTAGATAATAGAAAAGAAATAAAATAAGTCGGATTGCTATTGAGCAAAACAAACGCAACTGTCACTTTTTATTATTTGGATGTATTTCGGCATGCGTTTGAAGAAAGGACAAAACTCTTTTCTCGGTAATATTTCCGGTAATTTCCCCATTCTGAGGTCTAGATATATAATCCATTTTCCAGATTTCGAACATGGGATTGGCGTCTTCGATCCTACTGTTGTTAGTCTAGAGACCCTTCCCCAGGTATGTTTTTTCAAATTCTGAAGCTCCTCGGGTATCGATTCATGTGCCTAAGGGAAGGTGAGGGTTAAAATAAAATCAATGAGTGACAGTTTGGATTTCTGATTTAGGGGCCGTTAGCTCCCCACCCCCAAGCCTCCACTGGGAGCTCAGAAATAGGGATTGATGGCGTGAGCTCACAAGGTCCCATTCTTAATGGCTCCTACAGCTTTGGGTGAGAATCATGGCGTAGAGCATACATGAATCTAGAACTGGTCTAGTATCCAATGGCATGGATAGAACTCTTTTCCGGAAATGCTGTGGGTAATTTGATATTTTTTTGACGTCTAGCTACTATATTTCAACATTACTTTGAGCGTTGCTTTCAATATTTATAATCACCTCGGCGTGTGTATGGCGAAACGCTAACTGAAAATAATTAAAAAAATAGCTTTACACAGCTTTACTCCTTTAAATTACAAATGGTTTCTTTCCAAACAAATTCTGTTAAATCCCTTCATAGTGAACAAACATATCCATATGTTACATACACTGATTAGTCTGTTTAGCAAGTATGATAAAATTCACCTCACCACACCAAAATATCCCGTGATTTTAACCTGCTTTGGTGATACTGTGTAACTGGCCCTTTTTGGGGCCTTAGTAGAGCCCCTAAATGTGGTCCGATTAGGGCGGTTGAGGAGTCAATTTTCTTTATTCCTCGGGGCCACCCATCAACACCAAAATATCCCGTGATTTTAACTTGCTTTGGTGATATTTTGTAACTGGCCCTTTTTGGGGCCTTAGTAGGACCCCTAAATGTGGTCCGATTGGGGCGGTTGAGGTGTCAATTTTCTTTATTCCTCGGGGGCCACCCATCAACACCAAAATATCCCGTGATTTTAACTTGCCTTGGTGATATTTTGTAACTGGCGCTTTTGGGGCCTTAGTAGGGCCCCTAAATATGGTCCGATTGGGGCGGTTGAGGTGTCAATCTTCTTTATTCCTCGGGGGCCACCCATCAACAACAAAATATCCCGTGATTTTAACCTGCTTTCGTGATATTTTGTAACTGGCCCGTTTTGGGGCCTTAGTAGGGCCCCTAAATGTGGTCCGATTGGGGCGGTTGAGGTGTCAATCTTCCTTATTCCTCGGGGGCCACCCATCAACATCAAAATAACCCGTGATTTTAACCTGCTTTGGTGATATTTTGTAACTGGCCCTTTTGGGACCTTAGTAGGGCCCCTAAATGTGGTCCGATTGGGGCAGTTGAGGTGTCAATCTTCTTTATTCCTCGGGGGCCACCCAGGAACACCAAAATATCCCGTGATTTTAACCTGCTTTGGTGATATTTTGTAACTGGCCCGTTTTGGGGCCTTAGTAGGGCCCCTAAATGTGGTCCGATTGGGACGGTTGAGGTGTCAATCTTCTTTATTTCTCGGGGGCCACCCATCAACACCAAAATATCCCGTGATTTTAACCTGCTTTGGTGATATTTTGTAACTGGTCCGTTTTGGGGCCTTAGTAGGGCCCCTAAATGTGGTCCGATTGGGGCGGTTGAGGTGTCAATCTTCCTTATTCCTCGGGGGCCACCCATCAACATCAAAATATCCCGTGATTTTAACCTGCTTTGGTGATATTTTGTAACTGGCCCTTTTTGGGGCCTTAGTAGAGCCCCTAAATGTGGTCCGATTGGGGCGGTTGAGGAGTCAATTTTCTTTATTCCTCGGGGCCACCCATCAACACCAAAATATCCCGTGATTTTAACCTGCTTTGGTGATATTTTGTAACTGTCCCTTTTTGGGGCCTTAGTAGGGCCCCTAAATGTGGTCCGATTGGGCGGTTGAGGCCACCCATCAACACCAAAATATCCGGTAATTTACTTATTGGTGTTTAAGGTCACATATTTCTGCACAATGGCTAACCATGACCGTGACAGTTTTACGGGTGGAGGAAGCCGGAGTATTCGGAAAGAACCACCGAGCAACGGCGAGCAACTGTCAACTCCCCAACATACCAACTCCACACAAGCAGGATTAGCATTGGTTGAAGACAGGTGCACCATCGACGTGCACTACGCCTTAGTACACGTCACCGTGCCCCCACGCGAACAATGGGGGTGAAGTGTCTTGCCCAAGGACCCAACGCGGTTGCCGCAGGTGGTATTCGAACCGAGGACCTCTCGGCTTGCAGCCTGCACCTCTACCAACTGAGCCCCCCCCCCCCCCCCATTAACCCATTATCTAACGCTAGTAGCAGACGATACTCGTCAAAAAAAATTCTCGTGTAGCTAAAAATTTTCATTTTTGCATTCAAAACACAGGGTGTTATCTCTCATTGGAATGATCGCAACGCGCTCGTTAGAATGAGGAGGTCATAACCTATGTTTTGGAAGCATAAGATGTAAATATAAAAAAGACGGAATAGCGATTTTTGTGTACGGTGCTGGCCGTTTTTGGCCATTACTTTAGGTAAAGGGTTAAACGCATTTTGACCAATTACTCTCAGCCCAAGGAAGGGACAAACTGACCTAGGGGGCAATGATTAAAAAGATAGCTAAGTTGTTATAACAAGATAGCTAAGTTGTTATAACAAGTTAGCTAAGTTGTTATAACAAGTTACTAAGTTGTTATAATAAGTTAGCTAAGTTGTTATAACAAGTTAGCTAAGTTGTTATAACAAGTTACGCTAAGTTGTTATAACAAGTTAGCTATGTTGTTATAACAACTTAGCTAAGTTGTTATAACAAGTTAGCTAAGTTGTTATAACAAGTTACTAAGTTGTTATAACAAGATAGCTAAGTTGTTATAACAAGTTAGCTAAGTTGTTATAACAAGTTAAGCTAAGTTGTTATAACAAGTTAAGCTATGTTGTTATAACAAGTTAGCTAAGTTGTTATAACAAGTTACTAAGTTGTTATAACAAGTTAGTTAACTTGTTATAACAACTTAGCACAGGTAAAAAAAATACATCAACTGGCGTTAGAACGCTGCCGTACTATGTGCATTTTTTAGAATTGTAACACCTACCGTTGAAGAAGCCTGTCAATGGAGACGGAAAATCCGTCTACCCTACTTCTGTTTTCACTTTGATAACAACTGAATGTGAGTTCTAATCTGTTTAAAAATGTATCCCCATTATCAGAAAAGAATTCTGCATACGTCTATATGTGTCTGTGGGAAAAACACTAAGAGATTATTACCATTATGTGGATGTACAAAATATGTATCCGAGTCGAGCTCCGGGTTCTAAGGGCAGATCACGACGAGTCGAAGACGAGTCGTGATCTACCCTTAGAACCCGGAGCGAGACTCCGATACATATTTTGTACATCCACATAATGGTAATAATCATTTTATCTTACAATATATTGGGGATAAGTCAAGAATGTAGACGAATATATAAAGGCCTATAACGAACTATTTATTCGTACGGATGAACATAAAGAAAAAAAATGGAACTCACACGAAAGGAACGTGCTTGTATCCGACCCCCTGATACAAACATCTGTATCAGGGGATCGGATACACGACAGTTGCGGAGTTAACACAGACAAAATACATGTTGATTGTAAGATAAAAAATAACAACGACTGTTACGACCCATAATGTAATAAATGACCATAATGTAATACCTACCCATAATGTAATACAAAAAATGCCCGTAATGTAATACGTACCCATAATGTAATAAAAGCCAACCCATAATGTAATAAATGTAATAACGTGTCATAAATGTTAGGCGCCCATAATGTAATAAAATTTAAAAAAAATTAGATACAAATTACACTCATCCAGGCCCGTAATGTAATAAAATTCTAAGCTTGATTTTTGTTTTTTCTCTTTACTTCAGCAGTGCGTCCGGCGTACTTATGACACACCCTACGCCTCCGTCAATGCTGCCAAAGGCCCCTATGCCGTACACAGCCAACATGTATTGGGATTACGATGGAGAGTATTCCGGGACCTGGGGGTGAGTATACTCAGCTCTGAGTGACAGGCATTATCCCTCTTCTATTTGTACCACCCACGCAAACGACTTTCTCGATAGCCTCTACTGCCCTGCAACAACCATATAGGTCTACCTTACCAGACATTCAATAATTTTGATTCCAGGATGGTCATTTATAACTGCAATCATCATATTCGACCGGCTGTTCACTTGCACAAAAGCAATGTGGGTAGCAGGTTCCTGCTGTTAATAAATGCACGTAACTCTGCCCCAAGTTGCTGGGGCAGAGGGTGGAGTGGGGTGCGGTGGGGTTTGGGTGCACAATGACCGGATAGTTGTGGGGGGGGGAGGGGGTAGTGTGGGATACAAGGAAAAGATAGAACAGAAGCAAGACGTTGAGTCAAGCGGCGCAGAGGAATATCGGGAGGCGATACGGTGAGTGTACTGGTATTGGGATAGGGGATATACCATAGCTCGATGGGATTTGGATTAGGCTACTTTGCTCCAAATTAAGCGTACGATCTATCCTCTGTCTCTCTAATTTTCACTACCTGAACAAATTAGTCATTTCCCTTTACTGTACTACTATAAGTTTATGTCGCACCCACCGCACCTGGAAACCAATGAGCCCTATCCCAGGATGACACTTAATAACGACCACATCATATTCCCGATCCTGTGATCACATGTGTCAAGTAATAATATCAGTCCACCACACGAACTACCACTTAAACCACCTACAGTTACTAACAGTTCCTGGCGGTTGGCAGGAACTTCCTGCCAACCGCCTACTCTATCACATCGACTATTCGCGTGTTCGTCTCCGCTATTGTGTCATCTTCTAAGATACACTCAAACAACATACGTAGCTAGACACGAGGAGTAACAGGGGCCTATCCGTTTGTCCGTGTGGTGTGACCTTGACCATTAAACTTGACCATCAAACAAGTGACCTTGAACCTGTATATCGGCTCCAGCTCTGTAAAAGAGCGAAAGCTCACAGGACCATTGTTTTTTATCTGGCGATTTTTTTTCTAAAATCATGACTTGATTCGTTTTTTGAGTTGATTCAAAGAAAAGCCTGTGGGTAACAGGTGCCGGGGTTCCTGCTTTAAATCGTCCCTCGTTTTCAACACTTTTAACGAATCCGCGTTGTGTCATAAAATTATTTCCTTCATTGCGTCAGTTTGTAACTGACATAACTTTTTTTAAACAGTACTTTTGCGCAAAAGTTCGTTCTGAATTGTTACGAATGTTCCCTTAACTTGCAACTGTAGTGTACCAACACATTCATGTTGGTACACTGTAGTGGCATGTTAAGATAACATTTGTAAAAATTACTTGCATGGCTTTTGGTAACAATCGCAACATTGTGTTAACGTAATGTTCCTCAAACTTTTAGGAGATAAAATTATGTGATGATCAGCAAAAATCGTTTAACTGTTAAACTGCCGTAACATATTCCCAATAGCCATCGTACTTTGTGGAATGCCCCTATATTTTTATATAAAGACTATCATTCATTTATTTAGTTGGGATAAGCTGACTTTTTGTGAACTGTCGATCGACTCCCTTCCATCTCCATGGCTTCATTTAACCATTTTTCTGCGACTAACTACCAAACTCGACCAAGTCAATACTCAAAATATCCGTTCAATGCTTCTCCAAACTTGGAACCAAAGGCCGTAGGCCTAATATTATTTTGGTGTGGAATATCCTGTGGGCTCAATACAAGCCACATGGATTTAGTGTTGAAAATGTGTTTCCAATTTAAAACGTGTATCCTGTTGTATTCGGTACGGCGGTACGGTATTCCGTGATCCACGGGTGGCAGATTTTCCCCTTAAGCGTAGACTTTGCCTCTTCCCTGTCACAAACGCGCCCATCCATTCAGCCAGGTACACCCGAAACGCGAACCAATTTCCCTCCTCAATTACAAGGTTGGAAAGGCAGCTGGCGTGTGGGACTCTATATAGATTGATCATATTTTTTTTCAAACTTTCCCCACCAGTGCGGGGGGGGGGGGGGGGGCGTCACATTCTCCCACGCCCACCGCGATATTACGTGCCTCGATGATGCCCGCGGAGTTACTTTTCGAGCAAAATCTTTCAGCCCCCCCCCCCCCCCCCGCCCCAGACCACTGGACGCAAATAGACAGCAAGTGATTTTTATCAAAAATGTATAAACATTTAGACCATAGTACTCACACAATTAATAGTTTAAAAGACTAGCAAATGGTCGGTCGTCCATCTGAAACACTTGCGACTTAACTTAAGGCTACACCCAGCTGCTATATCCAGTATATTTTGGGCAAAACGTCTTGTCATAAAAATTCGACTGGTATCTGAACATAGGCATACCGTACATCAAAATTAAGGTTGTGTTGCATAGAACATGAATAAATGTATATCACGACTACACTGGCAGAAACGGGTTCCAGTGGTTCCTGAAAATCGGCTACTGTGCTTCCATCATAAGTTCATTACTGGACATGTTGAGAAGTTATATAAAAACTATCTGCGGCTAAAGATGTGTTAGATGTCCCAAAACAAAGCCAGGACATCAGACAAAATAAATCTGCAACATCTTTCATGTTTTAATAAAATATTCAAAATACGCAAAACCAAAGAATTTGAATAATTAGAATATTTTGTACAAACACGAAGTATTGCGAAGTTAATTTGTCTGATGTCCTTAATAATTGATTTGATACATTTTAGAGGGTGTATTTTATTAATTTCGCTCTGAAATAAATTATCAGTTGAGTTATTCAAAATAAATGGTTCAAGCTTTTTGCGTTTAACCAATGAAATAATTGCATGGAATAGGCCACTCCCACTTTACTGACATATTTCGGCAACCGATTTTCCTGCGTTTCGGCATTCATGCGGTATTCAATATCCAAAATTCAGTCTAAAAACAATTTATTTTCTCCTTGCATAAAATATAAACGCTATTTATGGACTAACTAAACTAAGATACCGTAACCTGCTACAAAAATAGAAATCGGAGGCCCCAAGTGCTTGGCAATTTAACCGTTTATTAACAACTGAATAAACTATTTGTAAACTGGCTACATTTGTTTTCTACATCCCCCCCCCCCCCACACACCCGACACCAAACACACACACAGGTGAATGGACCAGAAATATATTATATGAAAACGTACTGAGGGCGAGGGTACGTACTGAGAAATATATTATATGAAAACGTACTGAGGCAGGCCTTGCATTTTCACCAGGCCTATCAGCCTGGTCAGCCAGCCTGGTCGCCAATCTGTCAAGGCGGCAAATGCGTCTGCCAGAGTTTATGGGATGGGGCGGGGGGGGGGGGGTGTAGCATTCGGAATAATCGGTGCTGTCGCCGAATCTAGCGTTAAGAAACTGTCAACTTCATAAAGCAGAGGCGGATCCAGGATTGTTTAAAGGAGGCGCGCTAATTACCCTCGCAGTTAGTCAAAACTTGGACCGAAAGTCCGCAATATAATGTTTTTGGATTTGGTAAATTTATTTATAGTGATACGTAATGTACACAGCAGTAACGGTGTTAGAGAGTTCATACTTCGGAATTTTGTACGGAAAGCGAAACGCTTGAGGAAATAGTGGTCGCTCAGATTGTCGAATTGACAGATATACATGGTGTGGACAGTGGATGGACGTTTAACAGATACCACGCGCAAATGGTTAAATGAAACAACGTGGATAAAGGCGTCGATAGATAGTTCTTATGAAATCTATTCATTCTAACTTAATAATTACTTAACAAACTCTAGGGCACAGCCCCAAGTACGGCAACCATCGGCAAAATGTCACGGCAGTTAGTCGTGTTAAACAGTCTGGACTGACCTCACAGGGATGGTTAATTTTTATTTTCGGCACAATGATTAATAAAGATCGCTATAACGCGGTAAATAACTGGTAATTCAACAAAAAAATAAGCACTTAACTTGGGTCCGAGTCCGAGTCCTTGATTCAGTATGTGTTTTGAGTCCGAGTCCGAGTCCTCAATTCATATTTAAACTAAAATTATTTTGTGAACAACTGTAACTTGGAAGCCGATGCTGTGAAACATCTAATAGTTTTTGGCGGTTTCCTTAAGTTTATGTTTTAACAAAAAAATTTAAAAATCACCATTACCTTTTGTTTGTTCTCAAAGAAGCCAGACGTATATTCCGCTTGCTCAAGAAAAAATGATGAAGAGAAGCCGTGTACCGTATTGTGATTCGGAGGAAGAAGAAATTGAACCGACAAAGAAAAGAAAATCAGATAAGATCAGTGACTATTTTATAGAATCACAAGTATGCGAGATCATGAACACACACAGACTTATAGAAAAGGACCGGGGACATCATAAACCAGTGCCACGTGAAATTCATATGTGGCATTGTTGTTATAAATTCCGGCGTGGTGAGGGATGCTTTAAGAAAATATTTCTAGGCTGAGTGGGTAGCTAGTGGTGACGTTATAGTGGTGACGGCGTTTCAGCGAGGTCGTTTCAGGTGGCGGTTGGTTCAGTGTTATGAGGATGCGCGATAGGGGGTTTAACCTCTTTGTGGGCACTAGCTGATATTACATAGGGGGAACCGAGGAGGAGTGGGACAATGGGTACTATGGGACACGGGAGATAACTCTATTATTATTCACAGTTTGCTCACTCAGACTGAGTCTGCTGTTGCTTTGGGGAATTCATAAGATCACATGACTAAAAAGTTTCTTGCAGAACAAAATTTATTTCCTTCACGAAGGAAAATCTGAATTTTGATGGGTCTGAGAAATTGTTCGGAGTAGGTTTGTTTTTCTTCTCTTGTCCGGGAGGTTGGGGTCGTTTTTGTTATACTTCTGTTCCAATGGAAGTTGTATCTGAGCTACAAATTGCATGTTTTGTTTTTGACCTTGGATCAGCACGTTTCCAGAAAACTAGCCTGAACAATGGTTACCTGTCTGTGGGGCAGAGTGGGACATCTCCTCAGTGTACACTGGGACGATGTCGGGGACAATAGCCCGAACATGTATGTAACAGGATTTTTTCTCTCAAATATTGTGTAAGATATGTTTTTATTACACACCCGTAACTGTATTTGTCACGATCACATGGATTTTAGGGGCATGCGGTAATTTTAACCAGAAAGCTCTAGTGCGATCCGTTAAAAAGTACCTTTCGCGTGCACTAGTTCTCTCGATAGACTGGTTCTTATAGTTTGCAGCGTTCAGAGGGACATAACCAATGAGAACCATCGGCTATATTTATCTGTCGGAATTACTGATTCTCATACCAAAATGTTTGATGCACAACTGTGCTAAAAACTATTGAAAGTCATAAAAGACACATGATCTCTGCCAAGAAATTGAACAGTGAGACTCAACCTTTGCTCCGTTATTGAAAACTGAGGAAAACTTGGTTAATTTTAGAGCAAAAAAGTCCAATTGGGTTCGATATTTCAGCCAGCCACTTGTACAGTTCCCATAAATTTTGTTACAATGTTGCCCTCACCGCTGCGTGCTGCCGACGAGTCGATACGAGTTCTACTGTGTAATCCTATTCGATTCACACTTCGGCAATGAAGCAGCACGTTTGCTAAAGGCAAACATACTTTGAAGAGCATGTTAAGTTGAAGTAGTTCTCAGGAAGCAAGACTAAATCAATCTTGAAAACTGGTTACCATGAAACGGAAAAACAGGCGGCGACACGCCGAAAGCGCCTTGACTGGCTTGAGGTGTTTGGCAGCTAGTAGTACATGCAGTTACTGATTAACTATCACCAATTCCACCCTTATCCCCCCCCCCCTCCCCACACTAGCTCAATAAAGAAAATAAATTCGGAAGAATGAAAAGCCTGGTTTTATAAGAAAAAACTAAGTAGTTTACATTTGTGGAACCAATGTTTTTTTACGTTGTAGTGGGTGCTGCCTGTTGGGGCAACTGTTTTATTTTATTTTTTGCGGGGGGGGGGGGGGGGGGGGGGGGGTAGGGGAAGTAGTATTGCTAAAATATGACTTTTTCTGGAGTTTGTACTGGGGAAATTAAAAAAAGTTACCAGCTACCCACTACTGAAATTCTGAACGTCTTGAGTGGGATGGGAATGAGACCACGAAGAGGGGAGAGGGGTGGTAAATACATGTGGTGTGATGAATATAACAATAACATGATTTTGGAGGGCATTATGGTTCATTTGCGGCCCTGCAGCAATGATGAACAGCCCGAGGGTTTATTAAAGGCCCGAGACGAAGTCGAGGGACGTTAAGGGGTCGTCCAACCTAACTTTGGTCAATTTTTTGACATTTTTCCCAATGCCTCAGAAACAGATAAGAGAAGTAAGGAAAGGCAAATTATATATCAAAATAATGAGTAAAGTGCATAGAAAAGGTACATATATTTTTTTTCAGGAAAAAAAGTGAATTTTATGATTTTGAAGAAGATTAATTTGCAAATGGCATAAGTAACGAACCGGTAAAACCACAAAATAATCGGTAATTCGAAAGCCTTGTCCTCAATATAATGATAACATACTACAGATTCGGAGAAAGCATTTTTTTGACACACACTCTGGTGGGTTTTGAGGTTTGAATGTAATAACATCAACACAAATTTTTGATGTTCCGGATGTGGCCATGTTTCAACGATGTTTTTCCGGTCATGTGATTACGATGTGGTTCTTGCAGAAATACTCAATTTGGGCAATCGTAAGAATGCAAGGACGTGATCACGCCCTTTATTTGTTCGAGACAATGTATGCGCGTATTTGCAAACAGGTGACAGCAAGTACTTGAGCTGTTAATGTCATAACTGCAAAATATGGTTCGAAATTCCCTCTCGTGTTTACAGGCCGTCTGAACTTTTTTGTTGACAAAAAATCTGAATTATTGCGCACTAGAAAGACAACATGAACCACTTGTAAAAAAAATAACCGAGTGTATAAAATCGGGACGATACACATGAAATAAGGCAATATTCATAACAAAGTAAGCAGAATGCTTCAGAAATCACTTTTTCACGAAGTATATTCCAAATGACCTGGAACTATATTGAGTGTGTTAATTTCCCCTTGTCGCTGCGAAGTTATTTACGTCCTAGTAACCATGGAATTTGAAGACGGGTATGTTTGATGTCTGCAAAGGACGGATTGAAGATGGGTTGAAAATGATGCATTCGTGCTTTTAAATAAGGTGCGCTTGGACGATGCTGAGAATTTAGTTTTTTCTTCCAACCAACCATAGTAATACAAGCGTCGATCAGTGGTTTTTTTTATCGTTTTACACTGACAAATGTGACAAATCTCCTTCACCGGAAACCATCCCCCAATTTGCATATCACAATAAACATAACCGCTGTCACGGAGTGTCAGCGTGGCCGTGTGGTCAAAACCGAAACGAATTATCGAATGCACGGTCAATATTAGCTGCAATTGGCTTTTAAATAAATGAAATATTCGCAATTTCTTCATTATTCATGCCGAGTTACTTTTTAATCAAACCACATGCGTTCAGTTTCGTTTGTCGGCATCAAACTGATATTGTTTGTGGTAATTAAATAGTACGAGAAGGCGAAGGAAGCCAAATATTTTTACATCATCTATTATTTAATTCAAATTGATAATTTCTTTTATTTAACTGAAATTATGAACTGATAAGTTGGGTGTGTTGCGATTATTATTCCCCAGACCTGGAACTTAGTGGAAGTTGGAAAATCAAAGGTGCATCTAGGGCCGTGCAGTGGTGACCCCCTGTCCTCTTAATCTTAGTCTTACCCATTCATCATTGCATGTACCAACATTCCCCCTTGTATCTCAACCATTGCTACTCCAATTTGAAGGATATTTGGTTTTGTGATCGAGCATCATGGAGAAACAATGCCTGTGTAGCTGCTGTAGCATGTGTTTCTTCCCACATTTCTTCAGAGTTGTGGTACTTTTTCACTCTTTTGAGTTAGAAAATTTTGTTTATAACTAGTTGATTTGTTACAATTTGTTGCAGAGTGCCTGCTAATATCCTCAATTGTATTGCTGTAGAATTTTCTTGTGAAGATTTTGTTCCTATTACTTATCAAGCAACAACCTAATGAATATTCTGTATAAAGCCACCAATCTGATGTTTGACACTTTTATTGGAGCTGTTTTGAAGGCTTATGGAACTCAAAATGTTGATTATGGCAGGACTTTTCTATTCACCCATGAATCGATAAATTAAGTGTTATAGTTGGAAGTAAGAAGCATGAAAGGTCCAGAACTAAAACTCTAAAAAGAATGTTTTGCAATGTAACATGATTTTTGCAGATACACTTATTTGGAGGTTTGCCTGTCTGATAGTGTTTGGAACATGTGTGGCCAGGATCTTCAAAAAGAAAAAAAGAGTTAAACTTTGAGAAAAAAGGCATATGCCTTGAGTGCCGGAGGTAGAGTCATACAAGGAAGAGAGCCCCCCCCCCCCCCCCCCCAAAAAAAAAAAAAAATTTCTGTGTCAAATGGAGCTCACTTGTCATCTTTTGGGGATTGCTTTGTGTACTGCGTTCTTGAAAAAAATATGTGAGACCCTCTGGATGTGCCCTTCTGATCTCAATATGTCAGTAAGCCTCCTTGGGGAAAGTACATGCAATAATGGTTATGTAAGGTTGATTTGATGTGTTTTGAATAACAATGTACTTTTAAGTACATTAGATGGTTTATTGCAGTGACAGGTTACAGTTACCCTTATTTCTTCTCCAACAGATATCATGAGTGTATTGGTGTCCAAGAGTTAAACAAAGCTAATGTACTTATTGATAAACCAGACAAATTTAACAATTTAATCACTATCAAATTGATGCAGGGGATAAAAGGGGTTACAGTGCAAGGGGTTTGTAAATATATTTATTCAACTACAATGTATGACTTTGCAGTTCATTCTACATAGGAGAATATCATATTTTCTTTCCAAACCATTACAGTAACACATACATCTTGATATTGGGAGACACTCTTTTGTCCTTCCATACTTCTTCTGCTGGACTCCTTCAAGTTGACCTTTGTTGAACTCCCCAAATCAAAACATAAACAAAAGAAAATGTCTGCCTTCAATCAGTGAGCACTCCACTTATAACATTCGGTCTCAATCTTTATTACTTTCATGAATTAGGAAAAGATTTCTTCGAGTATGTACTTAAATGTTTATAGAATACAGCTGTTATTTTATTTTGAGGTATTTTATTGTAAAAATTTTGTTCTCTTACTTATGCCATAGCAGACTTTCAGGTGGTGCTATTTACACATGGCAGCAGTTCCATGGCAAATTTCAGTTTCCACATGTTCTATGTTTCATTCCAAGCATTTTGGTATATAATTTATTGGGGTTATTCATTTTGGGCCTTTTTTTAGACTTGAAAGAAAATTACATGAAATTTGACCAAAGTTAGGTTGGACGTCCCCTTAATAAGCTCAAGGGCTGTTCATCATTGCTACAGGGCCGCTAATGAATCATGATGCCTGACAACAATTATGTTATTACTATTATTACCACTCCCTGTTACAGCTAACCGCACGAGGGAATTGCTGGAAGAAATAATCAGTAAGTCGGTTCGATATTTCTGTTTCGATCGCGCGTTCGACTTCCGTTCGGAAATACAAAGGGACTTCATCCGAATGGGAGTAATTCATTAGACCATGGAATCTAAAAATAGCCGGGCCGCGGGCCGCTAATGGCTATTTATACCATTATCCGCCCGCGGCCCGGCTTCGTCGAATGACGTCCCTGAAATTATGGAGTTTTAACAGCCCTCCAAAATCATGTTAATCTACTAGTAACTTATAGATTTAGTGGTAATAATGCAATATATTGTCAATTTTATGAGATGACTTCCATGAAATTCAAAAATAATTATTAGAATATTTAAAACACAGTCAATATGACAATATTTTCCAGACACAGATTGATGTGTATTTTTAAATGACTAGTTAAGAATTATTTGCTAGTATTTCTGTTTTATACAAGGGTATTATTTTGCTTTAATTATCAGCAACAACACTTAAATTGAATGTCACCTATATGAATTACCTACATGGGTGTATGAGATGGGGTGGGGGTTGCGGCACTTTTATCCCCCTTCACCAATAAGCAGCTAATTTTGCAGTTTTCATTGAAAGGGACTGGTATTTTCAGAACAGATTGTTCAGAGGGAGGGGGTATTTTTATAATTTTGGCAAATATCAGGGTGGTGGGCAGATCATTTTCATAGGCAAATTCGAGGAAAGGGTCTGCATTTTGATTTTTAAACAATAGTTCAGGGCAGTTTGATTGGTCAGCCCCCACCCCAAGAAAATGTCCAAAAGCCTATCATTAGTCACATTCTATCAGTCCTCTTTAAAACTTCTTACTAAATGCAAATTCAAAATACCAAATTCCAAATTTAAGATTGACAAGATATTGGAGCAGACACATAAAAAATTATTTTGTTTTGAAACCAGATACCAAGAATAAAATATTGACAGACCCGATCAGATAACAAACTGTTGAAGTATAGTTTTATTACTAGCACAACATAATGTAAAAATCTTTGAAAATATTATCAACCAAAATAAGTTGGAGCTTACTGTGAGAACTCCCCCCCCCCCCCGCCCCCCCCCCCCCTGATTTCTCTTTGAGCCTCTGACTAAGACTGTTGGATACTTATTTCGTGAGCTTTCGAGAAAATGCTGTCAGGTTATAGATGAGTGTGTGGGGGGGGGGGGGGTGTAAAATAGGTGAACAGTCTAAACTACTTGTGGAGACAAGACATGACATTTTCTTGCAGTTATCGTGCAATATATTTCTCCCTTTGTATACATGTTGTATCTGTAGTAAATGTGGAAAACCTAAAGCCTTTATTTTGTAAGTGCAGCCCATTTCAAACAACAATTACCAAGACTTGAGATAAATAAAAAGAAGGCTAAATTTCAAGTCAGAAACATTATAATGTTGAAAAATAAAGTGCTAACTTACCAAGACTGTAAAGTTCACTCAGAATGGAATCTCAAACTGCCTCAGTTACTCTGAACGATTGAATGAATGCCCCGGAAGGGTAATTTATTGCACAAAATGTCTTTTCTCGTCCAATGTGTGCTTTTGTTACAGTGCAGAGCAGAAATGACCGATGTCCACATGAGATAGGCGATAGCCTAGTGGCAGTAGATCTAGTGCATGTAAAATCAAGCAGAGTTCAAACTTCTATTTTAGTTTCACTTTCAAGTTTCAGTTTAAAAAGCACGAAATTTAAACAGAGCGCCCAGTTCGCACCGTATTTAAATTAAAATCCTTGTACATTTTCCATCCTTCAGATATAATGATGCCTGCACACCCACTTTTGAAAACACATTTCAGATCACATAATTTGTGACGGCTGATATGATGAACGCAATCTTTTCAGTTTCAAGTGGCCGGACCGACAATTTTGGGGGAACAAAATGAATCAACAGCGATTCTACAGGTGACAAGGTCAAAGACTTAAGACTGGTTCTCTGACAAAATTGCCCGTTTCTCTCTAAAATTCTTTCAACCGTTCAAAACGTCGACTATTTAATTAAATTAGCGATTAATTACAGTGAATTCTTTTTCAGGGTTGGGTGTGTAATAAATACAGAACCACACTTATGTTTGAATGGGTTAACGATTACTGAACTCGAGCGTGTGGCGCTGGGATAACCACTCGAGCCTACCGGCTCTCGTGGTATCCCTGCGCCACTCGCTCTCGTTCAGTAATCGTTAACCCATTCAAACATAAGTGTGGTTCTGTATATTTAAAGGAGGAAGCAGGAAGGAGAGAGAGAGAGAGAGAGAGAAGAGAGAGAGAGAGAGAGAGAGAGAGAGAGAGAGAAGAGCGGGAGGGGCTGTGGACTCTTCAGCGAATAATTTAATATATTCTAAAAACAATTATCCCCATATCAACATAAATATTCAATATTTATTTCATGTGAGAGTGTGTGCCGATGTGTTTGTGAGAGGACGGGGGGGGGGGGGTGCCAGTAGCGAAGCTTTGGTGTGGGGGGGGGGGGGGCTTTGGTCTGAAGGGTTGTGGGAGGAGGGGAAGTGACCGGAGGGTCCTAGTTAGGATTAGGAGAGACCCCCGAAACCATACACATCGGTCTTTCAAGTATCATTTTTCCTGTTCCCCTATTATAGAATCTTGGCTGCGCATGGGTGTTGCAGACTCTCCATATACAAGAGTGTATAATTTAATAAATTAAAAAAATATCCCCAGTTCAGCACAAATATTGTTTCGTTGTGATTGTGCGTGTGTGTGTTGTTGTTGTTTTTTTGTGGGGAGGGGCGGGGGTGGGGGTGAAGGACACAATCATATTATAGAGGAATTTATAATGTTGGTTTTTGATCCCCTGACGGGAGCACTGTCTACAGTGCGAGGAAAGTGCTGTGGTTGACCTCACGGGGCTGCTGGGTGTGGGCTTTTTTGCAGGTCACAATCATGTTTTAGAGGAATTTAGAATGTTGGTTTCGGATCCCCTGCCTAGAGTTGAACCCTCGGAAACCCTGTCTGGCGATCACAGGTGGAACACCTAAACCACTAGACCATTGCATACCCTTTGCCCTTTGAACACTGATGGTATCTTCCATGTAAGTTCAATGGAAGCAATTGGAAGAGTTCATATTCATTATTTGGGGTAAGACCAATTAATATTTTTAACGTGCAGCCATAGGGCTGCAAGAGAAAATATTGACTGGTCCACACCTCACATTTACCATGTAGCCATTCCACTTTATGACATTATGACGTAGCTTGTGACCCGGGCGGAAAAGCGGCCTCTGGGTTCGAAGGGTTAAAATTGATGGCTGGAAGCTGATGATGAACTATCTCATAAGCCATCTAGAAAAGACATTAAAAAGGATGTTATTTTCTTGTTGAATATAAACGAATTAAACTTACTAGTGGGAGTGAAGGTGTATTCTATGTCGATGTATTCTATGTCGGTGTAGTTACGCAACTTGATGATGAATCTGTTTCTGTTAATTTCATGAAAAGTTTGCCAACTTCGATAGGATCAGATAGGTTTGTGTTCGTGTTTCTAGATGAACCAGACACTGATACTGTTGACTTCAGTGGTATTGAACTCTTATTGCCTAAATCGACAACCGCTGGTGCCTGATGGAGAGCTGAAAATCGTCTGATTGTTTCACTCATGGATTTAACGGACTACTTTTAAGACAAAACATCTACTATTCTCCTCTTTCTTGCCATGCATGTTTGTAACTGATAATGAATTCTCACATTCCCATCTTTCTTGCCATGCATGTGTGTAACTGATAATGAATTCTCACATTACCCTCTTTCTTGCCATGCATGTGTGTAACTGATAATGAATTCTCACATTCCCATCTTTCTTGCCATGCATGTGCGTAACTGATAATGAATTTTCACATTCCCCTCTTTCTTGTCATGCATGTGTGTAACTGATAATGAATTCTCACATTCCCCTCTTTCTTGGCATGCATGTGCGTAACTGATAATGAATTCTCACATTCCCCTCTTTCTTGCCATGCATGTGCGTAACTGATAATGAATTCTCACATTCTCCTCTTTCTTGCCATGCATGCGTGTAACTGATAATGAATTCTCACATTCCCATCTTTCTTGCCATGCATGTGCGTAACTGATAATGAATTCTATTCTCACATTCCCTCTTTCTTGCCATGTATGTGTGTAACTGATAATGAATTCTCACATTACCCTCTTTCTTGCCATGCATGTGTGTAACTGATAATGAATTCTCACATTCCCATCTTTCTTGCATGCATGTGCGTAACTGATAATGAATTCTCACATTCCCCCCTTTCTTGCCATGTATGTGTGTAACTGATAATGAATTCTCACATTCCCCTCTTTCTTGCCATGCATGTGCGTAACTGATAATGAATTCTCACGTTCCCTCCCTTTCTTGCCATGCATGTGTGTAACTGATAATGAATTCTCACATTCCCATCTTTCTTGTCATGTATGTGTGTAACTTATAATGAATTCTCACATTCCCCTCTTTCTTGCCATGTATGTGTGTAACTGATAATGAATTCTCACATTCCAAGTTGACGTTTATTGAATTGTTAATTTATTTTGTGTTCCAAAAAGGAAAACATCAGTAGTACAATGTATGTCTCGTATGTTTCAGGTCTTGGTTGGGGACCCTGGTGGGAGACCCCGGAAGTGACGTCATGTCACGTGACTCAGTGGCGCCATGTTGTGTTTTCATGGTAACCCACGTGAGCGGCCAGTTGTGACACCATCCCCATAGTGATACGTGGTGATAGTGCGCATGCGCAGCGCGTGTTGTTATGGTGATACGTGTTCCCGTTGTCCATTTTGTATACTGGAGGCCATCTTGGTTTCTATGATAGCACGTGGTTGCTATGTTACCCAAAGGCTTCTTATAGGACAGGGGTATGTTCGGAGGGTGTGTTCGATTGAATAGGAGTAAATCTAATTTCCACAAACAACCCGGCAATCCCTCCAAATCACCAAAAATCCACCCAAACTACCGAAATTGACTTTATTTGATACGGATTTCCCCCAGAATCCTTTTTAGGTCTGCCATACCATGGTACTGAGGGGCCAATAGGTACCGAGAAGACCCCAGAGGTAAGTTCGATTGAGCTACAGTAGTTTTCCTGGTTCGGATTTCCCCTAGAATCCCTTTTTAGGACCGCCATACCATGGGTTTTAACAGTAGCACGTAGTGCTATAGTACCGAGGGGGGGGGGGTGGGGGGGGGGGGGGGTGATAGACAACCTCCATAAAAGCCTATATCATTCCTAAAGCCAATAATCTACCGAGCATTGCTCGAACGACTCGAAGGCCATCGAGCAAATGAGCTTTAGCGCAATTGCTCGATCGAGTGACCCCACATACTGCTGGAACGACTCGAATCCCATCGAGCAAATGAGCTATAGAGCAATTGCGTTCGAGTGACTCGCACATACTGCTTTTCGACTCATTTCGGTATTTGAGGATACATATGGCTGGTATTGTATTATTTGAGGATACCTTTTTATAGGATACGTATCTGAGGATACTATTACCCGTTAGGCCCAGCCTGCCTTCTAGGTCACCCCATGACATATCTATCCCAAATTCCCCTTATAAACTATCGAGCAGTTACTGAAAAGTAATTGCACGAACGACTTGAAGCCCATCGAGCAAATGAGCTTTAGAGCAATTGCTCGATCGAGTGACTCGCACAAACTGCTCGAATGACTCGAACCCCATCGAGCAAATGTGCTTTAGAGCAATTGCTCGATTGAGTGACTCGCACATACGAATCTTTGACTCATTTCAGAAAAAGGGATTCTTTTGTCACAGGCGTTTTCCAGAAGAGATTCTTAAAAAGGGATTCCGTAAGTGGGATTCTTATCCGACTCCCTGACATAGGATTCGGTGTTTTAACATTTTAACACTCGAGGGTATTCCCCTTCCTTATTGGAAGTATTTATTTCAAATGGTTGTAGTTCAAAACTTCATTCAGTTAAAATTCAATCATGTCAAAACGTTTACTGGGTTCATTCAGTTAAGTTCAAGGGTGTTAATGTTATTTATATATATTATATATAGTTTATTCAAATAGTTCAAAGGGGTTATCCTACATTATATTAAGGGGTTATAGTTCAAAACTTTATTCAGTTCAAAATAGTTCAAATTTACGTGTAAATAGTTCATTCAGTTAAACTTTGTTCAATTCAAGGGTGTCAATTATATATATCTTCATTAGGGTAATAGTTAAAACATAGAGTTCAAAATATTCAAAGGGGTATTAATGTTATATACCTTCATTAGTGTTATAGTTTAAAATTAGAGTTCAAAACTATGTTGAGTTCAAGAGGGTTAACACTGGGTTATAAGTAGTATGTCAGGAGCTTTTCGGGGAACATTGGCAGGACCTCGGTGGGGGACACCGCAGGGGGACCATTGAAGGGAGAGCCAGAGGGGAAGGAAAGCAGTAGTATGTCAGGGGCTTTTCAGGGGTTAGTTGGAGGATCTCATCGGGGGACCCCGCAGGGGACCGTTGAAGGCAGCCAATAAGCTATCGAGCAGTTACTGATAAACCATTGTTCGAATGACTCGAATCCCATCGAGCAAATGAGCTTTAGAGTAATTGCTCGATCGAGTGACTCGGCATATTGCTCGAACGACTCGAATCCCATCGAGCAAATGAGCTATCGAGTAATTGCTCGTTCGAGTGATTCCTCGAATGACTCTTGGACTCATTTCAGAAAAAAGGGATTCCATAGCCACAGGCGTTTTCGAGAAAGGGATTCCACAAATGGGATTCCACAAAAGGGATTCCATAAGTAGGATTCCGTCTTACCTCGAGTGACTCGCATATATTGCTCGAACGACTCGAATCCCATCGAGCAAATGAGCTAACGAGCAATTCCTCGTTCGAGTGACTCCTCGAACGACTCTTAGACTCATTTCAGAAAAAAGGGATTCCATAACTACAGCCATTTTCGAAAAAGGGATTCCACAAATGGGATTCCCCAAAAGGGATTCCATAAGTGGGATTCCATCTTACCTCGAGTGACTCGCATATATTGCTTGAACGACTCGAATCCCATCGAGCAAATGAGCTAACAAGCAATTGCTCAATCGAGTGACTCCTCGAACGACTCTTAGACTCATTTCAGAAAAAAGGGATTCCATAGCCACAGCCGTTTTCGAAAAAGGGTTTCCACAAATGGGATTCCACAAAAGGGATTCCATAAGTTGGATTCCGTCTTACCTCGAGTGATTCGCATATATTGCTCGAACGACTCGAATCCCATCGAGCAAATGAGCCAACGAGCAATTGCTTGTTCGAGTGACTCCTCAAACGACTCTTAGACTCATTTCAGGAAAAAGGGATTCCATAGCCACAGCCGTTTTCGAAAAAGGGATTCCACAAATGGGATTCCCCAAAAGGGATTCCATAAGTGGGATTCCATCTTACCTCGAGTGACTCGCATATATTGCTCGAACGACTCGAATCCCATCGAGCAAATGAGCTAACGGGCAATTGCTCGTTCGAGTGACTCCTCGAACGACTCTTAGACTCATTTCAGAAAAAAGGGATTCCATAGCCATAGCCGTTTTCGAAAAAGGGATTCCACAAATGGGATTCCACAAAAGGGATTCCATAAGTGGGATTGCGTCTTACCTCGAGTGACTCGCATATATTGCTCGAACGACTCGAATCCCATCAAGCAAATGAGCCAACGAGCAATTGCTCATTCGAGGGACTCCTCGAACGACACTTAGACTCATTTCAGAAAAAAGGGATTCCATAGCCACAGCCGTTTTCGAAAAAGGGATTCCACAAATGGGATTCCCCAAAAGAGATTCCATAAGTGGGATTCCATTTTACCTTGAGTGACTCGCATATATTGCTCGAACGACTCGAATCCCATCGAGCAAATGAGCTAACGAGCAATTGCTCGTTCGAGTGACTCATCGAACGACTCTTAGACTCATTTCAGAAAAAAGGGATTCCAAAAAGGGATTCTTAAAAAGGGATTCCGTAAGTAGGGCTTTTTTAGTCATATGAGGCCATGAAGGCTATGCGAAAGGTATGGCGGTCCTATTGCACTACGTGCTGCAAAATATTCTTGAAGAATCCATATCACATATAGTCGGGTTTGTTTGGGTTTTTTTTGGTGATTTGAGGATTGGTGGGAGGTAGTGGGGTCTGGTGGGGACTATTTGGGGCTGGTGGGGACTAGAGGCTAATTGTCGTAAAAACCTGTGGTTTCTACAACCGGATCTCCACATCTCCTCCTACTTCACTTCCCCTCTGGCTCTCCCTTCAACGGTCCCCCTGCGGGGTCCCTCGATGAGATCCCCCAACTAACCCCTGAAAAGCCCCTGACATACTACTGTTATATTTAGGGGTTGTAGTTCAAAACTTTGTTATGTTCACTACGATCTTGGTTGTGTTGGATCTTTGTTCACTTTGTTATGTTCTGTTCACTTCGCCAACTTCACTGGGGTCAGTTCTCTTCGATGTTAGTTGTGTCCGGTCTGTTTAGATCTGTCCAACCAGTTCATCATTTTTCACTTTGTTATGTTCTGTACCTTTGTTGTTTAGTTGGTTATATATTGTCATATCTGTTTCTGTTCAGGTTCTTGCAATAATAATTGGGCGTTATCAGTCCCTTTCCCTACTCCAGAGTGTTAAAATGCCAAAACACGGAATCCTATGGATAAGAATCCCACTTACGGAATCCCTTTTTAAGAATCCCTTTCTGGAAAACGCCTGTGACTATGGAATCCCTTTTTCTGAAATGTGCGAGTCACTCGATCGAGCAATTGCTCTATAGCTCATTTGCTCGATGGGGTTCGAGTCATTCGAGCAGTATTTGCGAGTCACTCGATCGAGCAATTGCTCTAAAGCTCATTTGCTCGATGGCTTCGAGTCGTTCGAGCAATTATATTTCAGTAACTGCTCGATAGCTTATAAGGGGAATTTTGGATAGGTATGTCACGGGGTGGTCTAGAAGGAAGTCTGGGCCAAACGGGTAATAATATCCTCAGATAATACAATACCAGACCATAGGTATCCCAAAATAGCGAAATGAGTCGAAGAGCAGTATGTGCGAGTCACTAGAACGAGCAATTGCTCTATAGCTCATTTGCTCGATGGGATTCGAGTCGTTCGAGCAGTGTGGGGAGTCACTCGATCGAGCAATTGCTCTAAAGCTCATTTGCTCGATGGTCTTCGAGTCGTTCGAGCAATGACTTAGTAACTGCTCGATAGATTCTTGTCTTTAGGAATGATATAGGCTTTCATGGAGGTTGTCTACCAGTTAGCTATAATCCGAAGGCCCCCACCCCCTCGGTACTATAGCACTACGTGCTACTATTAAAATCCGTGGTACGGCGGTCCTAAAATGGATTCTGGGGGGGGGGGGGGTGGGATCCGATCCAGAAAAACTACTCTATTTCAGTCGAACGTCTCGATACCTACGGGCCTCTCGGTACCATGGTATGGTGGTCCTAAATATGATTCGGGGGGGGGGGGGATCGTATCAAATAAAGTCAATTTCGGTAATTTGGGGTGGATTTTGGTGATTTGGAGGGATTGTCGGGTTGTTTGTGGTAATTAGATTTAATCCTATTCAATCGAACACACCCTCCGAACATATCCTTGTCCTATAAGAAGCCTTTGGGTAACATAGCAACAACGTGCTACCATAGAAACCAAGATGACGGCCTCCAGTATACAAAATGGACGACAGAAACACGTATCACCATAACAACACGCGCTGCGCATGCGCACTAACACCACGTATCACTATGGAGATGACGGCACAACATGGCCGCTCACGTGGGTTACGATGACAACACAACATGGCGCCACCGAGTCACGTGACATGACGTCACTTCCGGGGTCCCCCCACCGGGGTCCCCCAACCTAGACCTGAAACATACGAGACATATACTCCTAACATCTGAAGCCTTCTTCTTTACTGACATCCCTGGTGCTTTAGTCGCACTTTCCCACAGTGTATTCCACTGTGCCCCGCCAAGTGGGGTGTAGTGAGACAGATGGGTAGGTTCGTTCGACAAGTAGTTACATAGCTCTCCTCAATGCTGTGGAGGATACTGTGCCTGATATTATTACAGAAGACCTTGAAATACATACATGTTGATCAACAATTGTTAGGTCTAATTATTTGCAGGATTTATGACCTGAAATCTGAAAAATGTCCCACTCCTCCCTGTTTTCCCTAGTGTAGTGTTCGGCTGAGTAAAGTGATGTTGTAGCTGGAGAACTTATGGAGAGTAAAGTAAATCTGGAATAGCCCCTTTGGCGCTATTTTCAGTAACTCGGAATAAGCCTCAGCAGGCCAAGGTAGAGCTGGGATGTAAAGGGAGAGGGGAGAGACTCAGTCGACTTTGTATGGAGGCTTGTAGGATGATCTTTAAATAGCAAAAAGAAAGTATTTCACCCAATACAGTACTGCCGCCGTACGCATTAATATTCCAAACACTAATTACAGAAATAACCATAAAAATTTAATTAATGAAGCACCGGGTACAACCCGGTGCTTCATTAATTAATATTTTGCTGCTGACGATTTTTATTACCTTGTAAACCCATGTGTGGACATCACTGCCCACGCGTGGACTGCGACCAGTCCACGACTACTGTATTATACAAGTAAACACGTCTATATAAAATACAAATCTGTATTGATGGTAGCAACCACAGAAGGTGCGATTATTCGATTCAGAAAGAGTACGATATTTGTAAACCTATACTTAATTGGCATAAATTATTACACAATGTCATGTCGAGGCAACAGTAATTAAATAATAAATAAATCTCCAGTTCAGCGAAATAAATTAGACTCAGTCGTTTTTTCTATGATGATATTTTTTCTTGGCTTACACGCTAAAAACTAAACTGTTAAAAACTACACTTGAAGTGCTGTATTTAACACTTACGAAGTGCTGAACTAGCACTTTGTTCAAGTGTAGATATCCCAGAACTTGACAGGTGTTACAATAATACCACTTGGCAAGTGTAATGTCGCGACACTTGAAAGGAAACAACGCAGATGACGCGGATCAGGCTCGAACTCTCGAGCCTGATCCGCGTCATCTGCGTTGTGTCCTTTTAATTATGTACCAACCAAGCGCAAATCAAATTATGGACGATTCTGGAAGAACCACCAATGACAGACACATGGGAAGTGCCATCCATTCAAGTTTCAGATGTCTGACGATTGTAATGTCTAAGTACTTAAAGCATTGCACTTTGAGTGTTAAAATCAAACCCTAAGAGTTAGAATGGGTTTAACACCTTGAAAGTGTTAACACTTTAGTTTTTAGTGTGTACCGTGCATTAAATGCTAAAAATTGTTTTTTTAATTAAAAATTGAAACATTGTCAAAAGTTAAATATGTCCACTATAAATCCGACATGACGCTGTTCGGTCAGGGCGTTCAGCTAACTGGGTCACCACTAAAGTTTCCATCAGTCCCGACCTTTCTTTGGTTATTATTCGTGTCGCGAAAGTTACTAGTCAATGGAAAGGTGGGCTTTTTGTTGGGAATGAAATAGTAGTACGTTATCAAATTATGCAATTATTCATAATTTTCTGCAATATGTCATTATTTATGTTCCAAACCGCTGAGATAATGCTGTAAATCAACCCTAATGGGTTAACTGCAACACAAGGAGCCTTTATAAGTGTTAATATGAGGTGAAAGCTGTGCAAATGTCAAATAATACATGTTGGTGGAGGGGTGGGTGCCTGGTTTTCAGTATAGAAAATATGCCGGTCAATTTGTTTGGAAAAATGCTTTTTATGCACCAGATACAAGATGAATTAACGTAAAAATGTGCTAGTATCAATTAATATTCTATTCACTTCAAGGGCTTCACTTATTCGCTCAAATGTTAAAAGGATATTTGAGAATATTTTCGGTAAAGGCCAAGAATAGAGGACCGCGCGTTTTTTAAGAAAATAAAACATATTTCATAACTTTTTTGAGTTTCTTATCATTCTAAAACATGTTTTACACAAAATTAGCCCAAAACACCGATACCCACTCACAAAAATCATCACTTTTAACCCTTTTCTCTGGGACGGGCTTTTGAAACAAATGAATTTCTGATTGCGTTCTGAAATGGAGCTGAGGATGTTTCGTTGTGACGTCACAGGGGAGCAATGATTTCCTTCTTTGCATCCTAGGATCAGTTTAGGGTGGGTACGGGTTAGCTAACCCGTACCTATCCTAAACTGACCCTAATGCACTGGTCGCCGTATTCTAATCATTGCCCTCTTTGCGTACTAGGGTCAGTTTAGGATGGGTACGGCTTAGCTGACCTGTATCCAACCCGAACTGACCCTAATTCGTTCTCCCATTGTAATTACACCCTCGTATACTCCGATCAAATGGAGTATATGCGATAGTGGAAAAAACCAAAGAATCGCGTACCTGTTTATCGCAGGTTTTGTTGTTGAAATTGTTTGGAGAATAAAGTTAACAGAGGATAAAAAGAGTTAAAAGTGATGATTTTTGTCTGTAGGTATCAGTGTTTTGGGCTAATTTTGTGTAAAACATGTCTTAGAATGATAAGAAACTCCAAAAAGTTGTAAAAAATGTTTTATCTTCTTATTTTAAGGGGACGTCCAACCTAACTTTGGTCAAATTTCATGTAATTTTCTTTCAGGTCTAAAAAAGGCCCAAAATGAATAACCCCAATAAATTATATACCAAATGCTTGGAATGAAACATAGAACATGTGGAAACTGAAATTTGCCATGGAACTGCTGCCATGTGTAAATAGCACCACCTGAAAGTCTGCTATGGCATAAGTAAGAGAACAAAATTTTTACAATAAAATACCTCAAAATAAAATAACAGCTGTATTCTATAAACATTTAAGTACATACTCGAAGAAATCTTTTCCTAATTCATGAAAGTAATGAAGATTGAGACCAAATGTTATAAGTGGAGTGCTCACTGACTGAAGGCAGACATTTTCTTTTGTTTATGTTTTGATTTGGGGAGTTCAACAAAGGTCAACTTGAAGGAGTCCAGCAGAAGAAGTATGGAAGGACAAAAGAGTGTCTCCCAATATCAAGATGTATGTGTTACTGTAATGGTTTGGAAAGAAAATATGATATTCTCCTATGTAGAATGCACTGCAAAGTCATACATTGTAGTTGAATAAATATATTTACAAACCCCTTGCACTGTAACCCCTTTTATCCCATGCATCAATTTGATAGTGATTAAATTGTTAAATTTGTCTGGTTTATCAATAAGTACATTAGCTTTGTTTAACTCTTGGACACCAATACACTCATGATATCTGTTGGAGAAGAAATAAGGGTAACTGTAACCTGTCACTGCAATAAACCATCTAATGTACTTAAAAGTACATTGTTATTCAAAACACATCAAATCAACCTTACATAACCATTATTGCATGTACTTTCCCCAAGGAGGCTTACTGACATATTGAGATCAGAAGGGCACATCCAGAGGGTCTCACATATTTTTTTCAAGAACGCAGTACACAAAGCAATCCCCAAAAGATGACAAGTGAGCTCCATTTGACACAGAAAATTTGGGGGGGGGGGGGGGGGGGCTCTCTTCCTTGTATGACTCTACCTCCGGCACTCAAGGCATATGCCTTTTTTCTCAAAGTTTAACTCTTTTTTCTTTTGAAGATCCTGGCCACACATGTTCCAAACACTATCAGACAGGTAAACCTCCAAATAAGTGTATCTGCAAACATCATGTTACATTGCAAAACATTCTTTTTAGAGTTTTAGTTCTGGACCTTTCATGCTTCTTACTTCCAACTATAACACTTAATTTATTGATTCATGGGTGAATAGAAAAGTCCTGCCATAATCAACATTTTGAGTTCCATAAGCCTTCAAAACAGCTCCAATAAAAGTGTCAAACATCAGATTGGTGGCTTTATACAGAATATTCATTAGGTTGTTGCTTGATAAGTAATAGGAACAAAATCTTCACAAGAAAATTCTGCAGCAATACAATGGAGGGTATTAGCAGGCACTCTGCAACAAACTGTAACAAATCAACTAGTTATAAACAAAATTTTCTAACTCAAAAGAGTGAAAAAGTACCACAACTCTGAAAAAATGTGGGAAGAAACACATGCTACAGCAGCTACACAGGCATTGTTTCCCCATGATGCTCGATCACAAAACCAAATATCCTTCAAATTGGAGTAGCAATGGTTGAGATACAAGGGGGAATGTTGGTACATGCAATGATGAATGGGTAAGACTAAGATTAAGAGGACAGGGGGTCACCACTGCACGACCCTAGATGCACCTTTGATTTTCCAACTTCCACTAAGTTCCAGGTCTGCAGCATAATAATCGCAACACAACCAACTTATCAGTTCATAATTTCAGTTAAATAAAAGAAATTATCAATTTGAATTAAATAATAGATGATGTAAAAATATTTGGCTTCCTTCGCCTTCTCGTACTATTTAATTACCACAAACAATATCAGTTTGATGCCGACAAACGAAACTGAACGCATGTGGTTTGATTAAAAAGTAACTCGGCATGAATAATGAAGAAATTGCGAATATTTCGTGTATTTCATTTATTTAAAAGCCAATTGCAGCTAATATTGACCGTGCATTCGATAATTCGTTTCGGTTTTGACCACACGGCCACGCTGACACTCCGTGACAGCGGTTATGTTTATTGTGATATGCAAATTGGGGGATGGTTTCCGGTGAAGGAGATTTGTGACATTTGTCAGTGTAAAACGATAAAAAAAACCACTGATCGACGCTTGTATTACTATGGTTGGTTGGAAGAAAAAACTAAATTCTCAGCATCGTCCAAGCGCACCTTATTTAAAAGCACGAATGCATCATTTTCAACCCATCTTCAATCGGTCCTTTGCAGACATCAAACATACCCGTCTTCAAATTCCATGGTTACTAGGACGTAAATAACTTCGCAGCGACAGGGGGAAATTAACACACTCAATATAGTTCCAGGTCACTTGGAATATACTTCGTGAAAAAGTGATTTCTGAAGCATTCTGCTTACTTTGTTATGAATATTGCCTTATTTTATGTGTATCGTCCCGATTTTATACACTCGGTTATTTTTTTTACAAGTGGTTCATGTTGTCTTTCTAGTGCGCAATAATTCAGATTTTTTGTCAACAAAAAAGTTCAGACGGCCTGTAAACACGAGAGGGAATTTCGAACCATATTTTGCAGTTATGACATTAACAGCTCAAGTACTTGCTGTCACCTGTTTGCAAATACGCTCATACATTGTCTCGAACAAATAAAGGGCGTGATCACGTCCTTGCATTCTTACGATTGCCCAAATTGAGTATTTCTGCAAGAACCACATCGTAATCACATGACCGGAAAAACATCGTTGAAACATGGCCACATCCGGAACATCAAAAATTTGTGTTGATGTTATTACATTCAAACGTCAAAACCCACCAGAGTGTGTGTCAAAAAAATGCTTTCTCCGAGTCTGTAGTATGTTATCATTATATTGAGGACAAGGCTTTCGAATTACCGATTATTTTGTGGTTTTACCGGTTCGTTACTTACGCCATTTGCAAATTAATCTTCTTCAAAATCATAAAATTCACTTTTTTTCCTGAAAAAAAATATATGTACCTTTTCTATGCACTTTACTCATTATTTTGATATATAATTTGCCTTTCCTTACTTCTCTTATCTGTTTCTGAGGCATTGGGAAAAATGTCAAAAAATTGACCAAAGTTAGGTTGGACGACCCCTTAAAAAACGCGCGGGTCCTCTATTCTTGGCCTTTACCATATTTTCTGCTGTTTACCTGTTGTCATTGCTTTAGTATTATGACGGAGAGGGAGTGCTAGTGAATTGATTGTGACAATTGCCCTGTTTCAACTTGGTTAACAGTTCCAACACGCTTTCAAATTTCAAATATTGTTGCATGACCAAGTCACAATATAATATTCAGAATAGTTTAACTTGCTATTATTGTGTATTAAGACTTTACCACATGTGTCATTGGTAACTTGAGATTTTGGAAAATTGACAAATTTCAACTGATTTTTAATTGGGAATTTGGCAAAAATTAACAAAAAAATAAATAAACCATACTTACAAGGTTAGT